>CAJQUW010014821.1:0-142103 GCA_907163375.1 Prostheceraeus crozeri
CGCAGTGGTTGCGGTGAATTCTGTGTGTGGGCGCAGTAGTTGCATTTAATTCTCTCTGCGGGCCTAATGTTTGCTGTAGTGAATTCTCACAGTTGTCGCAGTGAATTCTCGCAGTAGTCGTTGGAATGAATGCTCACAGTTGTCGCAGTGAATTCTCGCAGTATCTGCAGATGCTGTAGTGAATTCTCGCAGCAGTTGCGGTTGCCGCACTGGATAATCACAGTAGTCACAGCTATCGCAGTGAATTCTCTGTGGGCGCAGTGAACTCTCACAGTAGTCACAGCTGTCGCAGTGAATTCTCTGTGGGCGCAGTGAACTCTCACAGTAGTCAGCGTCGCAGTGATTCTGTCGGACTTCCAGTCCGTGTCGCAGTGAATTCTGTCTGTGGGCGCAGTAGTTGCATTTAATTCTCTCTGTGGGCGTAGTGGTTACAGTGAACTCTTCTTGTGGGCACAGTTGTTGCAGTGAATTTTCGCAACAATCATACTGGACGTAGTGACTGTAACTAAGTCTACTGCCGAAAGCTTTCGACGACTAGTGGGAGTCAGGTTTTGTACTGCAGAAATGCAGAATTACTCTATTGTTCGTCTTTCATGGCATTTGTTTTCGGATGAATGAACTCATTCTCAGACCGCAGCTTTTTATGTTACCAAGATGGAAATGAGAATGTGTCAATCTTGCTTTGATTGCAGTGCATTATTTGATGAAATCTTTCTCTAAGTGCTTCCGCTCTTCTTTACTTGTTTCCAAGCTTTGTCATCTCTGATTGCCTCATCTGACAAATTGGTTTGGGCCCTGAAATATAAGTTTCTTCAATTTTCTTCATCACTTGTACTAAGTGCATTCCTGAAAATCGTGGGAGAATGGCTTTCACTCCTCAAGAACGTGAAGTTTTCTGCCTGATGAAAGTCTATTTCCGATAAAATTCGACGTGAAAGTTTTTCATTACCAAACAAATGAATGCATGCGAGAGTTTGAACTTGAGGAAAATTTAGCATTGAAAATTGGGTGTAGAGGGCAGAATGTCGGCCTTGTTAGCAACCTTCAAATCATTGTCGGCAATGAAGAATTTCCGCAGCGATATGCAAAGATTGCTGACTTAGAGGTCGGGTAGTTGCCATCAGCCTCCAGTGAAAAATGGGGGTCTATACTAATCTCTGTTTTTGGAAATTTATGAGGCCTTGCAGTAAAATTGCGAATAGAAAAGTGGCCTCCGTAGGATCATCCAAATGAAAAGTAGAACTTCTCTCTCGTCGAAATCCATTTGCAGAGAATTAAATTGAGCTATAATTCGCCCTACGATTAGATTCTACTTTAACGCATTCATTGGCTGGTAAGAAGTTCTATTACTTGATTAGTTCATGTTCGATTTCATTGTGGTATGTGCATGACCAACTGGCAGTAACCGTGAAAGTTGATATAGAGATTTGTTGAGGTTGGACGTACTCACTTAGTCAGGCGGGAAGGTATTATGGTGTGCTTATTATATACCCACACGTTCTTTGGAAAATGCATGGATGTATCCATGTTACCAGTTGCTGTTCGTTCTGCATTTTAATCGTTCGTTCATGCCTCTAGGTTCGTAGCGACCCGTGGGGACGCAACCACAAGCTCCTGCCTCTAGCGTCCACGACCCTGCGCTTCATCCATTGCTGGGTAGTGTCTGCCCCGTTAGCCAGCTGATGTTGTCGATGGGTGTCATTCGTGGTCTTCCTCCGTTTCGCTTTGCCATCCATTGTACCCAAAGCATGAGTGTTTTCTCCCAGATTGTCACCTTCGCGCCCTTGCTTATAGTGGCCGAAGCCACGACAGCCTGCTGTCTATTCTATCCTGTCAAGGAGATTAGTGTCTCCTAGATGTTTTCTGGCACGAATTTGCTGTACCTCTTGTTCTGTCCATGAGCATTGTTGAGCACTATATCCAGCGCCATAATTCAAAAAGAAGTCAGCCTTCCGTCGTATATCTTGTTTCGTATTTTTGTTTGTATGTGGGTGGCAGGTTTTTGGGTTTGTCGTGCCGTACCTTTTCGTTCTTCGGCTCTGCCCTCCATATACCATTCACATCCCGTTCATCGTCTAAGCTTCGTGTCCGTAGGTTCACGATTGGAAATAGACTAGCGCATGAACTTATTCTCTTCTTGTGGTAGAGATAACAAATCACTTCTAAGGATCTTCTCAAATTGTTCAGAGCGCATTGTCCCATGCCAATTCACCTCTTTACTTCATCAATGGCGTTCGCTGCGGGATCATTGGTGATGCAGGCTCACAGGTAATTTTTTCTCAGCATTGGCACTACTCGATCGGTTCACTTTTTCAAAACGAATGACAGGGGCGTTCTTCTCTTCTATTCAACCACCATTTTCTTTGTTTTTCTTAGGCGTTCAGGTACAGGCCCGCCTGTTCGCTTTCTGACCTGAAGGCGGCATCGTACTTTCTTATGTATACCAGAATCATCGACGACGCTCCCCTGTCAACATGATGTGTGCATTAACATAGTTGATCTACCCTCACGTCTACAGTAGAGATAGTTCACAGAATGCCTTCTACAAGTTGCTACCTCTCTCAACACCAATCAGATTCCTATCCACTTCTCCGTCGCTTATCATCTCCGCTCCCGCTACAGATTTGAGGTGCATTTGTGTTTGCACCAAAGCACTTGCCCCCCAAGGTACGACTGATTTACATTGTATTTTTCCTCATGCATCTCATTCCATCGTCTCTCGAAAAAAACGTTTGGAGAGGAAAGTATGAGAGCGTGAAGTTTGTAGAGGCTATTCAAAGATTTAATGCCTGGCGAAAAGGACAGTCTCCTCGCATTCGGAATAGTCGCTTAGATTAGCAGCAGGACAGTGTAAAATTGTGTGAATTATTTATCATTCTTATCACATCAAAACGACATAAACCCTAAACTGTTATGCAGCATGAAGATCAACATTGTGCGACGTCAGGCGCGCTGTGGGGTGGTTCGATTGATGGGAAGAGAGGAGTTACTCAAGGTGAATTATTGTGACGTCATCCATGATCTTGGATTGACAGAGATCAAAGTCGGGCGAAAAAACATTATCAATGAAGTGATCGTTATTTGTGAGTGATGCGAAAAGGAGACGAAAACTGGACGGTCTGGAGCTGCTTGAGAGGATTTAGAAAGTTGTTTCATTCCGTACGACGATTTCCACAATGGCTTCTCTAGCGGATCGGGATATTCAGTGGGAGGAATGATGGAGCGGACTCTTATTACTACAATTCCTCCGCATTTTATGATGATGGTTAAGATTACTTGTCTTATCAGATATCGCTCTGGGATGCTTTCGGTTAGAAGTGGATTTCCAGAGAGTCGCGAAATTCGTCAACCAAGCATCTTGATAATGACTGAAGATGTCATGTACTGCGGCACAGCTGGGAGTGATGCTGGCATACATTGACTTGAAGGAGAACGCGTCAGCGCACGAAGTATACCTTCTGTATTGGTTTCCCACAGTAGTTGTAGATATATTTGTTATAATAAACTGAATAACTGTCCGACCTCTATGGCAATCCATTCATTGTCTACTAACCAACCTGTTTAACTGAGACGATCACGTGACCAAAATGAGGTTGCTGATCAGTTGATTTTGTAGTCTTCTCACTTTTGGCATGAAATTCACACCAACAATTTCTGACTCATAAACTATCAATTTTTGTAACATTTTGATCGTCTCTTATTAATTTTCTATTCGATAGAAATATTAATTTGAGTTTTCGCTGCCGCAACATAACTCTTAACATTTCTCAAACTATCGCAGTCGTCTAAGATTCGTCCAAGTGCTAAACTTCCTTTCTCTCATAGTGTACAGGAATCGTTTTCTCGTGATGAAATGAAGAAATGTTTCTATCCTTCACCTGCCTTCATCTCAAATATTCGAATTAGCGAACGAAAATTGGTTGGATTGAAGCCCAACCTTGATTTCACACAGAGAGCTTCTTCCATTTCTAATGGACAAGATTTACTAAATTCTCCCAATTTTCTATCAACTTTTTCGAGCTAAAAATTTGCTTTTCACTATAATTCAACAGCCACTTTTTGCTTTCCACATAAAGGTTTTAATTGCTTGTGCGTTGTTTATATTGCTTTATCGGCTTAGAAACCATGAGTACATAGAAAATCGGTCTCTACCTCATTATCAAAACTTCATTGCGCCTACAGCCTAAATTCTGACTGGCTTCATTGCCTGTCTTGATCAAAACATTTCCTCGGATGCTGCATTTATCTTCAGCTTCACTAAAACTCAGATTTCGACCAGAGGATTTATTAAAGTCACCTGATTTGAATTTTCCGTTGGAGAAGAAATTCCAAGGATTCTTCCTAGGATGTTCATTCTTCTCAACGGATCTAGTGAAAATGAAGTGTATTTTGCTCCTCTTGATCATCTTATGATACATGTCTGTGTTGATTATCCCTTCTAATAGCTGAATTGGAGGATCATAAATGGGCTGAATTTCTTCCTCTCTTTTCCCCCAAAAGGTGTCAGCACGAACGAAACAGCTTGGAATGTCATAGAAATCGTCCCAAATTTCAGTGGGCCTTTTAGAGTATTCCCTCCAAGAACAGTTTATGTTCCTTCTTTACGGAACCGTTGGAGCTGGGAATGCATCGTCGGCAATCTCAATGGACTTTATTCGGAATGGTACTCACCAACGCTCCTTCGGATTCTGGGTGATGTATTTCCCACGTCCGCAAGCGGATGTGTTGTGTGTTTGTTGTGATTTATTTTATATCACTTCTGGACAACAGTGGTCAGACAACCGGTTTTTTAGTGTCCTCTCGGGGCACAGTGGTTAAGAAGTGCTCGGCCTCCTAGCGATCCTTTTTGGTGCAGAGGTCGAGTCCCGAAGGTTGTCATTGGAATGTCGACAGGAAGGACATTCCGGACTAAAAGATCTCAAAGATCTAGAGTAAAGTTTCCGGACTATGTCTAGCACCGTCTGAGCCCCAAGGCTTGGGGAAGTAGTGACGTTAAAACTTCATGTATTACGGTTGCATGCAGTGTGAACAATCATTCAATATCTTACAGACAATAAATTTTTTCCATTTACATGTCATGTATACGAAAAAGATAATTTAAATTCCTTTGCAAATCTTCTGAAAAATTGGGTTAATTCAAAACGTGAGTAGTAAGGAAACCTCCACTTTTAACACAGCGCCCCCCCCCGCTCGGGTTGAGAGTGTTGTCCGTGTGGACTTGGGCGGCGACCAGGTTGTGAACGCCAGAGTTAGCGGCGAACTGTGGGCTGGTTTTGGGGGCTCTAGCGTCTAAAACGGCTGCTCCAATGGTAGATCTGAGGACCAGATTTGGAATTCAGCGTCTCAAATTTACATCACGTATGGTGTTTTCCAGCTCAATCGGCCGATGAAAAAAGATTGTTCACTATTTTTCGGAAAAAAAAAAAAAAAAATATACGACAAGAGAGTTAACGGCGCGAATTGTGGGGCTGGTTTTGGGCTAGTACAGCCCAAAACGAAGCATCGGATTTGAAAAACGTGAGGCCAGATTCGGATTTCAGCGTCAAATTCTGCATCATAGGGTGATTTCCAGCTCAACTCGGCGAGAAAAAAATTTTCACCATTTTTTCGGAAAAAAACGACAGAGGTTAGTTAACAGGCGCGAACGATTGTGGGCTGGTTGTTTGGGCAGTACAGCCAAAACGAAGCATTCGGGATTGGGGAGAGCGGAGGCCAGATTCGGATTCAGCGCTCAAATTCTGCATCCGGTTGGTAGGGTGGATTTTCCAGGGCCATCGGAGAGAAAAATATGTTTGGGACGTCCCCCCACTCGGCAGCGTTGCTTCCAACTTTGGTTCTAGAGAACGTAGAAAGTCGTTGCAATAGCTTGTTTGAAAGCGATAAGAGTAAGACAAATTCACTGAAAAGAAACAACTTTGTTCATATCTGTCTTCGTTTTAGATGTGATGACGCCATTTAAGATTTTGGAGATTGGCGAAAAAACGGACACAGAGTTAAACGGTGACTGTGGGATTGTTTTCGGCTCTAACGTTCTTAAACGGCTCTGCTCAATGGTAGATCTGAGACCAAGATTTGGAATCAGCGTCAAAATTCTACATCCGTTATGGTGTTTTTACATACTCAATCGGACCTCTAGAATCAGGTGATAGAAAGGCGTTTAAAGTTTGTTGGATGATGGATTATTACGTCATCAGCTGATCCACACATAACTATATTAAGCTGGGAACCGACAGCGGATTGTCATTAAGACGAGAGGATTGTCAACGGTAAGTCGTCTCTCTGAGCTCCGATGATAGCTTCGGACATTCCAAATTCCGGGTTTTCTGTATTGAAACTGACTTTAGAAAATTTCATTGCTGATATCAGCTTAAGCCGTCAGACTTAAAGGATAGCCAGGAGATGGCCTTAGTCTCCAGGCCATAAAAAAGACTCCAAAACTTTGCTTCTACAAGTCCGTTTGACTTGATTCAAAAAGGTTCAGGTCGCTTTTTGACCTGCCTTATGTGATATTAGACTACTTATGAAAATTTCATAAGTAGTGTTAAAAAGTTGAAAAATTTTAAAATTCACTATTTGTTGGAGGGTTTTCTGGGGTTTTTAGGACCCTGCTGAAGTCAACATAAAGGATTTGTAATGATTGTTGTTTGTTTAGTATGTTTCTTGTTTTTTTTCTTTGTTTGTTCTTTTTCTTTATTTTTTTGTTTGGTGTGTCTCTTTTTTTTTTTGTTCGCCCCGCCTTTTTATCGATTTTTTTCTTTCTGAGCCAGTCTTCTCATGTCGTACCAGGATACCAGCAGCTTTTCACTGAAAGCGAGCAAGACACGGAGAGTTTTTCTGTAATATTCCACTGACAGGGTGTTCCTTCGGGACGGCGGATGATGGCCGTAAGTGATATGTGTTGCATATATTTTGTGTGTCATATTTTAAAACCGAAATACCGCTGGGGACATTCTCAGGTCTCATGTTGGGGGCCATTTGGACACAGTTCTCAAACGTTAGCACTTGAACGCCGAGTCGGTTGAGTTTAGCTATCTTGTCATGGGATGGCATCTAAACATTCTCCATTGCAAAAACGCCGCTGCTGAATCACGGACTTGCGTATCCTCTCTACGGCTTTTGCTATTCAAGCTGTATCAAAAGGCAACGACTTACCAACCTCTTACTCACACGTCTACCAGTTTTCATGGTCTGGATGGCTATCAAAGACATGGGACGTGTGCAAGTCACGGAGGATTTTCGGTGTTCATACTTCCTGTTGCGTGGGCGTTCTTTCGAGACAGCGGTGAAGTCCGTAACGATGATGTACTGCTAATGGGGACGTTGGCAATGGTTAATCCTTGTGAAGCCTCTCTGTCTCATGTTTATCCAAGTGGTTGCCTTTCGTCCTCATCGTTTGTACTCTGAACCGCCAGGGCGACATTTAAGCTATATTGCCACAGGTTACCTCATTAAAATCTCACATTGCACTTGTCTCCCGATAGTTGGTCCAAACCATGGGAGAGAATGAAACCATGCGTTCTGATCGCCTCTATCTCCGAGGCTAAAATGATGAGAGTTGATGGAGCGGGAGGCCACCCTTGCGCCACACGCAACACATCACAGATTTCTCTCTCTCGCTAGTGAACAAGCACTTGTGAAGTAGGTCAGAAACTTTATCATGTTGTACAATAAGATTTACTGCAACACTAGATTGATGTTTAGAAAGTTTGATCATGGCGTTTTATGAAACAAAATGTTTCATAAATGTAAGCGACTGAGTGTAGTCAAAATAGTTCTACCGGGACGCAGTTTGAGAAAGTAAAGTTTTGATTCATCGAAATTTTGCGAAAACACAAGTGTCATGAAATGCAAGGCATTTTTTAGTGTAGTCAAAAAAAGTTTTTACCGCAACACACGTTTGTGATAGTAAAGTTTGATCATCGAGAGTTTTATGACTGGACCGAAACTCACCACAGCACTAGAAAGTTTTATCCGCAAAAGGTTTTACTGCACAGTTGTCAGATTTGTCTTGCAACTTACTTTCCACAGTGTTAAGAAAGTTTATCGAAAAGGTTTTATTGCCACAGGTGTTAGATTGTCTTGTAAACTTACTTTCACAGTGTTAGATAAGTTTTATCGAAAAGGTTTTTACTGCACAGTTGTAGATTGTCTTGTAAGCTTACTTTCACAGTGTTAGAAAGTTTTTTATTGGAGACAGTTGCCAAATGTTTCCTTATTAGAACAAATTTCAAACTTCATGACTGGTTAGATTAGCTTCAGTCAGGTTTACTAAAAGCAGTTTTTCTACTGCAGTAAGACTTGAGAGTTTTAGAATGTTATATGGAAAACCAGTGTTCACCACAAGCACTAGAAAGTTTTGCTTGCACTGTTGTTTAGATTGTTTCACAGTCTTAAAAGTTATTATAGTAAGCGTTTGAATCGTTTTATAAAACCAGGTAAAGTCTTGTCACAAACGTTGAGTGTGTGAGAGTTAGTTTCACTATTACATTGTAATCGCGCGTGGGTCGTAAAAGTCCATATCCAAAGGGGTAGGCGCATCTCTACGGTTGGATTTAGGGTTCTATATCACATTGCATTATACCGTTTCGTGTAGAATATGTGAAGCACATGTTCGCTTTTAAAAGTCTAAACCGCAAACGTTGTGAAATAAATTTTTGTAAGAAATCTTTGACCAGGCTGTTGTGAAACTTAGCGAACGTTGAAAAAGTTTTATGTGCAGTTCACACTCGTTTAAGCGTACCAGCTTTACTAATATGTGTTGTTTGCCTTTATCCAAATTGAATGCGTGTGTAAGACTGTTTTGTAAATAAAAGGACAGCGTGGTTTGCACTCTGCATTGGACAGCATACAAGTATACACATACACAACAGGTGACGTAAGGTCGGGAATTCATATGAGTTAGGAAAAATACTCAAAGCATGTGTTTGAGATACAATCAGTCTGCTAGATGAAGTGAAAACGCCAAATGTTGTCACAGCTATTATACGGGAAATAAAGGAGAGCTGTTGTAGCGAGAAACGTTTACCAATCTCAGCTAGTAAATGACAATTTTTTGTTCGTCAATGAGTGCGATGAAGGCATGAGTAGTCAGGGGAGAGTGGTAACAAAACTGTTAAGAATTATCTGGACGGGGGCAACGATGAGCGTGGACCACGAAAAAAGGCAAACCTCCGCCTCCAACTCGTGAGAGAAGAGTGTCAGATGCTCCCAAACGATCAAGTATGGCTTTGATTTTAAATAAATCTAAAGAACCACATGTGTCACTACTTTTTGATATTTTCCCTCAGTGATTGATGGTATTATTTAGGGAAAAAATGATAGTGTCTAGCGTCTGCTGCTATGATTGTATACTGAGCTGTCAAATGAATTAGGATTTTCACTATGATGTTGATGACTACATTACCCACCAAATAAGTGAAAACAAGACAGAATATAACAAATGAAACATATATTCAGAAATTAAAATAATTTAGAAATGTCTTCAGTACCTAATATTGTCCTACAGCGATTCGGCCCCGCGCGCCCTCTCCTGGGCTGTCAGTCCTTTCCAGGCCGGCGTCCAGCTTGGTCCCCCCTCCTCCCCCCCCCCATCCTCCCCCCACCCCGCCATCGTCCTCCCAGGCCAGTCGTCCCCACCGCAGTCCCCTATCCCAGCTTATCCTCCCCCTTTCTCTCAGTTACTGCAGTCACATTTCAGCTGTCGCAGTCTTTCCTCGGCTGCGGCAATACACCAAATAATAGTCCCATTCAGATCTCGTTCCTGGGGTTGAGACGATGGGCTGTAACCATCTCCGTATTTCATGGAGAAGACGATATCCTCCTCCTATGTCCACCATCCCTCCTTGTTGTATAGTACGTACTTCCACTCTCACATACACCATTTGATGTGTCAACGGAGAGCAGTTTGCTGTTGGCGAATTTCTGACTTAAATTTGTATGCTATAAATTGGGGATTTCTTAGTTGTTAAAGTAACAAGTAAGATAAGCAATCAAATGAATAGCCATGAATGCCGAGTATCGAGAGAAAAGGGGGAAAAGACTTATTTTTCATTTATATTTTGATATGTTTTGAGATTAAGTGATGTCTATTTTGAATAAACTATACAATTTTCTAAATGAAGTTTAAGCAGCAGCGGGTGATGGAGGTCGGAGAGGACATGAGATAGCCATGATAGCCATCCTCTGAGCATTGTCAGCAGCAGCAGCGGGTGATGGAGGTCGAGAGGACATGAGATAGCCATGATAGCCATCCTCTGAGCATTGTCAGCAGCAGCAGCGGGTGGATGGAGGTCGGAGAGGACATGAGATAGCTATGATAGCCATCCTCTGAGCATTGTCAGCAGCAGCAGCGGGTGATGGAGGTCGGAGAGGACATGAGATAGCCATGATAGCCATCCTCTGAGCATTGTCAGCAGCAGCAGCGGGTGATGGAGGTCGGAGAGGACATGAGATAGCTATGATAGACATCCTCTGAGCATTGTCAGCAGCAGCAGCGGGTGATGGAGGTCGGAGAGGACATGAGATAGCCATGATAGCCATCCTCTGAGCATTGTCAGCAGCAGCAGCGGGTGATGGAGGTCGGAGAGGACATGAGATAGCCATGATAGCCATCCTCTGAGCATTGTCAGCGGCATCAGCGGGTGATGGAGGTCGGAGAGGACATGAGATAGCCATGATAGCCATCCTCTGAGCATTGTCAGCGGCATCAGCGGGTGATGGAGGTCGGAGAGGACATGAGATAGCCATGATAGCCATCCTCTGAGCATTGTCAGCAGCAGCAGCGGGTGATGGAGGTCGGAGAGGACATGAGATAGCCATGATAGCCATCCTCTGAGCATTGTCAGCAGCAGCAGCGGGTGATGGAGGTCGGAGAGGACATGAGATAGCCATGATAGCCATCCTCTGAGCATTGTCAGCAGCAGCAGCGGGTGATGGAGGTCGGAGAGGACATGAGATAGCCATGATAGCCATCCTCTGAGCATTGTCAGCAGCAGCAGCGGGTGATGGAGGTCGGAGAGGACATGAGATAGCCATGATAGCCATCCTCTGAGCATTGTCAGCAGCAGCAGCGGGTGATGGAGGTCGGAGAGGACATGAGATAGCCATGATAGCCATCCTCTGAGCATTGTCAGCGGCATCAGCGGGTGATGGAGGTCGGAGAGGACATGAGATAGCCATGATAGCCATCCTCTGAGCATTGTCAGCAGCAGCGGGTGATGGAGGTCGGAGAGGACATGAGATAGCCATGATAGCCATCCTCTGAGCATTGTCAGCAGCAGCAGCGGGTGATGGAGGTCGGAGAGGACATGAGATAGCCATGATAGCCATCCTCTGAGCATTGTCAGCTGCATCAGCGGGTGATGGAGGTCGGAGATGACATGAGATAGCCATGATAGCCATCCTCTGAGCATTGTCAGCAGCAGCAGCGGGTGATGGAGGTCGGAGAGGACATGAGATAGCCATGATAGCCATCCTCTGAGCATTGTCAGCAGCAGCAGCGGGTGATGGAGGTCGGAGAGGACATGAGATAGCCATGATAGCCATCCTCTGAGCATTGTCAGCAGCAGCAGCGGGTGATGGAGGTCGGAGAGGACATGAGATAGCCATGATAGCCATCCTCTGAGCATTGTCAGCAGCAGCAGCGGGTGATGGAGGTCGGAGAGGACATGAGATAGCCATGATAGCCATCCTCTGAGCATTGTCAGCAGCAGCAGCGGGTGATGGAGGTCGGAGAGGACATGAGATAGCCATGATAGCCATCCTCTGAGCATTGTCAGCAGCAGCAGCGGGTGATGGAGGTCGGAGAGGACATGAGATAGCCATGATAGCCATCCTCTGAGCATTGTCAGCAGCAGCAGCGGGTGATGGAGGTCGGAGAGGACATGAGATAGCCATGATAGCCATCCTCTGAGCATTGTCAGCAGCAGCAGCGGGTGATGGAGGTCGGAGAGGACATGAGATAGCCATGATAGCCATCCTCTGAGCATTGTCAGCAGCAGCAGCGGGTGATGGAGGTCGGAGAGGACATGAGATAGCCATGATAGCCATCCTCTGAGCATTGTCAGCAGCAGCAGCGGGTGATGGAGGTCGGAGAGGACATGAGATAGCCATGATAGCCATCCTCTGAGCATTGTCAGCAGCAGCAGCGGGTGATGGAGGTCGGAGAGGACATGAGATAGCCATGATAGCCATCCTCTGAGCATTGTCAGCGGCATCAGCGGGTGATGGAGGTCGGAGAGGACATGAGATAGCCATGATAGCCATCCTCTGAGCATTGTCAGCAGCAGCAGCGGGTGATGGAGGTCGGAGAGGACATGAGATAGCCATGATAGCCATCCTCTGAGCATTGTCAGCAGCAGCAGCGGGTGATGGAGGTCGGAGAGGACATGAGATAGCCATGATAGCCATCCTCTGAGCATTGTCAGCAGCAGCAGCGGGTGATGGAGGTCGGAGAGGACATGAGATAGCCATGATAGCCATCCTCTGAGCATTGTCAGCAGCAGCAGCGGGTGATGGAGGTCGGAGAGGACATGAGATAGCCATGATAGCCATCCTCTGAGCATTGTCAGCAGCAGCAGCGGGTGATGGAGGTCGGAGAGGACATGAGATAGCCATGATAGCCATCCTCTGAGCATTGTCAGCAGCAGCAGCGGGTGATGGAGGTCGGAGAGGACATGAGATAGCCATGATAGCCATCCTCTGAGCATTGTCAGCAGCAGCAGCGGGTGATGGAGGTCGGAGAGGACATGAGATAGCCATGATAGCCATCCTCTGAGCATTGTCAGCAGCAGCAGCGGGTGATGGAGGTCGGAGAGGACATGAGATAGCCATGATAGCCATCCTCTGAGCATTGTCAGCAGCAGCAGCGGGTGATGGAGGTCGGAGAGGACATGAGATAGCCATGATAGCCATCCTCTGAGCATTGTCAGCAGCAGCAGCGGGTGATGGAGGTCGGAGAGGACATGAGATAGCCATGATAGCCATCCTCTGAGCATTGTCAGCAGCAGCAGCGGGTGATGGAGGTCGGAGAGGACATGAGATAGCCATGATAGCCATCCTCTGAGCATTGTCAGCAGCAGCAGCGGGTGATGGAGGTCGGAGAGGACATGAGATAGCCATGATAGCCATCCTCTGAGCATTGTCAGCAGCAGCAGCGGGTGATGGAGGTCGGAGAGGACATGAGATAGCCATGATAGCCATCCTCTGAGCATTGTCAGCAGCAGCAGCGGGTGATGGAGGTCGGAGAGGACATGAGATAGCCATGATAGCCATCCTCTGAGCATTGTCAGCAGCAGCAGCGGGTGATGGAGGTCGGAGAGGACATGAGATAGCCATGATAGCCATCCTCTGAGCATTGTCAGCAGCAGCAGCGGGTGATGGAGGTCGGAGAGGACATGAGATAGCCATGATAGCCATCCTCTGAGCATTGTCAGCAGCAGCAGCGGGTGATGGAGGTCGGAGAGGACATGAGATAGCCATGATAGCCATCCTCTGAGCATTGTCAGCAGCAGCAGCGGGTGATGGAGGTCGGAGAGGACATGAGATAGCCATGATAGCCATCCTCTGAGCATTGTCAGCAGCAGCAGCGGGTGATGGAGGTCGGAGAGGACATGAGATAGCTATGATAGCCATCCTCTGAGCATTGTCAGCAGCAGCAGCGGGTGATGGAGGTCGGAGAGGACATGAGATAGCCATGATAGCCATCCTCTGAGCATTGTCAGCAGCAGCAGCGGGTGATGGAGGTCGGAGAGGCATGAGAATAGCTATGATAGCCAGTCTTCTGAGCATTGTCACGCCTCAACGGGTGATTGGAGGTCCGAGAGGACATAAGATAGCCATGAAAGCCATCCTCAGAGCATTGCTCCAAGCGGCATCAGCGGTGATGGAGGTCGGAGAGGAACATATATGATAGCCCATGATAGCCATCTCTCTGAGCATTGTCAGCAGCCCTTCATAGCAGCGGGTGATGGAGGTCGGAGAGGGCATGAGATAGCTATGATAGCCATCTTCTGAGCATTGTCAGCGGCCTCAGCGGGTGATGGAGGTCCGAGAGGACATAAGATAGCCATGATAGCCATCCTCTGAGCATTGTCAGCGGCATCAGCGGGTGATGGAGGTCGGAGAGGACATGAGATAGCCATGATAGCCATCCTCTGAGCATTGTCAGCAGCAGCAGCGGGTGATGGAGGTCGGAGATGACATGAGATAGCCATGATAGCCATCCTCTGAGCATTGTCAGCGGCATCAGCGGGTTATGGAGGTCGGAGAGGACATGAGATAGCCATGATAGCCATCCTCTGAGCATTGTCAGCAGCAGCAGCGGGTGGTGGAGGTCGGAGAGGACATGAGATAGCTATGATAGCCATCCTCTGAGCATTGTCAGCAGCAGGAGCGGGTGATGGAGGTCGGAGAGGAAAGGAATAGCCATATAGCTTCCTCTGAGCATTGTCAGCCAGCAGCGGGTGATGGAGGTCGAGAGGACATGAGATAGCCATGATAGCCATCCTCTGAGCATTGTCAGCAGCAGCAGCGGGTGATGGAGGTCGGAGAGGACATGAGATAGCCATATAGCCATCCTATCCACTGAGCATTGTCAGCAGCAGGAGCGGGTGATGGAGTCGGAGAGGACATGAGATAGCCATGATAGCCCATCCTCTTGAGCATTTTCAGCAGCAGCAGCGGTGATGGAGGTCTAGAGGACATGAGATAGCCATGATAGCCATCCTCTGAGCATTGTCAGCGGCATCAGCGGGTGATGGAGGTCGGAGAGGACAAGAGATAGCCATGATAGCCATCCTCTGAGCATTGTCAGCGCATCAGCGGGTGATGGAGGTCGGAGAGGACATGAGATAGCCATGATAGCCATCCTCTGAGCATTGTCAGCGCATCAGCGGGTGATGAGGTCAAGACATGAGATGGCCATGATAGCCATCCTCTGAGCATTGTCAGCAACAGGAGCGGTGATGGAGGTCGGAGAGGACATGAGATAGCAATGATAGCCATCCTCTGAGCATTGTCAGCAGCATCAGCGGGTGATGGAGGTCGGAGAGGACATGAGATAGCCATGATAGCCATCCTCTGAGCATTGTCCACAGCACGGGTGATGGAGTCGGAGAGGACATGAGATAGCCATGATAGCCATCCTCTGAGCATTGTCAGCAGCAGCAGCGGTGATGAGGTCGGAGAGGACATGAGATAGCCATGATAGCCATCCTCTGAGCATTGTCAGCAGCAGCAGCGGTGATGGAGGTCGGAGAGGACATGAGATAGCTATGATAGCCATCCTCTGAGCATTGTCAGCAGCAGCAGCGGGTGATGAGGTCGGAGAGGACATGAGATAGCCATGATAGCCATCCTCTGAGCATTGTCAGCGGCATCAGCGGGTGGTAGAGGTCGGAGAGGACATGAGATAGCCATGATAGCCATCCTCTGAGCATTGTCAGCAGCAGCCGCGGGTGATGGAGGTCGGAGAGGACATGAGATAGCTATGATAGCCATCCTCTGAGCATTTTCAGCAGCAGCAGCGGGTGGTAGAGGTCGGAGAGGACATGAGATAGCCATGATAGCCATCCTCTGAGCATCGTCAGCAGCAGCAGCGGGTGGTAGAGGTCGGAGAGGACATGAGATAGCCATGATAGCCATCCTCTGAGCATTGTCAGCAGCAGCAGCGGGTGGTAGAGGTCGGAGAGGACATGAGATAGCCATGATAGCCATCCTCTGAGCATTGTCAGCAGCAGGAGCGGGTGATGGAGGTCGGAGAGGACATGAGATAGCCATGATAGCCATCCTCTGAGCATCGTCAGCAGCAGCAGCGGGTGGTAGAGGTCGGAGAGGACATGAGATAGCCATGATAGCCATCCTCTGAGCATTGTCAGCAGCAGCAGCGGGTGTTTGAGTTCGGAGAGGACATGAGATAGCCATGATAGCCATCGTCTGAGCATTGTCAGCAGCAGCAGCGGGTGATGGAGGTCGGAGAGACATGAGATAGCCATGATAGCCATCCTCTGAGCATTGTCAGCAGCACAGCGGTGATGGAGGTCGGAGAGGACATGAGATAGCTATGATAGCCATCCTCTGAGCATTGTCAGCGGCAGCAGCGGGTGATGGAGGTCGGAGAGGACATGAGATAGCTATGATAGCCATCCTCTGAGCATTGTCAGCGGCATCCAGCGGTGATGGAGGTCGGAGAGGACATGAGATAGCTATATAGCCATCCTCTGAGCATTGTCAGCAGCAGCAGCGGGTGGTAGAGGTCGGAGAGGACATGAGATAGCCATGATAGCCATACTCTGAGCATTGTCAGCAGCAGGAGCGGGTGATGGAGGTCGGAGAGGACATGAGATAGCCATGATAGCCATCCTCTGAGCATTGTCAGCAGCAGCAGCGGGTGATGGAGATCGGAGAGGACATGAGATAGCCATGATAGCCATCGTCTGAGCATTGTCAGCAGCAGGAGCGGGTGATGGAGGTCGGAGAGGACATGAGATAGCCATGATAGCCATCCTCTGAGCATTGTCAGCAGCAGCAGCGGGTGATGGAGGTCGGAGAGGACATGAGATAGCCATGATAGCCATCCTCTGAGCATTGTCAGCAGCAGGAGCGGGTGATGGAGGTCGGAGAGGACATGAGATAGCTATGATAGCCATCCTCTGAGCATTGTCAGCGGCATCAGCGGGTGATGGAGGTCGGAGAGGACATGAGATAGGCTATGATAGCCATCCTCTGAGCATTGTCAGCGGCATCACGGGTGATGGAGGTCGGAGAGGACATGAGATAGCTATGGATAGCCATCCTCTGAGCATTGTCAGCAGCAGCGGGTGATGGAGGTCGGAGAGGGCATGAGATAGCCATGATAGCCATCCTCTGAGCATTGTCAGCAGCAGCGGGTGATGGAGGTCGGAGAGGACATGAGATAGCCATGATAGCCATCCTCTGAGCATTGTCAGCGGCATCAGCGGGTGATGGAGGTCGGAGAGGACATGAGATAGCTATGATAGCCATCCTCTGAGCATTGTCAGCGGCATCAGCGGTGATGGAGGTCGGAGAGGACATGAGATAGCCATGATAGCCATCCTCTGAGCATTGTCAGCAGCAGCAGCGGGTGATGGAGTCGGAGAGGACATGAGATAGCCATGATAGCCATCCTCTGAGCAATTGTCAGCAGCAGCAGCGGGTGATGGAGGTCGGAGAGGACATGAGATAGCCATGATAGCCATCCTCTGAGCATTTTCAGCAGCAGCAGCGGGTGTAGAGGTCGGAGAGGACATGAGATAGCCATGATAGCCATCCTCTGAGCATCGTCAGCAGCAGCAGCGGGTGGTAGGGTCGGAGAGGACATGAGATAGCCATGATAGCCATCCTCTGAGCATTGTCAGCAGCAGCAGCGGGTGTAGAGGTCGGAGAGGACATGAGATAGCCATGGATAGCCATCCTCTGAGCATTGTCAGCAGCAGGAGCGGGTGATGGAGGTCGGAGAGGACATGAGATAGCCATGATAGCCATCCTCTGAGCATCGTCAGCAGCAGCAGCGGGTGGTAGAGGTCGGAGAGGACATGAGATAGCCATGATAGCCATCCTCTGAGCATTGTCAGCAGCAGCAGCGGGTGGTAGAGGTCGGAGAGGACATGAGATAGCTATGATAGCCATCCTCTGAGCATTGTCAGCGGCATCAGCGGGTGATGGAGGTCGGAGAGGACATGAGATAGCTATGATAGCCATCTTCTGAGCATTGTCAGCAGCAGCAGCGGGTGTAGAGGTCGGATGAGGACATGAGATAGCCATGATAGCCTTCCTCTGAGCATTGTCAGCAGAAGGAGCGGGTGATGGAGGTCGGAGAGGAACATGAGATAGCCATGATAGCCATCCTCTGAGCATTGTCAGCACAGCAGCGGGTGGTAGAGGTCGGAGAGGACATGAGATAGCCATGATAGCCATCCTCTGAGCATTGTCAGCAGCAGCAGCGGGTGATGGAGGTCGGAGAGGACATGAGATAGCCATGATAGCCATCCTCTGAGCATTGTCAGCAGCAGCAGCGGGTGATGGAGGTCGGAGAGGACATGAGATAGCCATGATAGCCATCCTCTGAGCATTGTCAGCAGCAGCAGCGGGTGATGGAGGTCGGAGAGGACATGAGATAGCCATGATAGCCATCCTCTGAGCATTGTCAGCAGCAGGAGCGGGTGCTGGAGGTCGGAGAGGACATGAGATAGCTATGATAGCCATCCTCTGAGCATTGTCAGCTGCATCAGCGGGTGATGGAGGTCGGAGAGGACATGAGATAGCTATGATAGCCATCCTCTGAGCATTGTCAGCAGCAGCAGCGGGTGGTAGAGGTCGGAGAGGACATGAGATAGCCATGATAGCCATCCTCTGAGCATTGTCAGCAGCAGGAGCGGGTGATGGAGGTCGGAGAGGACATGAGATAGCCATGATAGCCATCCTCTGAGCATTTTCAGCAGCAGCAGCGGGTGATGGAGGTCTGAGATGACATGAGATAGCCATGATAGCCATCCTCTGAGCATTGTCAGCAGCAGCGGGGGATGGAGGTCGTAGGGGACATGAGATAGCCATGATAGCAATCCTCTGAGCATTGTCAGCAGCAGCAGCGGGTGATGGCGGTCGGAGAGGACATGAGATAGCTATGATAGCCATACTCTGAGCATTGTCAGCAGCAGCAGCGGGTGTAGAGGTCGGAGAGGACATGAGATAGCCATGATAGCCATCCTCTGAGCATTGTCAGCAGCAGCAGCGGGTGATGGAGGTCGGAGAGGACATGAGATAGCCATCGATAGCCATCCTCTGAGCATTGTCAGCAGCAGCAGCGGGTGATGGAGGTCGAGAGGACATGAGATAGCCATGATAGCCATCCTCTGAGCATTGTCAGCAGCAGCAGTCGGGTGATGGAGGTCGGAGAGGACATGAGATAGCCATGATAGCCATCCTCTGAGCATTGTCAGCAGCAGCAGCGGGTGATGGAGTCGGAGAGGACATGAGATAGCTATGATAGCCATCCTCTGAGCATTGTCAGCAGCAGCAGCGGGTGATGGAGGTCGGAGAGGACATGAGATAGCCTGATAGCCATCCTCTGAGCATTGTCAGCAGCAGAGCGGTGATGGAGGTCGGAGAGGACATGAGATAGCTATGATAGCCATCCTCTGAGCATTGTCAGCAGCAGCAGCGGGTGATGGAGGTCGGAGAGGACATGAGATAGCCATGATAGCCATCCTCTGAGCATTGTCAGCAGCAGCAGCGGGTGATGGAGGTCGGAGATGACATGAGATAGCCATGATAGCCATCCTCTGAGCATTGTCAGCAGCAGCAGCGGGTGATGGAGGTCGGAGAGGACATGAGATAGCCATGATAGACATCCTCTGAGAATTGTCAGCAGCAGCAGCGGTGATGGAGGTCGGAGAGGACATGAGATAGCCATGATAGCCATCCTCTGAGCATTGTCAGCGGCATCAGCGGGTGATGGAGGTCGGAGAGGACATTAGATAGCCATGATAGCCATCCTCTGAGCATTGTCAGCGGCATCAGCGGTGATGGAGGTCGGAGAGGACATGAGATAGCCATGATAGCCATCCTCTGAGCATTGTCACGGCATCAGCGGGTGATGGAGGTCGAGAGGACATGAGATAGCCATGATAAGCCATCCTCTGAGCATTGTCAGCAGCATCAGCGGTGATGGAGGTCGAGAGGACATGAGATAGCCATGATAGCCATCCTCTGAGCATTTTCAGCAGCAGCAGCGGGTGATGAGGTCGGACAGGACATAAGATAGCCATGATAGCATCCTCTGAGCATTGCCAGCAGCAGGCGCGGGTGATGGAGGTCGGAGAGGACATGAGATAGCCATGATAGCCATCCTCTGAGCATTGTCAGCAGCAGCAGCGGGTGATGGAGGTCGGAGAGGACATGAGATAGCCATGATAGCCATCCTCTGAGCATTGTCAGCAGCAGCAGCGGTGATGGAGGTCGGAGAGGACATGAGATAGCCATGATAGCCATCCTCTGAGCATTGTCAGCAGCAGGAGCGGGTGATGGAGGTCGGAGAGGACATGAGATAGCTATGATAGCCATCCTCTGAGCATTGTCAGCAGCAGCAGCGGGTGGTAGAGGTCGGAGAGGACATGAGATAGCCATGATAGCCATCCTCTGAGCATTGTCAGCAGCAGCAGCGGGTGATGGAGGTCGGAGAGGACATGAGATAGCCATGATAGCCATCCTCTGAGCATTGTCAGCAGCAGCAGCGGGTGATGGAGGTCGGAGAGGACATGAGATAGCCATGATAGCCATCCTCTGAGCATTGTCCGCAGCAGCAGCGGGTGATGGAGGTCGTAGAGGACATGAGATAGCCATGATAGCCATCCTCTGAGCATTGTCAGCGGCATCAGCGGGTGATGGAGGTCGGAGAGGACATGAGATAGCCATGATAGCCATCCTCTGAGCATTGTCAGCGCATCAGCGGGTGATGGAGGTCGGAGAGGACATGAGATAGCCATGATAGCCATCCTCTGAGCATTGTCAGCAGCAGCAGCGGTGATGGAGGTCGGAGAGGACATGAGATAGCCATGATAGCCATCCTCTGAGCATTGTCAGCGGCATCAGCGGGTGATGGAGGTCGGAGAGGACATGAGATAGCCATGATAGCCATCCTCTGAGCATTTTCAGCAGCAGCAGCGGGTGATGGAGGTCGGACAGGACATAAGATAGCCATGATAGCCATCCTCTGAGCATTGTCAGCAGCATCAGCGGGTGATGGAGGTCGGAGAGGACATGAGATAGCTATGATAGCCATCCTCTGAGCATTGTCAGCAGCAGGAGCGGGTGATGGAGGTCGGAGAGGACATGAGATAGCTATGATAGCCATCCTCTGAGCATTGTCAGCGGCATCAGCGGGTGATGGAGGTCGGAGAGGACATGAGATAGCCATGATAGCCATCCTCTGAGCATTGTCAGCGGCATCAGCGGGTGATGGAGGTCGGAGAGGACATGAGATAGCTATGATAGCCATCCTCTGAGCATTGTCAGCAGCAGCGGGTGATGGAGGTCGGAGAGGACATGAGATAGCCATGATAGCCATCCTCTGAGCATTGTCAGCAGCAGCAGCGGGTGATGGAGTCGGAGAGGACATGAGATAGCTATGATAGCCATCCTCTGAGCATTGTCAGCAGCAGCAGCGGGTGATGGAGGTTGGAGAGGACATGAGATAGCCATGATAGCCATCCTCTGAGCATTGTCAGCGGCATCAGCGGGTGATGGAGGTCGGAGAGGACATGAGATAGCCATGATAGCCATCCTCTGAGCATTGTCAGCGGCAGCAGCGGGTGATGGAGGTCGGAGAGGACATGAGATAGCTATGATAGCCATCCTCTGAGCATTGTCAGCGGCATCAGCGGGTGATGGAGGTCGGAGAGGACATGAGATAGCCATGATAGCCATCCTCTGAGCATCGTCAGCAGCAGCAGCGGGTGGTAGAGGTCGGAGAGGACATGAGATAGCTATGATAGCCATCCTCTGAGCATTGTCAGCAGCAGCAGCGGGTGATGGAGGTCGGAGAGGACATGAGATAGCCATGATAGTCATCCTCTGAGCATTGTCAGCAGCAGCAGCGGGTGATGGAGGTCGGAGAGGACATGAGATAGCCATGATAGCCATCCTCTGAGCATTGTCAGCAGCAGCAGCGGGTGATGGAGGTCGGAGAGGACATGAGATAGCTATGGTAGCCATCCTCTGAGCATTGTCAGCAGCAGCAGCGGGTGATGGAGGTCGGAGAGGACATGAGATAGCCATGATAGCCATCCTCTGAGCATTGTCAGCGGCATCAGCGGGTGATGGAGGTCGGAGAGGACATGAGATAGCTATGATAGCCATCCTCTGAGCATTGTCCGCAGCAGCAGCGGGTGATGGAGGTCGGAGAGGACATGAGATAGCCATGATAGCCATCCTCTGAGCATTGTCAGCGGCATCAGCGGGTGATGGAGGTCGGAGAGGACATGAGATAGCCATGATAGCCATCCTCTGAGCATTGTCAGCAGCAGCAGCGGTGATGGAGGTCGGACAGGACATAAGATAGCCATGATAGCCATCCTCTGAGCATTGTCAGCAGCAGCAGCGGGTGATGGAGGTCGGAGAGGACATGAGATAGCTATGATAGCCATCCTCTGAGCATTGTCAGCAGCAGCAGCGGGTGATGGAGGTCGGAGAGGACATGAGATAGCCATGATAGCCATCCTCTGAGCATTGTCAGCGCATCAGCGGGTGTTGGAGGTCGGAGAGGACATGAGATAGCCATGATAGCCATCCTCTGAGCATTGTCAGCGGCATCAGCGGGTGATGGAGGTCGGAGAGGACATGAGATAGCTATGATAGCCATCCTCTGAGCATTGTCAGCAGCAGGAGCGGGTGATGGAGGTCGGAGAGGGCATGAGATAGCCATGATAGCCATCCTCTGAGCATTGTCAGCAGCAGCGGGTGATGGAGGTCGGAGAGGACATGAGATAGCCATGATAGCCATCCTCTGAGCATTGTCAGCGGCATCAGCGGGTGATGGAGGTCGGAGAGGACATGAGATAGCTATGATAGCCATCCTCTGAGCATTGTCAGCGGCATCAGCGGGTGATGGAGGTCGGAGAGGACATGAGATAGCCATGATAGCCATCCTCTGAGCATTGTCAGCAGCAGCAGCGGGTGGTAGAGGTCGGAGAGGACATGAGATAGCCATGATAGCCATCCTCTGAGCATTGTCAGCGGCATCAGCGGGTGATGGAGGTCGGAGAGGACATGAGATAGCCATGATAGCCATCCTCTGAGCATTGTCAGCGGCATCAGCGGGTGATGGAGGTCGGAGAGGACATGAGATAGCTATGATAGCCATCCTCTGAGCATTGTCAGCGGCATCAGCGGGTGATGGAGGTCGGAGAGGACATGAGATAGCCATGATAGCCATCCTCTGAGCATTGTCAGCAGCAGCAGCGGGTGATGGAGGTCGGAGAGGACATGAGATAGCCATGATAGCCATCCTCTGAGCATTGTCAGCAGCAGCAGCGGGTGATGGAGGTCGGAGAGGACATGAGATAGCCATGATAGCCATCCTCTGAGCATTGTCAGCAGCAGCAGCGGGTGATGGAGGTCGGAGAGGACATGAGATAGCCATGATAGCCATCCTCTGAGCATTGTCAGCAGCAGCAGCGGGTGATGGAGGTCGGAGAGGACATGAGATAGCCATGATAGCCATCCTCTGAGCATTGTCAGCGGCATCAGCGGGTGATGGAGGTCGGAGAGGACATGGGATAGCTATGATAGCCATCCTCTGAGCATTGTCAGCAGCAGCGGGTGATGGAGGTCGGAGAGGACATGAGATAGCTATGATAGCAATCCTCTGAGCATTGTCAGCGGCATCAGCGGGTGATGGAGGTCGGAGAGGACATGAGATAGCTATGATAGCCATCCTCTGAGCATTGTCAGCGGCATCAGCGGGTGATGGAGGTCGGAGAGGACATGAGATAGCCATGATAGCCATCCTCTGAGCATTGTCAGCAGCAGGAGCGGGTGATGGAGGTCGGAGAGGGCATGAGATAGCCATGATAGCCATCCTCTGAGCATTGTCAGCAGCAGCGGGTGGTGGAGGTCGGAGAGGACATGAGATAGCCATGATAGCCATCCTCTGAGCATTGTCAGCAGCAGCAGCGGGTGATGGAGGTCGGAAAGGACATGAGATAGCCATGATAGCCATCCTCTGAGCATTGTCAGCGGCATCAGCGGGTGATGGAGGTCGGAGAGGACATGGGATAGCTATGATAGCCATCCTCTGAGCATTGTCAGCAGCAGCGGGTGATGGAGGTCGGAGAGGACATGAGATAGCCATGATAGCCATCCTCTGAGCATTGTCAGCGGCATCAGCGGGTGATGGAGGTCGGATGTCTGTGTTGTCTGAAGAAGACATGAGAAAATCTTGTCGCAGTGAGCCTTGTGATTATTTGATGTTGACTTATTCTTTACCATTTCAGGATCAGGAGAGCAGCCAATCCAGAAAACGAGCTCATACAAATATTTGGGAAGTTTCCGAGATGGTGAAAAGTTTCTACAAATTCGAAATATGTCTCTTGATCTGCAAGGAAAATATGAGTGTCAAGTTTCCTCGAATTCTAATTTTCTTCGATATGCGACCAATGTGATCGTCTTGAGTGAGTTCATGCAGTCATTGTTCTTTCCCTATAGGCAGGGATTGCAGTGGTTTAAATTTGCGCTTTACCGGATAGTAATATTATATTGGACGTCCCAGCGCACATTAAAAAAAATCCAAAATCAACATACCTGCAAAATAGCCACAAAAATGGTATAAATCAGAACCCTACCTGAGGTAAACCTTGATCCAAAATGCAAAAATAGGGTCCTCTTGAAATTAGCAAATCAAAATGCAAAAATAGGGACCTTCTGAAATTTAGCAAAAACAAAATGAATATGAACAAAAATATTCATTTAAAAATGGAAGATGAAAAACAAAAGAACCATCAGCTCCTTTATATCCTTCATTATCATATGAAATGGATATAGCAAAACACAAAGATAGAGTTAGGTACATGAAAGACAAGGAAGCCCAATTATTACTTAAACTAGAACATTATAATAAATTAAGAAAGAGATGGACGATAGTTAAGAATGTAACACAAGGCATTGGAGCATTTTTAGCAGTTTCTTTAGGCGCTCTCACTATTGTCATTTCATCTGGCGTTCTTACAATTCCTGTTGTTGCTACAGCTTTAACAGGTACAGGTGTTTTCACAACGTCACTTGCAACATTGATAGATAAATCTGTAATGTCTAAGAAACGAAAATCCTTAAGTAAGAAACATGCACATGACAAAGAAGTATATGATAAACTACATTACTAATTCCAGAGAGTGTGTGATGACAATGTTATTACGTTAGATGAGATTGAAAAATTTGACCAAATAGCTAGAGAAGCAAATAAAATTCCTGTTAAATCTCAAGACAAAGTAGACAATGCGGCTTTTTTAGAAGAAATAAGAACTTTATTAAAAACGTTAGAACAAAGTTCCATAGGACAAAAATAAGTTTTTCAGTAAAGTGTTTATGCTGTGTGCCAATGCTACCACAAAATTCAAATATTATCTTATAAATTAATGAATACAAATGAGACAAATGAGGCAAAAATAAATCAACTAGAAGAATTAATAAAACAGAAAAATATTATGAAGAAAAGACATAGACAATATCGAATGCTACAAGCTGGCGTTCAATCTGATATGTTAGAAAAAATGCACCTAACTGAACAAGTGAAAACTGATTTTGAAAAAGCTATTGCACAAGTCAAAACTCTTGAGAAAGAACTCGCAGTTTATGATAAACGAATTGACATATCTGATCCAGTGCAGAAAACCATCATGGATGATTATGGTTTGTTATAAGCAAACATAGACAAGAAATTACCAAAATCTATGCTATTTGAACATTCTACTTCATTTATAGAGGGAAAGCCATTTCTTAGATTTTACTTAGGTGGAGAAGAATTATTTATAAATACTAAAGAAAGTTTAATTTTCACTCCAGACAAAACAGCTTTCAGTTTAGACAGAAATTTCGTGGATTTATTAAGAGGAGCGGATTTAGATAAATATCATACTGATGATCTACAGAAATACAAAACTATGTTAGACAAGGTTGGGACTGTAAAAACTCTTAAGCGTTATAAAAATTTGAATGGCTTATTATTCAAAACGTCTAGTACCAGTAAAACAGGAACAAAGATACCAATGCTAACAGGTGCTTCGCCAGCAAGAACTGGTTATTCAACACCAATGGCTGCTTCTCCAGCAAGAACTGGTTATTCAACACCGACTAGTTACCCAAAAGCAGGAACAGAACTAAAAGAGACAACGGTTTTCCTGCCTGATGATCCACAAGAATTAATAAACAGATTAGAGATTTTATTAGCTGCAACAAAAGAAGGACATAACTCTAGTTTTAACGAAATACATGCAATCTTAAAAAGACTATCAGAAAAGAAAATTATTAGTGAAAAAGACTACAAAAGTTTATCTAAATTTTTTGGTTAAAAAATGTATTCGAGAGAATTATCATCGGGAGAACTAGAAAAAATAAATAAACATTTAGAAAATTTAACCGAGATTTTGACCTCATCAAAATTTCGTACGTCATTAAAATTTATAACAACTACTTCCTCGCATACTTGTAATTTAGATCCTATTATTCACTTAGAACAAGACAAACATTATGAAGTAGCATTAACTAGTTTTTCAACATTTAACACTATACAAAATATTATCAAAGATGTAAATGACCGATTTAAATATTCTAATGATGAAGGTAAAACTTGGAAAATACTGACTTTTCTTCCTAAAAAATAAAAATACATTTAGGCATTCAATTTAAAGACAAGAAACAATTACATTTCGCAGTTGAACCAGCATCAAATAAATTTTCTCTTACTTTAAATGAAAATCATCATGTTGATTTTGATATTGACAAATCTTTATCAAGACTATTAGGATTTAGAAAGAAACTCTATGCACAAGGTTTTCATATCAGTGAAAATATACCTAAAATAACTGAAATAAATTCAATCAACGTTCAATGTGATATTATAGAAGGTGGTTATGTTAATGGAAAGCTAACAAATAATATCTTCAGTTTTCCAGCGTTTACAGTTCCGATTGGTTACAGTTTAAATGTAATCCGAAAATCATTAATATATTTTCCAGTTACACGAAAAACAATTAATTCAATTACCATTAGAATAACAGATGAGAAAGGAAAGGCACTAAATTTTGGAGGCGAACAGATTATGATAGATCTATTATTACGATAGGTGTAATTGAAAATATTGACTTAAAAATGAGTGAAAGTAGTTCTGTAAATTCTCCACTAAACAAGAAAGTGAAATTCAATCATCATCCAAACCTATCCAATAAAGTTTTATCAGTTATCTGTGGAAGATCAGGTTGTGGAAAAACGTATCTATTATTTAAAATTCTCACGACACCCAACGTTTTGGATTATAACAATCTTATCATTTATACAACAACAGCAGAACAACCTATTTATCAATGTTTGAAATATGGTCTTGAAAATAATCTTACAAAATCAGCTATAGCTTCACTGTTTGAAGAATATGAAAAATCGGAGTATGAAGAGGAAATAAGTTGGTGGTGTGAAGAAGCAGCGAAAAATAAGCAATTAGTAGAACCCGAAATAAATAAACACATATCGATACAATTAATAGGTGATAGTGGTAATATGCAAGATCCTAGTAAACTAAATAAAACGAAAAAACATTGTGTTGTGTTTGATGATTGTGTTAATAACAAAGATCAGGCAGTTCAGAGAAATTATTTTACAAGAGGACGACACAATAACTGTAGTGTCTTTTATTTGACACAAAGTATGTATTCATTAGATGGCGGCGTTAATAGAAAGAATGCTAATATTTTTATGATTTTCGAAATCAATCCAAGAAACCTAAGTGATTTGTTAAGAGACTTATGTATAAGAGATAAAGATGAATTTAAACAATCGTGTAACAATGCTTGGTCAAACGACTATGGATTTATCACAATCAATATTGATAAAAAAGTACATGATAGAGTTATAGAAGATTTGTTCTCAGACTAGATGTTTAAAAATTAAAAAGGTAAAGTAGTTATTCCATCAGGTAAAATCTTTCTTTTATCATCAAATGGATCTAATGCTAATTTATGTTCCTCTTTTAAGTACATTTTATGTTTCTTTGAATTAAGTCTATAATTACATGCTGCTTTTATTTCATTATTAAATAATGCATTCTTATAATCTTGAAATGTTATTTGGTTAGCCACTGATGCCTTTGAAATTCCTTTTAATGTTTTGTGTGTTTTAATATTATTAGTTGTATCATAACAGTAACATTTAGATTTTAAAAATATAGCTTCTGTTATGTACTCCCCATTTCCAGATTTATCTCCGCTCAACTCATCTTTCAGTTTACATAAATCAGAAGGATGAATGATATCTTTTATTTTATCTATTTCTTTATCAAGTGAAGAATTATACGGTACTGTTAATTCTAAGAAAACGCTATCGGTGTCACTGAAATGTAACTTATAGTTCTGTCCATAAGCAGGTGCTAAATGATCATATATAAAATTGTACATAAATAGTTTAGCTAGTTCTAATATAGTAAATCTTATAAAATTAAACTTGTCATGTTTCACAATGCTTCTTCTTAGATGAACAGCACATAGTTCATCACTAAATCTAGTAGTTCTCTTATATGTTGGTTTCCTAGTTAAATTTAGGAAACGATCTTTATTATAAACTATTTCTATGTTCTGCCTGTTACGTACATTCTCTAAAGTCTTACCATAAAATGCGTTGTTCATTAATTTAAAGAATACGTTTCCAAAATCATCTTTATTTCTCTTGGCTTTTTTACGTTTTTCGATATTAAATTCGATATAATTTTTAACCACTTAGATTTCTTACATACTAATTTTCGGTGTATTTTAGTGAGAATCATTCCATGATCTAAGTACCAATCTAACATCCTTCCTTCAATAACATACTTTTCTTTATTACTTTGTGTTAACATGAGTTTCTTTGTTGGTCTGTATTTTTTAGATATTATAATCTTTTGATAATCGGTAAAGTCGTCCATATTAGGTATATTGTTTTCAGGGCAGAACGGGAAGTACTTTGTTGTATCTTTTAGTTCATCGGGGTACTTTAAGTCAACTTCATATACGTAGCCATATCCATTATCAATAGTTCGTTCGTACTTGTTATTGGGCGAAGCCTGAGAACCTTCGGTTCGATTACTACACCACTCCATTTCGCCAGTTGGTAATTCCAGGAAGAATATAAGCTATTAAAATCATAATATAACAAATAGTTCTCTCTCATGAATTCATTAACGGCTGTTTGGCTTTCTTCATTTGATATAAGTCCTTCTAGATTTTGATTAAACAATTTTATAAGCTGTTCGCTTTCTTCTGGAGATAAAGGTTTTATTATTCCATGAGTATCAGGGTTTACTTTCTTATTATAACATTTGACATATCTATTACCTAAAACTGATGAAACACCACCTCTAATCCCAGATTCAAAAAATAATAATTTATCATATGTATTTTCTTTATAATGTTTAAGTTTAACACCAGTATGTTTTAATCCTGCTAACCATGTTAGTCCGGGTGTAGAATAGCAATAACATGGATCTATTCCATAATATTCTAAACACATGTCACGAAAGTTTTCAAATAGATCAGTAAGGATTAATACATCTATCTGAAGATATTTCATTGTATAATCGTACATATTTTGACAATTGAGTTCTTTCCAATTCTTTTCAGCTTCTGCATAATCTCTTCTGATAGTTCTGATTGTTTCAACGTAGTTTTAAATTTGTCATGTGGTGGAAGTTGTTGGTCTTTCATTATTTCATTTATCTTATTTATGTCCCCAGTTATGTACTCATAGGGAAATATGCCTTTCAGAGGTCTCAAGTTATATTTATTTAATATTTTACATTGTTCAGGTTTTAATGTTTTACCCATGGCTTCCAATGAATAAGGAGTAAAAAATCTAAATGCATCTAATATTCTAATACTCCCAAACTGCATTGAGAAGTACTCTTCTTCAGTTTTACACAGGATGTTTGTTCTTAATTGTTGTAATGTTTTCGAAGAGAATAAATCGTTTATTATTAAATGGAAATCATACTTCGAACCATTATAGAAATATAAAGGAACAAAGTTATATCTAAATTTATTTGCATTAAGATTACAAGAATTATGTGCCGCACCTCTATATAATCCATTTAGATGATCATGATCCTTTACTTTATCTGTGTCTATCTCTTTACCACAGTAATAACAATTCTTTTCATTATTAAATTGTACTAATTGTTCAGACGTTAATGGAAGCATTGGTTTATTTGTTTTAAGCAATTGTGAAAAACGTTCTTGTAATTCTTCTAATGTGTTAACAAACTTTATAGCACTGTCCTCACCATAGTACTGATAATATTCTGATTGAAAGAAATTGAGATAATTTGAATGAATGTACATTCCCCAACATAAGGGCTTTTGTTCAAATAAATTCTTGTTACATTTGTCTGTAATTTTGACATTATATGCTTAAAAATCACAATATATTGTAAAAGGTACTATATTTTTGAAATACCATTTATTAAATTCTAAATGTTCTTCTTTTGGAAATGTATTTCTGACTGCTTCATTTTGTTGACAATTTTCCAAGTGATTATTAATGCTTGTTCAGTTCTAAAGCTCGTCATACATTGGAGACAGGGAAAATTAGTATGTTCTGAAGTTTTTGTAAATATAGAAATATCTTTACACAATATGTAATGACCTTGATAATAGAAATAGAAATATATTTTCCACCAATACAAAATCTGTACAAGGATCGTTACATTTACATATACTCGTAGATAAATACAGATATATACATTTATTACTTTTACAAAATACTAAATATAATACAAATACAGATAAATGTAGAGGTGGGCGGGGCCAGAGCACTGCGGGAGAGTAGGAACCTAGCCCCGCTAACAAAAGTTCAGATTAAAATTACTCACACATCAAAATCATTTACATTATACATTATATAAGTTAATATAGTATAATAGTTAATATAGTATATTAACTTGTGCTGGTTGCGCTAACTGCTGTAACTGTTGTTGATATTGCTGCTGTAACATCTGTAACTGCTGTTGATATTGCTGCTGTAACATCTGTAACTGCTGTTGATATTGCTGCTGTAACATCTGTAACTGTTGTTGATATTGCTGCTGTAACATCTGTAACTGCTGTTGATATTGCTGCTGTAACATCTGTGACTGTTGTTGATATTGCTGCTGTAACATCTGTAACTGCTGTTGATTTTGCTGCTGTAACATCTGTAACTTATGGTGATATTGCTGCTGTAACATCTGTGACTGCTGTTGATATTGCTGCTGTAACATCTGTAACTGCTGTTGATATTGCTGCTGTAACATCTGTAACTGCTGTTGATATTGCTGCTGTAACATCTGTAACTGTTGTTGATATTGCTGCTGTAACATCTGCGACTGCTGTTGATATTGCTGCTGTAACATCTGTAACTGCTGTTGATATTGCTGCTGTAACATCTGTAACTGCTGTTGATATTGCTGCTGTAACATCTGTGACTGTAGTTGATATTGCTGCTGTAACATCTGTAACTGCTGTTGATATTGCTGCTGTAACATCTGTGACTGTTGTTGATATTGCTGCTGTAACATCTGTGACTGTAGTTGATATTGCTGCTGTAACATCTGTGACTGTTGTTGATATTGCTGCTGTAACATCTGTAACTGCTGTTGATTTTGCTGCTGTAACATCTGTAACTTATGGTGATATTGCTGCTGTAACATCTGTGACTGTTGTTGATATTGCTGCTGTAACATCTGTGACTGCTGTTGATATTGCTGCTGTAACATCTGTAACTTATGTTGATACTTTTGTTGTATCATCTGTAACTCCTGTTGATACTCTTGCCGGAACATCTGTACTTCATCTTGATCACTAGAAGTAATAGGACGTCCTTTCTAATTATTATGATTAACCATTATGGGTGTTAATGTTTTTATAATTTCATATTTTTCAGTACATATTACATATTATGATATTATTATGATATCATATGATATATCATATGATATATCATGATGCATGTAATTTCCTCTTTCATTATATTGTATTTCTGTTTGACATAATCTTTTATTACTTACATAAACTTCTTTTACGTTAGGATAGACAGTGTCATTAACTGTAACATCTCCAGTATATAAGGGAGTAATATTACCAACAGAAATGTATTTTATATTAAGTTCAAACACATTTACTTCTATTATATGTTTGTTCATTTTATGAAACTTTGTTAACTTATTATAATCATATGGAAATTCATCTAATCCATCAGAAAGATCAAATTCATTTATGTATTCTTCTATATTATAATGACTCAGTCTTTCTTTAACATGATGTGCAGGATGTAAATGTGCTATAACACTCCACAGAAAACAATACTGGTCATCATTTTGAATGTTAATTATTAATGGTGAACTGAAAGGTAGGGGTATGTAACTACCTCCAGTATTATTTTTATATTTGTCAATTACTAGTTTCTTGGATACTATTCTAACAAGCTTCCAACCAGACTCACGCAATTGAGCTTCAGTTATAGCATCTTTTAATTTATTTATCATTGTTTCAAATATGGGTTGTATATCATTTACATTATGAATTTCTTGTGTTTTACTGAAATGACCTTGTACTATTTCTTCAATATTCCCATCAGGTCCAGTCTTTGTGTAACGTACTTCATATTTTATATTTCATATTTCATTTTATATCTACTTCAGGTTCATCTATTACACTAAAAACTTTTTTATATTCTGAATGTGAATAATCATCAAATACTCTTTTAACTTCTATATCAGTAGGTAATGTTTTTAGATAGTTTATATATTCATTCATTCTCGTTATATTACTTGTATCATGTCGTTCTACATTTCGTAAATGTATTTGACTTTTTAAATGAGATTTGTAACCTCTAGGTGACTGTAACTGTTTGTTACATATGCTGCAATATAAATTAACATTTTCCATTATTTACTTTTTTAATAAAAAAATTTATGTTTTACTTTTTAATAAAAAATTGATGTTTTTCACGTATACAGGAATATTTAGTTGTGCTAATGTTTCTAAATCATAAACAGTTAAATGTTCTTTATTAACCAACCACCATAAAATATTGTATGCTAAAAATACTCTGAAACTTCGTAGACAAAGTGGGAAGTCTTTTGTTTTCGTGTAACTTCTTATACCGTGTTTGATTTTATAGTCTTTCACGAATTGCATATATTGACGATGGTAATAAAATTTAACTTCATGTTTCGGGGTGAGAGGCTTTGTAGGATGACGATAATTTTTTAAAACTGGTACGTGTTCTATTTTATAGGCCTTTGTCTCCTGAGTTTCACTCACCTCATTAATCATTTTTTTAAACAAAAATTACATATGAAACAAAATTACATTTTATTTAACTCATTAAATAGTGGTTTCATATAATTTACCGGGGGTTCCATGTAATTTGCCGGTGGTTTCACATAGTTCATCGGTGGATTCACATCGTTCATCGGTGGATTTTTCCATTTTCTAAGGTACGAAAAGTGCTTCAGACATCATGTGCCCGTCACTCTTTTGTGTCCAAAGTACCTTCCCTACCAGCTACGGGCACCCTGTTCCGGGGCCAAAAAGAAGCATTATATTCTTAAGTAAGGGTAGTGACAACCTCTCAATTAGTACAGACGAAAAGTTACTTTCCCACACCCAAAGTCACTTTCCAACCCTGTTCCGGGGCCCAAAACGAAGCCTTATCCACTCACCCGTGCGTATGGGGAGGGCTCTAAACTACTACAGACGAAAAGTTACTTTCACATCCCCAAAGTTACTTTCCCACACAAGTGGCTGCATGTCGTTGGTAGCTTTTCTTCAGTATTTCTTCATTACACGTGTTACATCTGACTCGTATCTTTAAACAATCTTTACATTGGTACTTACTTTCATAAAATTCTGATTTAGGTTTTAAAGTTTCACAATTATTACATTTTCGTGTGTTAACAGAGCATTTAACAACAATGAAATTAAATAAACGATAGATCAAATTGCCATGCAAAAGATGTGCGGCTGGTAGGATTCGAACCTACGATCAAGGTTAACTAGAACTGCGCTCTAACCAGCTGAGCTACGAGCCACTTACGCGACTCTGTCAATTGGAAGGATCAAACCCTCACCATCACACATCAGTTGTCAAGGCATGCATTATAATGATTCTTAAACCCCTGACTAGTGAAAAATTTGTTACAACACGTACATTGTCTATCTTTTATTATATGCCGTGGTGGTAATTGACATGTCCTTAAGTGGCGAGCAAAATTCTTCGACGTTATACTTTTCCCACAGTCATTACATGTCTTTTTCTTTTTTGCTTGTATTACCTTTTGTTGTACTGGCTGTATCTGATGGGCTTGTTGTACTACCTGTACTGGCTGTATCTGTTGGGCTACTTGTACTGCCTGTATCTGTTAGGCTTGTTGTACTGGCTGTATCTGTTAGGCTACTTGTACTGCCTGTATCTGTTAGGCTTGTTGTACTGCCTGTACTGGCTGTATCTGTTGGGCTTGTTGTACTGCCTGTATCTGTTGGGCTTGTTGTACTGCCTGTACTGGCTGTATCTGTTGGGCTACTTGTACTGCCTGTATCTGTTAGGCTTGTTGTACTACCTGTACCGGCTGTATCTGTTGGGCTTGTTGTACTGCCTGTACTGGCTGTATCTGTTGGGCTTGTTGTACTGCCTGTATCTGTTAGGCTTGTTGTACTGCCTGTACTGGCTGTATCTGTTGGGCTTGTTGTACTGCCTGTATCTGTTGGGCTTGTTGTACTGCCTGTACTGGCTGTATCTGTTGGGCTACTTGTACTGCCTGTATCTGTTAGGCTTGTTGTACTGGCTGTATCTGTTGGGCTACTTGTACTGCCTGTACTGGCTGTATCTGTTGGGCTTGTTGTACTGGCTGTATCTGTTGGGCTACTTGTACTGCCGTATCTGTTAGGCTTGTTGTACTGCCTGTATCTGTTGGGCTACTTGTACTGCCCGTATCTGTTAGGCTTGTTGTACTGCCTGTATCTGTTGGCTACTTGTACTGCCTGTATCTGTTAGGCTTGTTGTACTGCCTGTACTGCCTGTATCTTTTGGGCTACTTGTACTGCCTGTATCTGTTAGGCTTGTTGTACTGGCTGTATCTGTTGGGCTACTTGTACTGCCTGTATCTGTTAGGCTTGTTGTACTGGCTGTATCTGTTGGGCTACTTGTACTGCCCGTATCTGTTAGGCTTGTTGTACTGGCTGTATCTGTTGGGCTACTTGTACTGCCTGTATCTGTTAGGCTTGTTGTACTGCCTGTACTGGCTGTATCTGTTGGGCTACTTGTACTGCCTGTATCTGTTAGGCTTGTTGTGCTACTTTACTGGCTGTATCTGTTAGGCTTGTTGTACTACCTGTACTGGCTGTATCTGTTGGGCTTCTTGTACTGCCTGTACTGCCTGTATCTGTTGGGCTGCTTGTACTGGCTGAATCTGTTGGGCTACTTGTACTGCCTGTACTGCCTGTATCTGTTGGGCTACTTGTACTGCCTGTATCTGTTAGGCTTGTTGTACTACCTGTAGTGGCAGTATCTGTTGGGCTACTTGTACTGCCTGTATCTGTTAGGCTTGTTGTACTGCCTGTACTGCCTGTATCTGTTAGGCTTGTTGTACTGCCTGTACTGGCTGTATCTGTTGGGCTGCTTGTACTGTCTGTATCTGTTAGGCTTGTTGTACTGCCTGTATCATTTGGGCTTGTTGTACTGCCTGTACTGGCTGTAGCTGTTGGGCTTGCTGTACTTGTACTGCCTGTTCATGTAGGGGGTGTACTGGGTGTACTTGTACTGCCTGTTCATCTACCAGCTGTTCATGTACTGGGTGCACTGACGCATGAACTCCTTTCATATGTTTATTTAATAATGCTTTATTATGAAAAGATAAATTACAGATTTCGCATAGAACCTTGGTTCCGCCAACTTTGTTTGTTAGAAACTTGGTTCCGTTGTCTTTGTTGGATAACATATTTTTAGCAGAGAAAAAATAATCTAGAAAAAATGATGTTAACAAATGTTGGCGGGTGTGCTTACATTCCGAATAATCAAGAATCAGAAATAGAACTAGACAACTATATCATGAAAACTGGAGACGTTTTAACAGGAACGTTACATCTTTCTATTCTTCCACAACAAAATACTGAGTTAGCAAATAAAAAATATGTTGATAAACAGTTCGATAGAATTGTGACACTGCTGACTCCACTATTGAAAGAAACCAAGCTTCTAAAGCAGAATGATGAAAGACTGCGAGAAAAGCTAGCAGACCTAAGTAGCAAACATGGAAATAATGAAGCAGATATATCAAAACTTCATAAAAAAATAACAGAACATTCAAAACTTGTAATCCTGTTATCACTAAATTTAAAGTCTGCCATTGCAAAGAATACAAATCAAAATAAACAACTGAAAGAAGAGTTAGAAAAAGTAAGCGAAAAGAATCGAAAATTATTACAACACTTACAACAGCTGCAATCCACATTCCAAAAAAGTGTTGATGAATTAAGTAGCCGAATCACACAACAAGCAAAGCACATGAAGAGAATGATAAATGAAGTTGAAGAACTTAAACAAAAGGTTAGTGAATTGAAGACCCTTAAAACGAATTTAGAACATGAAGTAAAGAAAAATTCTAAAGGAAATAAGGAACAGTTGAATGCTATTAAAGTTCAATTGGCTGCTCTTAAAACAGAAGTAAAGAAAAGTGAGAAAAAATTGGAAGTAAATGAAAAAGAAATTAAAGTACATCACACGCTGCTCGACGCAATAGATAAAGTGCAACGGAAAATTAATAAAGTTATCACGAAGTTGTTGTCCATTCACACACGTAAATCTTAATAGAACCTTGTACAGAGGCTTTAGCCGATCAGACCAACGGTCTTCAGGTTACTAACCAATAGAACCCTGTTCAGAGGCTTTAGCCGACCACAAACGTAAATATTTTTTCCAAAAGTTAAATTTAAGTTTAAAAAATGCCTATAATTTATAAACACAATCTTAAACATTTTGCTTCAAATAATAAAATTGCTCATGAACCATCTATGAAACCTGTGTACCATTATGATAGTGTAGACACTATTCAAACAGAAGGGGCTGGTATCTTTTCTAGTATCGGTAGTATCGTTAACTTGATTAAAAATAATAAAGATTTGATTTCATCTGCTGCTAAAGGAGCAGCTGCTATAGGTAGTATAGCTAGTGCAATATCAAATGCTGTTAAGTCACAAAACGAATTAAAACAACTAGAAGCTATTCGTAAACTTAGGAATGATGCTAAAGAAATGCAAAAAGACAAAAAGCTCTCAGAGGAAACAAAAAACAAAATTGCACAATTAGCGAAGATGGAAAGTAAACATGATGAAAAAACAATTGAAGAAATGAGAGGAAATGAGATGCAGTCCCTAACTACTAAACGTGGGAAATGGTTTAGCAAAATTCTAGCAGCAAACTGATTTTTTCTAATAAAAAATACAATGTCAACTCTGATTGAAAGTAAATTTAGATTAGACGATCCCCCGTTCGTTAGTTACAATCAAAAAAAGAATGACTGTATAAGAGTTGCCATGAAACCTGGATCTTCAGGAAGAGTGAATACTGGAGGTGATTTAATTTTTGAAGTTGATAATCAGCAAAGTTATTTATATTTACCCGATTCATTTTTACACTGTGAATATTCTCTCTATTCTGATGCTGATTTTACCACACCATTACCTGCTACGGATAATATTACGTATCCGTAATATCAACCCCCATTTATTTCCAATATAACAAATACAAGAGCTCGGTTAAAAACCGTGGGTCGTTGTACAAGACCCATTACAGAACAAACGCAGATAACAATAACAGTGAAAATGAAAGCATAGTTAAAAGAGACACTGCCGCAACGCAGTTTTACACTATGCAATCGATATTTTGTGACGTGACGAAGTCCCCCGCCGCAACGAGCGTCTCGTGTGAAGTCGGCGCGCCGGGCTCATATGTAAGACTAAAAATGACATCATCATCACCGTCCATGCGATTCGGAGGGTCTGACGTCTCTTCATGTGGCGCATTAGTCAAGCGAGAGAGAGAGAGAGCATCTGCGTTTTTGTTCGAGGTTCCGGAGCGTTATATGCAATCGAAATCAAATTCTTCCAAAATTTGCAACCAGCGCGCAAGCATCCTTCTTACCCGTCAAGTATACGTGAAAGTGGTCGATGAATGTTGCTAGGGCAAGCATCTCCCTTTTCGTAGGGGCGTAGGAAGTTTGAGGTCGGTTCAAAGTTCTGCTTGCATACGCAATAACCATTTCCTTTCCATCATGCTGTACTTGCGACAGGACAGCACCTATGGCGTAGCCAGAGGCATCAGTATCAAGAATGAAATCACCACCAGCCTGTATACCACATATTTCAAATGTTCAATTATGTGATCAGATTCCACGCATTTTGTTACACACTGAATAGAAGACTAAAATTCTCTGCCACTCTAAACTTGTGAATTTGCATTTAAAGATCATTGTTTATGTAAGTGCCAGGGACGTTTGACGAAATTAATGCCTATTAATGGATGCGTCTTCAGACATTTACATCCGCTCCTCATGCAATTATGTGGGCCGCCCGAGACTATGCTGATGGAGATACGAACGGCTCTGACGAAACTTTTGCCGTTCGGTTCAAGAATGAAGTTTGAGGTCATATAATTTTGTGAGTTTCATTTTGTGAGGGGGCTCCTAGCGAGTAAGAGATTTGGCTTAGCCAAACTTCTCTCTCGTACCACTAGGTATGTCGATGACATTTGTGTGTTTAACTTCAAACATTTTGATAAGATCCTTCCTGAAATCTACCCGGTAGATCTCTTGGCTAGCAGAAGCGGGGGCAACAACAAATATGTTAATTATTTGGATGTAAAAATAAGGATCGAAGATGGTGGCCAATACTTCACAGAGGTTTACCATAAGGTTGATGAGTTCAGCTTCCCAGTGGTGCTGTATACTTTCCTCGAGAGTAACATGCCTTTGAACACTGGCTTAAACATCTTTGCTGCCCAACTCATCAAATTCGCCAGGATTTCATCTGGTGCTTCCGCCTTCATATCTAGAGCTAAGGGCATTTTTGATATCTTTAAAGGACGGGGTTATAAGAATAATTTGCTGGTTAATTCTTGCATTAAGTCCTTCTCCAAGAATAGGTTCCTCGTTTTTAAGTGTGGTTGTTTTTCGCCCCGCCAGATGCCATCCATCATTGGCATGTTGGGCTAAGATAACCTCTTCTAGTTTCAAGTGCTTCCTTTTGTCCTAAAATATTTAAAAAAAATTATTTTCGGTTTGGTTCTGCTATGTTTCCTCAGGCTTGGAGAGACCTTCCATATCGTGCATTCGATATGGTTGGCCTGGCCCCGCCATGTGGTATAGGTTGGAGGTTAGGGGCCGAAACCTTGCTTCAAGCAGCCACATGGTTCCTCCCTGATGACTCCATACATAGCAAACTTAATTTTGGGTTTTTTAGATTTCTAATTTTCACCTTTTGTTATTTTTAGTTAGATTCTCGTCAAGTCCATGACGAACTCTTATTACAGTTCTTATTTGATAAAAATTAAATCGTTTATAAGTATGAATTTATTTCCCTTATCGTCTTCAGTTGAGTAGACTTGCCTTTATATGTATTTCAGTACCTGCTCTATACTAGAGTAGGTTACTCTATGTTGTCAGTATTAATTTATTTCATCCGTTCATGACTTTTAATTGCCTAATTATTTACAGGATTCTCCACTAGGGTAATTGTTTAACTTTGACGTCTTCCGTTTCCTGGATCCTTCGAATTTTTTTTGACCGTGTCGTGTCTTAATTTGATTACATTAGAAAGCAATTTCCTTCCAAGATTATTTACACAAATGCGTTTAGATGTTGCAACACAAAATATAGAAATCATAAGTGATTCTCCAGGTATTATTGATTCGATGCTTCGATTTGTTACAGTAGGTGAAAATACTAAAATGCATGAAATCGAAGATTGGTTTCCTGATAGCCATACCGGCATACTTAAAGATGATTTAACTCACACTGGAACAGACGCAGCAGGAATTCAGAAAGATGTAGAAAACAAAGTGAAACAGTTAAACAGTACACAAAATAGCTCATATCAGAAAAGACGTAATTTTAATAATAAAAGTAAACAAACTGTTGATTGGTCATTATCTCCGTTATTCGGTTATTTGGATTACACTAAAATATCATGTCAATTGAAATTCAAACACGTAGTTCATCGCACTTTAAATAATGAAGCAATATTTTATGGAAAGGCTGGGAAGAAAGCATACCTAAAAATTGATAGACTTGAATGGTGGGTAAAACATATTACTCCTAGTTAGAGGTTGAAACAACTATTACGAAAAGATTATATACGAACAAACCAATTCCAGTAAGTTTTATGAAGCGTTCTGCGAGTTCTGTCACGTTATCTGAACAAAGATTTAACTGGCATTTCACAAGGACATCAAATACTCCAAGATATATTTTACTCACTTTTCAAAAGAATGAAACACCTAGTTTTGATAAGAACAATAGTCTTTTCCATATTAATTCAATTCGAAGTTTACAAATTTTATTAAATCAAACACGTTATTCTATTGATCCATTGATATTTGATAGCACCAATAATCAGTTTACGGAAGGATATGATGCTTATAGAAATTTGTGTCGAGAATTTGGAGTAGAAGCACAATTAACTCCTGTAGATTGGAAGAATTTATATCCTGTTTTATGCTTTGATTTAAGTACACATCCGGAAGATATTATTAAGAATGGTTGTGATGTGACAATTAATATTGAAAAAACAAATTGATGGCTTATGGTTTATTGCTAGAGGACGACGAATACTCTATTGAAATTCTTAATGGAAAAATGGCTAGGATAGGTTAGTAACCTGAACAAAAAGTGATAGGCTAAAGCCTCTGAACAAGATTCTATAGGTTAGTAGCCCAAGACAATAAATGTTTTATTAAAAAATGGTGCAAGTGAATAATAAAACGGTTGAATTAAAATTACGTAACATTATTGACAAAAATACACCTAAAACTATTACGATTGACAAAAAGAAATATTACATAAGGAAACCAATGATAGAGAATATTAAATTACAAGAAGAAAAGAATGGTGGGATTCTCCCATTAATTCCACTAATCATAGGTGGTATAGCAGCAGCAGGAAGTGTTGCAGGTGGGACAGCTGGTATTTTCCAGGCAGTAAATAAAAATAAATCAGAGAAGGCAGCATTAGAAGAACAAAAACGACATAATAGGGAGTTAGAGAAAGCGGCTAGGGGTGAGGGAATAGTAGATAATTTTATTAGTAAATTAAATTTAGTTGATGAAGGGAAACGAGTTCTTAAAAATGTACTACATAATATTGATGATTTAATTGAAATAAAAGAAACAAAAGATGGATCTGGCATATATCTAAATCCTAGTATGGTGCGATAAGATTTTATCTTTAAAAATGAATTTGAATAATTTAAGAATTTCAAATCTAGATCTAATGGATTATCTCTTAAAAGTACATAGAACCTCAAATTGTCAGCGTCAAGAAAGTGGGGATAGCCTTTGGGTTCACACCGGAGGTGACATACAAAAAGCATTAGAAAACTTTCCTGGCTTTATTTGGAGTAAATATTCGAAAGAGAAACATCTGCCTGGGCATAATTTTACTGGCCCCGGCACAAGATTAGATTTAAGATTAAACGATGATAATACACCTAGAGAAAATAGTAAACCAATAAATAGAGTAGATGCAGCAGCTTATAGACACGATCTAGCTTATCGAAATCATGACGTAAGTTCTCGACATGAAGCAGATAAGATAATGATACAAGAATTAGATAGTATTCAGAATCCTTTCTTTAGAGAAAGAATTGAAAGAATGTTTGTTAAGAAAGCTTTACAAGCAAAAATGTTTTTTGGCCAGGGGATAGATGAAACCTACGCGTCCGAAATTCAGAAGGAATACAGAAAGCCGAAATATCAATGAAAGTAAAAGTATTTAATAAAGATGATATTTGTAGTGCAGATCTAATCAATATGCCTAATGAAAGAGGGTTTAAGTACGCATTGACCGTTATAGATTTATATACACGATACGCTTGGGTAAAGCCTTCAAAAAGAAAGTGGTCTGTCTGTTAAATATGCGTTTGAAGAAATCTTTAAAGAAAGTAATAGAACACCAAAGAAGCTATTCGTTGATAAAGGGTCCGAGTTTTATAACAGAAATGTAAAGCCACTATTTGAAACTGTTTATTCAACTGAAAATGCTGGAAAGGCTGTAGTAATAGAGTGATTTAATAGATCATTAAAAAATAAATTATTCAAGAAATTTACTGAACAAGGTAATCAGAAATGGTTGAAGATATTACCAGGAATTGTAGAGCGGTACAATAATAAAGTTCATTCAGGTATTGAAGAAACTCCAAAGAAGGCTTCTAATGATCCTGATTTAATACGAAAGAAAATATTCGAAAATAATTATTCGAATGAGAGTAATCCGAATTTACAGAAACGTAAGCCGAAATTTGAAATTGGAGATAGAGTGCGAATATTTAAGTATAAGAATAAATTTGAAAAAGGTTTTGTTGGCTATTGGACTAAAGAGATATTTGAAGTTTCTAAAATACATCAAACTTATCCGATTACTTATGAAATTAAAGATTTAGATAATGAGGAAATCAGAGGCTGATTTTATGAAAACGAATTACAAATGACTCAGCTTTAACCTTTAGGTGGCGCTTTAGGTACCTTCGTTTGAACTTTAATTACAAGTATCCTTTAGCTAGCCATTGGAACTAACGTTTCGGGAATTAAATTCCCTTATTCAACTCCCTTATTCAATTCTAACATAATATCATAAAATGGCACTCCTTTTTGCAATTTATATAAAACATAAATACATAATTGACCACAGTAAGTAGTTCCTGATGTTTGAATTTGAAAAAATTATATGTTCCATTGCCTAGTATTTCTCTTACTTCATTTGTAGATGGAAGTCCATCAGAGTCAAAATAGTAATTATCTCCGTCTTTATTTAAGATACCTGCTGACCAATGTACTCTTTTTTTATCTGACGTGTGAAGATTTGTCACGAAATTTACAGTTGGCTTATTTTTGATCAATTGTAATTCGGCTCTCATTAGGACATGAAAATTCTTTATTCCTAATAGATTAGCGATTTTCTTTAGATCAAAATTCGTAGTTGTTTGCGCTCCATATAATTTTAAGAACTCGCTGAGGACAGTCATTTTACATGAGATAAATTCTATTTCAGAAATGACACAAAAGAATTGTTTACCACCCCCGCCAAGAGAGTCAATCTTAGAGAGATAATCTGTATGACTCAGAGCTTTGTTCCCCAGCGAGCCCACCTCTAGCACATTATGCATGACACCATTGTCTGCCACAAGCAGCAGCGGTTGCCATTCGGAGCAGATGCTGCCACGTATTGGCAATTTCATTCTTTCTGTGAGTGTTCTACGAGACTGACTTTGTCTGCAATCACTTCATGTCTTCATCCTGGAATATGTCATCAACACCTCTAGAACGAGCATTTGCAATTTTCTGCGATTCAATTTTCCCTCTAATAGTTCCTGTCCAGCAAGCACTGTTTAAAGATTTGGCTGTAAACTTCATTGAAGAAAATTTGAAAAAGAAGAAAGCAACTGTTGACAAAAACAAAGAAAAGAAAGTGAAAGACCTTATTTCAAATTCATTTGTTGATACGGAGTTGGAGGAATTTTATCCGGAGAAACTGGACTATTTTTCTATTCCTACCTGTATAGATTCGTTGAAAAAACTAATTTTGACAGAAAATAGAGGTAATCAAAGATGATTTGTCAAAAATGAGTTAATGATTGTTAAAAGGAAGTATTGTTAAAAAATGATTGTTAATTTCATATATTAATCAAGGTAAGGTATTGTGTAAGTTGAAAACATTAATCAAGTGTTCATTTGTAAAGTTCATTAAATGTTTGAATGATGAACACCAAATCAATTTTTCTAGAACGTATGTTAGTTTCTTAATCAAGTTGTATAGACTATCTCTAGAATTCCCGAAACTCAATACTTCAACATTGAGTATTCATTTTGTCAAAAAGCACTTGAACCAAATTGAGGACTTTCTCACTAATGAATAAGAAAAAAGACTGTTTGAATCTTCTGATGAAATTTGGGGAAAAAGAACTGGTGTAACTCAAGAAATAGACGAGTTAAATTTATGAAGTTTTGTAACTGTATTTTCAGACTTCAGAGAACGCCGTTAGTGTATTTTCAGACTTTACTTTTAAAGTGAATGTAAGTAATTTATTTCAACCTTGTCCTGCTTGAGAATTTAAAGTTGAGAACATCGTTCTCACTTTGCAAGTGTATTTTCAGACTTTACTTTTAAAGTGAATGTAAGTAATTTATTTCAACCTTGTCCTGCTTGAGAATTTAAAGTTGAGAACATCGTTCTCACTTTGCAAGTGTATTTTCAGACTTTACTTTTAAAGTGAATGTAAGTAGTTTATTTCAACCTTGTTCTGCTGGAGAATTTAAGGTTGAGAACACCGTTCTCACTTTGCAAGTGTATTTTCAGACTTTACTTTTAAAGTGAATGTAAGTAATTTATGAAAGTAAATAAGAATGAAAAGAAGAGAACGCCGTTCTATCTTTGTGTTTTGTTATATCCATTTCATATGATAATGAAGGATATAATAAGGGTGCTGATGGTTCTTTTATTTTTTCATCTTCCATTTTTAAATGAATATTTTTGTTCATATTCATTTTGTTTTTGCTAAATTTCAGAAGGTCCCTATTTTTGCATTTTGATTTGCTAATTTCAAGAGGACCCTAATTTTGCATTTGGATCAAGGTTTACCTCAGGTAGGGTTCTGATTTGTACCATTTTTGTGGCTATTTTGCAGGTATGTTGATTTCGGATTTTTTTAATGTGCGCTGGGACGTCCAATATAATATTACTCCGGATAACCGATTAAAAAATACAAATTAACCGATTAACCGATCAAATATGCCAAAATCAGTCAAAAAGCTTAACTATGCTTCACGTTAGAGTGTGAGGGGTATTTACTATCGAACGAATTATCATCAAGCATGTACACAGACCATCACAAAGATATTTCATCAAAATAATATTTTCCATCATCATAGTTTGGATTCCAGTTAATATCATAGTTGGATAGTCGTCAGGCCAAAACCCAACGACGTGTACCTGTAAAGGCACGAAAATTCGCCTTGTACTTTTGTGTTATTATTATAAATCGGATTCGAAGATCATATATTTTTTATTAAAACAATATGTTAATGTTAATGAAACAAAAGCAAGGTATTGACTAGTTGTCGGGAAGTGTAAGAGTTTTCACTCAGTCAGAGTTGTAGTGTAAAACAATACTGTGTTTGCCGTTCCCTTCGTTAAACGTATTCTTTTTTTATAGAATATGTTTCCATGTGCCGAGAACAACCGTTCACGACTCGCTGATGTAGCCTGAATTGTGAGATACCTTTTGGCAAGTTTATGCAGTTTTGGAAAAGAACATCCATTTGTCCTCCACCAATCCGGCGGGTCAACTTCGAGATTCGAAGCAATTTAATCATAATTGTGTATTTCTTGAGCACGCTTTTGTCTGACGTTTTGAATGTGAAGATCATGGATATACAACATACTTAGTTTATACTGGTTCAGTGTTAGGATGCTTGGTTGAATTTTCATAAAAAATAAATATTTCTTTATAACCGCGGTTAAGCAGTTACCGTAAATTAAATCGGTTAAGGATAGTTGAACCGGTTAACCGCTGCAATCCCTGCTTGTAGATGAGAAGTGGACTGGCGTAAGTAATTAATTCAGTTGAGAACCACAGATGTTCCATTAGAAATGTCTGTCAAACGCTCCTCATTCCTTCTTTCAGTGAAGCCGGGCCCTCCAACGATTTACTTTAATGGTTTGACAATTCCTGATTTCGGTACTGTTACTTTGTGGCCTCGCAGTGGTAATCACGAGTTCATCTGCCGGTCTACAGGAGGAAGTCCTCCACCGAAAATCGAATGGTACAAAGTTCCGAAGGGACTGACACCAAGGCAAAGTATTGTCAAAAGGAACTTGTTACCGAGAGGGCGAATGACAACGGATAAATCAGCGTCAAACAACATTTTAGAAAATGTTTATGAGAGCAGATTATCGCTACCACGATCACAGTTGAGGGGAATCTCGCATCTTTCCTGTGTTGTCAGTAATCGAGCGACACGGCTGCCCTACGATCCCAATCAACGTCATCTTCTGACCACGGTGAAGGTCGAGCTGCAAGGTGAGTTTATCAAGGTGCATATGAAAGACAGGTTTTGGACTTCAAGAATGACATCTCAACAGAGATGAAAACCCATGATAACAGAAAATCCGGAAAATCAGTTAAATGTTGTACTAAAAAACATAGTGCCCGTTGACTAGATTCAGATGTAGATTCATCTAATGTTGCACTGACGTGAGACTTTTGCAACACTTCAACCAACTTTTTATTTAGATATGGGGTCAATCCGTGCTCAATCCGTCGATTTCTTGACTGCGCCTTGTCTTGACAACGTTTTGGTCTTTGAAACTGCGAAAAGTTATGAATAAGAGAACTGAGATACCTGTAATAAAACAGCAGAGCAATATACAGCAACCAATGTTAGAAACCAACATCAGTAGCATGGTACCTATATTTTTGGACATGTTCGATGATATGTATCTGTTGTATAGGACTTGCATATCCCGAATTTGCTATGACATAAAAGTTTGCAATTACGAAGACTTACAGTTCAGGTTTCTGATTGGGTACCGAATGTCAGAGGAGACACGCAAATACCATTTCAATACCCCAAGCAAACAATTCATTCTCTGCAACTGATCTCGCTTCTAAAGATAGATAAGTTCCTGTTTCTAAGAATCTGATACGTTTGGTAATTAATGTATTGGAATCCGTTGTTCAACAATACCCACACCCCCTACCCCCTTCAAATTTTTTGTGATATTTTTACGAATCTCGTGACCCATCCAAATTTCATTCAAAAATCCGGAAAATTTTCATCCCTGCATCTAAGCCTTGGTTAATGAAATTGTGATTTCAATAATGACATTGGGCTTGTCCTATGACGCGTCATTAATTAAATGGAACTGAATGACGCCTCATTTAATTGTCATTAAGAGGATGCCGTCCATAGACGCGTCATCTATTTTGCTTCATTTAACCGTCATAATCTTTTAATGGAATTGTGTTCACGAACGCGTCATGAAAAATGTCATTCATTAATGGAACCGAAATGAAAGCAGAATATTTAAAGGAGGATAACACCTTCATTAACGCATAACTGACTGGCAGATCGAACCAGAGTTAGATGTCATTGAACAAGTCTTCAACAATCTCTTTCAAACTTAGACAAGTATAGACAAGTAAACTTAGTAAACTGAGATTTGATAAACTCTTTCAAACTGTAATTGAAAACTTTTCTTCTTTCGACACTCTTGTAATGCAATAAAATAATAATAAAGTACAAGGCAAGCTTTCGGGATCACCCGTTGTCAGGTCAGAGACAGAGAGAATGACACCAGAAAATCTAAAAGTTTGCAAGACCTACTGAATTTCAGTCACTTACAGTCAAGTCACAAAACGAGGACGAAATGACAGGTTACTTCAGCATAGATATCCACTGCTTACTTAGTCGTATGTCATCATCACGATTGAATGTATTTTTCTTTGCGATATGGATGCTCTCTTCAGATGCGGGTGCGATCAGATGCGATCAGATGCGGAGACGTTCAAACTAGTGAACACGTCCTGATGTGTCCTGTAATTGGAATGTGTGGTGACCTGAAGACCGTCGATCGTGACTTACGCACGTGGCTTCGTGAAACTGATCTTTGTGTTTAACTTTCTTTCTCTTTATCACTGTAGATTTCATACGAATATATATATAGTTCATCAGGGTGGTCCAACTTCGGTCTGCTCAGAATGTTTCCAAGACTCTTTGAAGCGTTATAACTCTTTCAAACGTATAACAGAGTTCATGCGACAATTTGCTTTCAGAATCAACTAACCAAAGACCGAACTTAGTCTTGGTTAGACCTTCATATATGTTCATCTTTTGTGGTTATGCAAGTGAGGATGTTTGGTAGACTGCAACATAGTGATAATCATGAAAACACTAAAGCTAATTGTATTGCTATATATTTAATTTTCTGTGATAAATCAGCAGGTATGTTCATGGGACGTGTTTTAGAAAAATATAAATTAGCAGCCATTCGTTCTTTGCTGTCTCGAGCCTTCAGAATTTGCTCTGATCAGACTCTGTATGAATCAGCATCTGAGAAAATTATAGAAACATTGATAGTAGGTAATGGTTTTCAATTGGAAACAATTTTGAAAGTAAAAAAGCAAGTCGAAGAAAAAGTTTGTGCAAAGCAAGAGAATAAAAATAAAGAGAATGATAAGAAAATTATTTATTGGTCCGTGCCTTTCATTCGTGAAGGATTTAAAGATTTCAATCATAGAATTCATAAAATCAATCAAAAACTGTCTAAGGCTGAAATTCAAACTACGTACAGCACTTGTAAAATGAAAGATTTTTTTCGCAACAAAGATAAAATTGTGAGTGATCTGCGATCGGATATTGTTTATCAATATAACTGTGACCGCTGTCCAATGCGGTACATTGGTGCCACCAAAGGGCATTTCTATACCCGTATCTCAGAACACTTACGAGGGTATCCTACTCAAACTGAGGTTTCCATGCATGTTCATACACCGAAACATGAAAATTTCAAAATTATAGGTTGTTCGAAATACCCAATGATTCTAGAATCTATTTTAATTAACAACACAGATTGCTTATCGAATGACTGGAACGGACAATTTCCTTTGGCATTAAATTTATGACGTAATCCGCTCGTAATGATGTCATGTTTAGCGCAATAGCTATGTAGTTCAGCGCTCTCTGTATTTTGTGACGTATTTTATTTGAGATTTTAGTTAATGAAAATGTTTCTGTTGAAGCAAACTTGTTGATATAAATTTTATTGTGGATTTTATTGAATTCTTTGTTGTACCGTTGAAGATGAGGCAATAAACTAGCCTTGAAACTAGTCCGGAAAAAAGTGTTTTTCTTTTCACAATGACAATATGAAACGTCTGGGAAACGTCTACTGTCAGTGGTGATACTATTAATTGATTACGTCCAATAATAAGGACTACCTAGCTTTACACTGGATACTGGGAGAGCCTGTCCCATATCGGGGAGATCTAAATATATTTTAGAAACAAAATTATTTTTAACACTACATTCAACAGTGTTAAATTATGTTGTAAAACAGTTTTGTAATAAATGCATTCTAGGGGCAATAGCGTACTTAGCTTGCTTAGTAAAATGAACAAAACCTGTTCCCCCGTACTTGTAAAATGAACGGACTCACTTTTCTTGAAAAAATCGGACAGTGATGCTGATTCACAGACCACCAGCTTTTCACTACCATCATAAATAACTTTCACCACCTTCATGACTCCAATATATTCCAATCCCGTAGGTTTCTTAGGTCAAGAGAGGACGCAATTAAACACGTGATTGAAACGAAAGTGTACAGTAGGAACGGTTTCCAAATACTTGCAGATAAACAAAATTTATATCAGGCGAATTATGGGTAAAACGATTAACAGTAAAATCTCACAGAAATAAGATATTGTAACTTGCTTGTGGTTCTACGCTAGGAGCTACTGCAGTCTTTATAGCACTTACCATCAACGGGGGCGTCGATCCGGGCGAGTCGTCGTCGGCCTGGTCCTCCCAGCGTACACGCAGTCGCCGAGGTGAAGCGGTGCCTATACTAGGCGGGTGTCTCCACGGGCTTGCAGGTGGGTCGATCTCCTTAACGGTCGGCTTCCGCCGAGACGAGTCTCCCGATTTGGTTCGGGGTAATTCTCCCGGCTGTCGTCGGGGTGAAGAAACAGCGGCCTCAGAGTCTCGTGGCTCCGGTTTAATTAGCAGCTGTTGTGAGTAGTATTATATAGGCTGTCCCAAAACACCCAATAATTTGAAAAAATCCAAAATTAACATACCTGCAAAATCAGCACCAAAATGCCCAAAATTAACTACCCTACCTGCAAAATCAGCTCCAAAATGCTAAAATAGGGACCTCTTGAAATTTAGCAAATCCAAATGCAGAATAGGGTCCTCTTGAAATTTATAAAAAAAATACAGCTAAATTAGACCCCCTTGAAATTTAACAAATCCAAATGCAAAAATAGGGACCTCTTGAAATTTAGCAAATCAAAATGCAAAATAGGCCCCTCTTTAACCCTAGGACGTACAAAATGTTTTTAAGCCGACTTTGTACAATGAGGTCATTTTGACTCATTATTTTTTTCCAGCATTAAAATTCGATTATTTTAATTTAATTAGAACAGGAATTTTTCTGAATCATGCTGTATTCAAGAAATTCTCAATTACTTTATGTTCATGTAGTTTGAAGATTCATCACTTGAAATAGGGCCTACATGTACATTGTACATGTACATTTGGTATAGAATATCAGTACATCTAAAATAATGATGGAATAAATTTCCCTTTTGCAAAATAAAAAATCGATTGTTCCAAGAATGTTATTATATTATAAAAAATATTTCATTATACTCTGGTTTTAGAATACGGGATCATACATATATTCTTCATGTAGTATTTAAACTTGTCAATCAGAAACACAATTTGAGCAGAGATGAATCGTGCGAGTGACGTGCTTTCCACAAACCCATTTTTGGCAAATGTCACACTTGTTCGATGTTCTGATTTGATTTGAGGAGTCACACATTTGGCAGTTTGCTCTTTTGCAAGAATCTCGCCGTTGAAAGTTGTCACGATCTACCGCACACAACGCATGGCGAACTGCAGGGTGTAAAGAGGAAGCTTCAGCGCGTTCTTGTTGGTGCCATGAGATCAACTTTTTGCACAATTCGTAAATGAATTGGACTCGCGTTTTTGGTTCAGAGCTGATATCACGTCATAAAATGAAAGCATTTAAAGCGGCAATGTCCAAGATATTGGAAAACACTCCAAGCAGCCACCGTCTCGACACCATTTTGGTCGTGAAGTGACCTAACATTTGATCTACCCTGTCCACGCCTACTTTGAATTTATTATAATCCAAGATGATGTGAGGCTTTCTTTTCGGTGATTGGTCGACTGTATCACGCAAATTGTTCGAAGACAAGAGAACAACCACTTTCTTCCTTTTAGCAACGTAACTCACCAACACGGCATCCTTGTTTTCATGAAAAGCAAACAAGGACGAATAGAGAGGACGATCACCTTGAGTTAGTTCTTTTGGTATTTCCGTTCGATGCGATCTGATAATCCCCAAAAGCGTCATACTCATACCTCTAGCACGCAAAGTGCGAGCCAGTTTGAGAGATGTAAAAAAGTTGTCTGTAACCACCGTGCATCCCCTATTTCTGTAATCTTCGGTTAGTTTGAGAACCACCGACTCACCAAGAGAGCCTTCCCTCACCTCATTCTCTTTTCCGAAATATGGATTCACAGAAAGTACGAAATGTGTGGAGGAATCGGCAGCAATCCAGAATTTTATTCCAAATTTTGAAGGTTTCTGCGGCATATATGGCAAGAATGAGCATATGTTTCTTGATGGGAAGAGTTGTTCGTCAACCGTTATGCATTCATGAGGCCAATAAAGGCGCGCTATGGCATCTTGAAAGAGAGTAAACACTTCCCTCACAGAGGCGAACTTGTCATTTCTGTAGCGTGCGTTCCGGGTAGATTTATCATCGAAGCGTAAACCTCGCAAAATTGTCTTGAAGCGTTGAAATCCGTTGAAGCGTTGAAACGACACAAACGTCAGTGATACGTAGACAATGACCATGCCACTAACCTGTAAATACATACTTCTTCCTTGCTGACAAAATACACTTCTGAGCGTCAGTCTGTTTATATCCATCACACAAGACAATATAGCTATACCAGTATGCAAATCTAGAAATTTACTTGTAACTTGCAATAGAAAGTTTGTTCTTGTGTCATTCTTACCTATAATAATGTAAAAAGTTCGTGCTTTTTGTGTTAGAAGCTGACGATGAAGTTCGTGTTAAGTGTTCGTGTCGTGTTGAGGCTAAATTTCCGAAGAACGCACACATCTAATCTACAGATATTCGAAAACAGGCAGGTGGATCGTGCTTCCAAGGTTGACTGTCATCCAATCAGCGCCAGTCATCCAATCAGTGCTTAGGGACATAGAATAATGCATAGATATCTTATTTTTTCAGTCTAGGCTGGGCATCAGCTGATTTTCAATGAAATTTTGAATGTAAAATTAGAAAATGTTAGCTTGAGTCAAAATGACCTCATTGTCCAAAGTCAGTAAACTTTCTGGAATTCCTTTCACAGATGATATTGGGAGCTTAAAATTTTATCATTTATAATTGAGAGCACTTCATGAAATGTCAGTGAGTTTCATATGAAAAAAATGAGGATTTGTTGTTCTGTAGACATTTGAATTCCCAAATGAGTCAAAATGACCTCATTGTACGTTCTAGGGTTTAAATTTAGCAAAAACAAAATGAATATGAACAAAAATATTCATTTAAAAATGGAAGATGTAAAAAAAAGAACCATCAGCCCCTTTATATCCTTCATTATCATATGAAATGGATATAGCAAAACACAAAGATAGAGTCAGGTACATGAAATACAAGGAAGCGCAACTATTGTTAATCGTTCGTTTACGTTGTGGGGTAGAATTCTACCGCAGCCGTTTTCAGACAAGCGTAATTTTTTTATTACGTACATTTGATCATTGATACTCTATGACTTTTTTTGTTAGATAGGGTCCATTTTAGACGCTACATTCTTGATTAGAAATTTATTGTACTTCATCGGATATTTCAAGAATCACAGTTACTATGTTCTGGGGTAGAATTCTACCCCAACAATTATTTGTCAAAAATATCATTGATCTGTTGCTGAAAAAACTTTGTTTCATTGTACTTCTGTTTTTCTATTTCGATTATCGAAAACATTCGATTTGATTTATCTGAATTTACACGTCACACACGTCACAGGCTTTATATACAGGGTTTACGATCAACTTCCACATAACTAGGCGATCATGATATCATTGTAAGCGTGCCAAATCTCTTTACTTATATCAATCACGTGATTTTTACAGTATTGAATCCACTCCGTATCTGATTGAATAGCCTCCTAGACGAGATATTGACCTTCTAATTATTTTAGGGCAGTTTGTCCTTGACAAAGTTTTGTCGGATGAAGGCCTATGCTATTGTACATTCAGATCTCTGAGAATCCTTCAATAGTCATGCACTGCAGCTACCGATAGTCGAAGTGGACTGAAAATTCTGAAATTGCTTCTCAAGGTCGCTGTCCCAGACGGAATATGTGTAATATTTCTCGGCCTGGTTTCTCAACTGGCTTGCATCCTGCATCTAGAACGGAAGCTTTTCTTGTAATGATGCATGATTTTATAGATACAGCAGTAATTTACACGAACACAAGCTTGCGTAGATTTGCACGAAACGGAAAGTGGAGACGCACAGATAAAGCCGAGATTCTGGCATTCATAGGACTTCATTTGCTAGCAGGAGTTTTCAAGGCTCATCACCGTGACTTACGTGAATTGTGGACACATTGAGACGGACATCTTTGCTTCAGGGCAACCATGAGTTGTGAGCGATTTCTTCAACTCAAGAAAGCTTTACGTTTTGATGATAGCAGACGCCGTGATACTACCGACAGATTGAGTCCAGTTCGCAGTGTTGTCGAAACTTTCAATGCAACTCTGAAGTCAGTGTACAATCCAGGACCGTTCCTGTGTGCTGACGAGATGTTAGTTGAGTTCCACGGTCGAGTCCAGTTTCGGCAGTATATTCCATCCAAGCCAGGAAAATTTGGCATCAAGATTTTTTGGTGTGTTGACTCGGAGACAACAATTCCACTGAAATGCATTGTTTACATCGGTAAAGGGACACTGAGTGAGCAAGAATCTAGACCATCAGCTCATGCCATTGTCATGGGCTTGGTTGAAGATTATTTGGATCGAGGAAGAAATGTGACTGCCGATAATTTCTTCACCAGCGAAGGTCTAGTGCAGGAGTTATTAGATCACAACACAACGTATGTTGGTACTGTGAGACAAAACAACCGAGTACTTCCTGCCAGATCCAAATGCTTGTCAGAACGTGTCAAGGGAGACACCCATCACTACTACACCCCCGACATGACTCTCTGTTCTCATTTTGGGACAAGCAAAGGCGTCCAGTTTTGCTGATGTCATCCATGCACATCGGACCTCAAACGAACAACACTCGGGAAGATGGAAAGCCTGATATAGTGACGACCTATAACGAAACAAAAGGAGGTGTCGACAATCTGGACAAGCTTGTACGCACATACAGGTCAAAGAGGAAGTGCAGGAGGTGGCCACATGCAGTTGCCATGAACTTGGTTGACGTTAGTGTTATCTGCGCTCATAAAATGATGACAAGTCAGTCCAATTCAATGGAAGATCACTATGAATTCAAAAAGGAGCTGGCATATGAATTATGTCGACCCCTTATGCAAAGGCGTATTGAAAACCCGCGACTACGTCTTGACATCAGGTAGTGCTTGTCGAAATTTGGAATTCGGGATCTAATGACAGCAAAACAAGACAATTATGTTTGCAATGCCACAGATTCATCTGCGCACGGCATCAAATTGTGATCTATGAAAACTGTAGCCATACAGGCATTCGTTAGTGGTATATTATGTTACATTTGTTGTTACATACAAGTAGAGCACACACCATGCTTATCGCATTAATGACAATTAGTCATCTGTGCCAGTGATCTTCATTTGTAATTCAATTCAGATTGTCTGAAAGACTCAACTTAATTAATTTTTACGTCCCTCTACTCTACATGTAAACTTACACGATAATGCAGATTAAGATTTCGAAACTTTTGTATGATTTACAGTAGCCGGTATGATGGAAGTAAACATCAAGAAATAAAAGAACTCGTTCTAATTGATAGGAATTGGCAGTTTATAAAATGAAGTCATAATTACCTACAAAAGACATGCTCATGACTATTACAAGATGCCCCCTTGTCTACATGTAGGCCCCAATTTATCAATTATGAAGAGATAGAATCAAAACTAGAGTATCAGCAGGGCAAATCATATGCCTATAGGTGCCAAATATCTTTGCAAGCGATGTATAAGATCTAACTTACAGACAAATTACGGCAATAATTCTACAATGTCTTTGGGGTAGAATTCTACCCCACAACGTAAACTAGCTAGTATTTTTGAGAACATACACGAACGGTTAAGATTAGAACATTATAATAAATTAAGAAAGAGATGGACGATAGTTAAGAATGTAACACAAGGAGTTGGTGCATGTTAACAATTTCTTTAGGCGCTCTCACTATTGTCATTTCATCTGGCGTTCTTACAATTCCTGTTGTTGCTACAGCTTTAACAGGTACAGGTGTTTTCACAACGTCACTTGCAACATTGATAGATAAATCTGTAATGTCTAAGAAACGAAAATCCTTAAAGTAAGAAACATGCACATGTCAAAGAAGTATATGATAAACTACATTACTACTTCCAGAGAGTGTGTGATGACAATGTTATTACATTAGATGAGATTGAAAAATTTGATCAAATACCTAGAGAAGCAACTAAAATACCTGTTAAATCTCAAGACAAAGTAGACAATGCGGCTTTTTTAGAAGAAATAAGAACTTTATTAAAAACGTTAGAACAAAGCTCCATAGAACAAAAATAAGTTTTTCAGTAAAGTGTTTTTGCTGTATCTCTATGCTACCACAAAATTCAAATATTATCTTATAAAATAATGAATACAAATGAGACAAATGAGGCAAAAATAAAACAACTAGAAGAATTAATAAAACAGAAAAATATTATGAAGGAAAGACATAGACAATATCGAATGCTACAAGCTGGCGTTCAATCTGATATGTTAGAAAAAATGCACCTAACTGAACAAGTGAAAACTGATTTTGAAAAAACTATTGCACCACTCAAAACTCTTGAGAAAGAACTCGCAGTTCATGATAAACGAATTGATATATCTGATCCAGTGCAGAAAACCATCATGGATGATTACGGTTTGTTAGAAGCAAACATAGACAAGAAATTACCAAAATCTATGCTATTTGAACATTCTACTTCATTTATAGAGGGAAAGCCATCTCATAGATTTTACTTAGGTGGTGAAGAATTATTTATTAATACTAAAGAAAGTTTAATTTTCACACCAGACAAAACAGCTTTCAGTTTAGACAGAAATTTCGTGGATTTATTAAGAGGAGCGGATTTAGATAAATATCATACTGATGATCTACAGAAATACAAAACTATGCTAGACAAGGTTGGGACTGTAAAAACTCTTGAGCGTTATAAAAATTTGAATGGCTTATTATTCAAAACGTCTAGTACCAGTAAAACAGGAACAAAGATACCAATGCTAACAGGTGCTTCGCCAGCAAGAACTGGTTATTCAACACCAATGGCTGCTTCTCCAGCAAGAACTGGTTATTCAACACCGACTAGTTACCCAAAAGCAGGAACAGAACTAAAAGAGACAACGGTTTTCCTGCCTGATGATCCACAAGAATTAATAAACAGATTAGAGATTTTATTAGCTGCAACAAAAGAAGGACATAACTCTAGTTTTAACGAAATACATGCAATCTTAAAAAGACTATCAGAAAAGAAAATTATTAGTGAAAAAGACTACAAAAGTTTATCTAAATTTTTTGGTTAAAAAATGTATTCGAGAGAATTATCATCGGGAGAACTAGAAAAAATAAATAAACATTTAGAAAATTTAACCGAGATTTTGACCTCATCAAAATTTCGTACGTCATTAAAATTTATAACAACTACTTCCTCGCATACTTGTAATTTAGATCCTATTATTCACTTAGAACAAGACAAACATTATGAAGTAGCATTAACTAGTTTTTCAACATTTAACACGATACAAAATATTATCAAAGATGTAAATGGCCGATTTAAATATTCTAATGACAAAGGTAAAACTTGGAAAATACTGACTTTTCTTCCTAAAAAATAAAAATACATTTAGGCATTCAATTTAAAGACAAGAAACAATTACATTTCGCAGTTGAACCAGCATCAAATAAATTTTCTCTTACTTTAAATGAAAATCATCATGTTGATTTTGATATTGACAAATCTTTATCAAGACTATTAGGATTTAGAAAGAAACTCTATGCACAAGGTTTTCATATCAGTGAAAATATACCTAAAATAACTGAAATAAATTCAATCAACGTTCAGTGTGATATTATAGAAGGTGGTTATGTTAATGGAAAGCTAACAAATAATATCTTCAGTTATCCAGCATTTACAGTTCCGATTGGTTACACTTTAAATGTAATCCCAAAATCATTAATATATTTTCCAGTTACACGAAAAACAATTAATTCAATTACCATTAGAATAACAGATGAGAAAGGAAAGGCAATAAATTTTGGAGGCGAAGAGATTATGATAGATCTATTATTACGATAGGTGTAATTAAAAATATTGACTTAAAAATGAGTGAAAGCAGTTCTGTAAATTCTCCACTAAACAGGAAAGTGAAATTCAATCATCATCCAAACCTATCCAATAAAGTTTTATCAGTTATCTGTGGAAGATCAGGTTGTGGAAAAACGTATCTATTATTTAAAATTCTCACGACACCCAACTTTTTGGATTATAACAATCTTATCATTTATACAACAACAGCAGAACAACCTATATCAATTTTTGAAATATGGTTTTGAAAATGATCTTACAAAATCAGCTATAGCTTCACTGTTTGAAAAATATGAAAAATCGGAGCATGAAGAGGAAATAAGTTGGTGGTGTGAAGAAGCAGGAAAAAATTAAGAACTAGTAGAACCCAATAAAAATAAACACATATCGATACAATTAATAGATGATAGTGGTAATATGCAAGATCCTAGTAAACTAAATAAAACGAAAAAACATTGTGTGGTGTTTGATGATTGTGTTAATGATAGAAATCAGACAGTTCAGAGAAATTATTTTAAAAGAGGACGACACAATAACTGTAGTGTCTTTTATTTAACACAAAGTATGTATTCACTAGATGGCGGCGTTATTAGAAAGAATGCGAATATTTTATGCTTTTCGAAATCAACCCAAGAAACCTAAGTGATTTGTTAAGAGACTTATGTATAAGAGATAAAGATGAATTTAAACAATCATGTAACAATGCTTGGTCAAACGACTATGGTTTTATCACAATCAATATTGATAAAAAAGTACATGATAGAGTTATAGAAGATTTGTTCTCTGACTAGATGTTTAAAAATTAAAAAGGTAAAGTAGTTATTCCATCAGGTAAAATCTTTTATCATCAAATGGATCTAATGCTAATTTATGTTCCTCTTTTAAATACATTTTATGTTTCCTTGAATTAAGTCTATAATTACATGCTGCTTTTATTTCATTATTAAATAATGCATTCTTATAATCTTGAAATGTTATTTGGTTAGCCACTGATGCCTTTGAAATTCCTTTTAATGTTTTGTGTGTTTTAATATTATTAGTTGTATTATAACAGTAACATTTAGATTTAAGAAATACAGCTTCTGTTATGTACTCCTCATTTCCTAAGTCATCTTTCACTTTACATAAATCAGAAGGATGAATGATATCTTTTATTTTATCTATTTCTTTATCAAGTGAAGAATTATACGGTACTGTTAATTCTAAGAAAACGCTATCGGTGTCACTGAAATGTAACTTATAGTTCTGTCCATAAGCAGGTGCTAAATGATCATATATAAAACTGTACATAAATAGTTTAGCTAATTCCAATATAGTAAATCCTATAAAATTAAACTTGTCATGTTTCGCAATGCTTCTTCTTAGATGAACAGCACATAGTTCATCACTAAATCTAGTAGTTCTCTTATATGTTGGTTTCCTAGTTAAATTCTGGAAACGATCTTTATTATAAACTATTTCTATGTTCTGCCTGTTACGTACATTCTCTAAAGTCTTACCATAAAATGCGTTGTTCATTAATTTAAAGAATACGTTTCCAAAATCATCTTTATTTCTCTTGGCTTTTTTACGTTTTTCGATATTAAATTCGATATAATTTTTAACCACTTAGATTTCTTACATACTAATTTTCGGTGTATTTTAGTGAGAATCATTCCATGATCTAAGTACCAATCTAACATCCTTCCTTCAATAACATACTTTTCTTTATTACTTTGTGTTAACATGAGTTTCTTTGTTGGTCTGTATTTTTTAGATATTATAATCTTTTGATAATCGGTAAAGTCGTCCATATTAGGTATATTGTTTTCAGGGCAGAACGGGAAGTACTTTGTTGTATCTTTTAGTTCATCGGGGTACTTTAAGTCAACTTCATATACGTAGCCATATCCATTATCAATAGTTCGTTCGTACTTGTTATTGGGCGAAGCCTGAGAACCTTCGGTTCGATTACTACACCACTCCATTTCGCCAGTTGGTAATTCCAGGAAGAATATAAGCTATTAAAATCATAATATAACAAATAGTTCTCTCTCATGAATTCATTAACGGCTGTTTGGCTTTCTTCATTTGATATAAGTCAGTAGTAAGCAAAACTCCACTTCTGGACCGCGCAAGATGGCCGCCATCGCTGAGTCCCCCCCCCCTCTGGCACGGCAGAGTGTCGTGGTCGGCCGCCGTGGTGCTTCGTGTCTGAGTGCCCCCCCCCTGGAACGATAGAGTGTCGTGGTGGACTTGGGCGACCGCCAGGATTAGTCTTGAGGCTATAGTGTGTGATGTTTTTGGTGCAATCTGCTGAATGTTGGGTTGTAAAATGGGTTGTTTCGAGTGGAAGGAGTGGTCGGATGAGAAAACGGAGGTCGGATTCGTGTTCAGCGTGAAATTCTGCATCGGTAGGGTGAGTTTCAAGGCAATCGGTGAGAAAAAATTTTTCTTCAAAATTTTAACAGAGTTAGAATTTGGGACGTTTTGGTGTGTAGCGTCCAAACGAAGCATCGGATGAGAAAACGGAGGTCAGATTCGGATTCAGCGTGAAATTCTGCATCGGTAGGGTGAGTTTCAAGTCAATCGGAGAGAAAAAATTTTCGGCTGACGTCCCCCCCCCCTGGACAGCTTGCTTCCAGTGGACGGATTTTGTCGTGCGATAGCTCGTTTGAAAGCTAAGAGTGAGACAAATTCAGTGAAAGAATCGACTTGTTCCTATCTGTCTTCGTTCAAAAGTTAGAGCGGTTACAAGATTTTAGGTCGGAGCTCGCTCACCTGAAAAAATCCTAAGTGTCAGAGTGACTTTGTATGGGTAAAATTTTGAAAATTTTCCAAAGTGTGGAATTTCGACCTGGGACCGCCACCAAAACATTTTTCATCAAATTTCACTGACCCCCCCCCCCCGACAGCAATCTTCTAACTTTGGTTCTATTGGACGGATTTTGTCTTACAGCTACTCGTTTGAAAGAGGAGAAAAAACTGCTCGACAACATTTTTTGTTGCGAGTCAATCGGACCAGCAGTTCACAAGTTAGAGCGGTTACAAGATTTTAGGTCGGAGCTCGCTCACCTGAAAAAATCCTAAGTGTCAGAGTGGCTTTGTATGGGTAAAATTTTGAAAATTTTCCAAAGTGTGGAATTTCGACCTGGGACCGCCACCAAAACATTTTTCATCAAATTTCACTGACCCCCCCCCCCCCCGACAGCAATCTTCTAACTTTGGTTCTAGTGGACGGATTTTGTCTTACAGCTACTCGTTTGAAAGAGGAGAAAAAACTGCTCGACAACATTTTTTGTTGCGAGTCAATCGGACCAGCCGTTCACAAGTTAGAGCGGTTACAAGATTTTAGGTCGGAGCTCGCTCACCTGAAAAAATCCTAAGTGTCAGAGTGGCTTTGTATGGGTAAAATTTTGAAAATTTTCCAAAGTGTGGAATTTCGACCTGGGACCGTCACCAAAACATTTTTCATCAAATTTCACTGACCTCCCCCCCCCTCTGGACAGCTAGCTTCGATCTTGGCTTCTACTGGACGGATTTTGTCGTGCAATAGCTCGTTTGAAAGCTAAGAGTGAGACAAATTCAGTGAAAGAATCGGCTTGTTCCTATCTGCCTTCGTTTAGATGTGAGACGCCATTTAAGATTTTTGGACATTGGCGAAAAACGACAGAGTTAGAATTTGGGACGTTTTGGGCTGTAGCTTCAAAACGAAGCATCGGATTGGAAAACGGATTTCAGATTTGGAATCAGCTTGATTTTATTGTCCAATGAGGATCATCATCCAATGAGAATCAAGCATTTCTTTATAAATAGCGAGCCTTCCACAGTGAGAATCATTCCATCGTTGAATCACACGAGTGACGGACGCACATTTTCTCTCTCTCTAGTTCCCTGTTCTATTATCCAACTAAAATGGTAAGTCGCTACTTCCCTCCCTCTCCTCCCTTGAACGTAAACTTAATACAATCTTTTTTCATTTTCAGGCATCTACTCCATCTGCTGCACTAGTAGGACAAAATGGCGGTCAAACGTTACAAGGTTCGCTACGGTCAGATCATCTACAACTGAGGCCAGTGGAAGAAACATCCAAGGTACATAATCCTACACCGCTACAGCGTAAATTTAAACAAGCCTTGCGTTATGATGATCATAGCGTAGTACTCCAAACGGGAATGCTCCCTTCCACGGATGTCAAGATAATGCACAATCAGTATGGGGACTACATACTGATCCCCGTGAGTCCGTGCATTCGCCACCAACTTGATATTATTGAGGAGTACGTGACATTAAATATGGACATTCCTACTCCTCTTGCTCAAGAGTGGAAGGCGAGAGATGACAAGGATACTCCCTATAGAAAGATTTGGGATGGTAATCACATTTGCCTACCGGTATCACATTGGTGTACTTACTATAAGAAGGAGGGAGATCATTCAATACCCATCAGATGTGATGATCTCGGAGAAGGTACTTGGGATATCCTTTTCAAAGTGAATGGGCTATATTATGGTCGACACAAGGATAATAAAATAGCCTCTCTCTCCATGCATATGGAATCCATCCTATATATTCCGAAACCACCCAACGTGGACGACATAATTGATCAAATCCTTAACAGCAGTGGTACGAAGCGCAAGTCGGAGAAGAATGCTACATCAAAACGCAAATCAAAGAAGGAGAATTACTAGTCCTTTCCTAACTCTACCCTATGACAATTCGCTTATGTGCTTTGAGTGTCGTAGACGTGGTCTTATTAGATACATTTTACTTCTTCGTTGCCATCATATCATTTGTGTATTTTGTCGTGAAAGGCATCGTTGTAATTCTTCATTTTGTAATATGTTATAGAACGCTTCCTTAGATGTGTAAATTTCCGTTTTAGGCTTCTATCATCATTTTTATGGATTGTGAGGGTGAACCTGTACAGGAGCTCAGTGCTATTGCTATGAACAATTGGACATATCAGATTGTTATTGTCTATCATCAACATGCCAACTGCGATCCCAATGTTGATCAATGGGCGAGAAAACACATTCATGGACTTAATCTGAAATATTTGCAAGACTATGGCTTTTCTTGTGAAAGTGCTCTTCTTATTGACTTTAAACGATGGTTAGCTGCTTTCAATGTTATACGCATCTTTTGTAATAATCCTGGTAAGGAGAGGAAAGTATTTCCCAATCTAATCATTGATGATATTTTGCTCCCGCCTTGGGATAGTAGAGTGAATCAACATTATCATGAAGTCACGAAACGTTTTAAGGATTTGTGTGTTCCTATTTTGTCTGTTCGTTGTAGTAGCTACGTTCATAACCAATGCTTCTTTCCTCCTTACCTCAACACTGCCAAAGTCCTGTATGGTTATCATTACTCGCTGTATGATAGTTATCAGCTGTATCTATTTTATCTCTTTCAAACCATTGATTTATAATGCATGCTTGTTACCGTTATTCAATAAATGTTACTATGAGAAGAGTTGTTGTTTTCATGCAATGGATGGGATAGATAAAGGGCGATCATGTCTTTCTCAAACGACTGCGGAACATTACGTTTTCATAGGCAAAGTTTAAAAGGAGCTGTTCAAGATTATGTGATAAAATTTCATAAAGATGAGACCGACATCGAAGCAGTGGTTGATGATGCTAGCACTCTATTTCTAGAGTTAATGAATACATTCTCTGATAGCATTATCATGGCGCGATTAGTTGCGAAAATTAAGTTTAGTCATTTTGGAAAGGAAGAGGTGGAAAGTCGCTCTTTCCATTTTGCTTCTTATTCAATGGAAGTGGTAGATCACCCCCAAGAATTTTTTAAAAGACATATTAAAAATTGCTGAACGTCTTAACGCATTTAACCATCATGGTAGCAGTCTAGTGATTGAAGCGATTTCAGATATTCACATTCAACTTTCCATAAAGAAAAATTGAAAATGCAGTGGTACTTGATTGTAGCACAACTGGTTTTCGAGGTATGTCTGCTCACTCTCGAAGTATATTCCTTCTGTACATGCGTCTATTATTTAGAAAAGGCTAGCAAATTCATATCTTCAAAAAGACTTGCTATAGACATCAGTAACGGTGAAACTATGTGTTGCGATGTATGTAAGCGAAAGGATGGAAATGAAAAGCGCATCTTCAAGAGATGTAAGCATGCTTTTTGTCAACGCTGTTTCATACGTAATTGCATTCAACTTTGCCAATGTAACCACTGTGATATTGCTCATTTCGAGTGTCACTTATGTCGCAATAGTTAGTACCTATGCAAATGTGGTAAAGATAGGTTTTAGCAAAGACTAACACGGAAAATGGCGAAACGTAAAATGGTGAAACGTAAAAGTCAAAAGTTTTCTTCAGCCATTCAAGCTCTCCGACGAATGAAAGCAAATCAGCGATACAATGCTATACGACATGCTAACGATAAATTCATTTGTGAAATTATTTCTCATGTGAGGAAGTTGAGGACGAAGAAATTAGCGCCAAAACAACGAAAGTTACTTAAGCGATATGCTACGAAATTGCGTTTCATCTCCAATCCTAAAGTCACCCTTCAAAGAAAGAGGAAAACTCTAACACAAAAGGGCGGTTTCCTTTCAGCAATACTTCCAATGATAGCTCCTGCCGTGGGCAACCTATTGGGTAATATCTTTGGCTCTAAGCGTTAATTATGCAAATGTTGAGTCTCAAAGTGATAAAATGGATTTCAGACTTCAATGTGATAAAGTTCTGACTGTATCAGGTCCATCTCATGCAGGTAAAACTGTTTTCACGCTGAATTTATTGGATAAAAGAAGGGAGTTGTTTAAGGAACCTATCAATCGAGTGATTTGGTGTTATGGTATTTATCAACCGTCGCTGTTTCAGGAATTGCAAAGTCGCAACTTTATTCGACATGAAGGAATTATTCCAGTGGATAAACTTCAGTCTAATGATGTTGTTGTATTGGATGATTTATTAAAAGAAAGTAAGAATTCAAAAGATGTTACAGATATGTTCACTCGCGCAGCACACCATAAAAGGTGTTTTATCATCTATATTACACAAAATTTGTTTCCTGATGGAAAAGAAGCTCGTACACGAAACCTGAATACACACTATTATGCTATTTTCAAGAATCCGCGAGATAAAAGTCAATTTGAAATTTTAGCGCGACAAGTTGCACCCAGAGGATCAAAAGCCTTAATTGAAATTTTTCAAGCAGCTACTGAAAAACCATACGGTTACTTATTCATTGACTTTACGCAAGAGTGTCCGGAAGAATTTAGATTTCGAAGTGATATTTTGAAAACTCCCATGATTATCTACAAACTATGAGTTCTTATTCTCGCATGATTGTTATTCCTCAGGATGAATATGTACAATTGACTGCCATGCAGCAAGTAAAGCAACCTCTTGCAAATCAAATGTATAGGAAAGAAATAGATTATCAGCAAAATGTTCACATCAAAGATCCACATCGTGCTGTATTATTACAATCGGAAACTGTTGAGCAATTGAAAAACTTGAAGAATAAGATGCGTGACTCTGTATCGACTGCTACACCTTTAGCATCTCGCGCACATGCCATATCTCTTTTCAACAGTATTGAGCCCCATCTCAATGTAAATGATAGAGGAGAAATCATTACAGATGAAAATAAAGTGATTGATGCTTCACGTTATGAAGACTTGATTCAGTATGCGACACGTAGAAAGCGCCGTCAGGGCTATGTTCCACCTGGTTGGTCATACTTTCTTAAACTATTGAAAAAGCATAATGTGCCAAAATTTGCTTTAAATAATGAGACATTGAAAGAACTTGATTCAACAGTGGCTACTACTCCAATGCCTCAGACGATGAAAATGCCAACAAATTGGTTTAAGGCGTCACCTGCTACATCCCCTCCCACACTCACTAAGCAAACAAGAGGAAGAACTCGACGTAGATCTACATCGCCACTAAAACTGGTAAAAGGAAAACGTAAAACAGCTCCTCCCAGGAAATACATGTTCTCAGACTATTAATATGAAGCAGATGTGTTGCTTGCCATGTAATGAGCCGCCAGAGGTGAATGTCGTTGTCACTTGCACTTGCTGCGCCAGCTCTCATAATGAAACCCCTAAGCAATGTGAACACGATCGCAAAACCGCTAAAGCTAAATGCTGCAGTTGTTGTAAATGTAGAAAGGCAAGAAAACAAAAAGATGAGAAGGAGGAAAAAGAGTCAGTCGTCATCGACTGAACGTTTGAAGTCAATCTATTATGATGTAAAACATCCGGCAGGATTTGCATCTATCAAGAAATTATCAAAAGCGAGTGGTCTTCCACAATCACAAGTGAATCGATGGTTAAAGGGTCAGGCTACCTATACACTCCACAAACAAGCGAAAAAGAAGTACCGCACCCGCCATTATATTGTTCATGACATCGATGAACAGTGGCAAGCAGATTTGTGTGATGTTGCCTCCATTTCAAAACATAACTCGGGCAATAATTTTATTTTAACCGTCATTGATATTTTCTCGCGTTATGCGTGGGCTCAACCTTTAAAAACTAAAGAAGGGAAAGGAGTAGCAAAAGCATTCCAAACAATTTTTCGAGAAGGTCGCATTCCAAAAAGAATTCAGAGTGATCAAGGAAAAGAGTTTGAAAATCAGCATGTGACAAGATTATTTGAGAGGCATGACATTGAGTTGTTTAGTGTAAAGAGCGCTTATAAAGGTGCACTCGTTGAACGTTTTAATCGCACATTAAAAAATCGCTTGTGGCGACATTTTACTGCCAACTTGACACAAAATTGGACAAAGGTTCTACAAGATACACTCCATGCCTACAATCACTCTATCCATCGTTCTATTGGACTCAGACCAGTAGATGTAAATGCTGACAATGTAGATAAAGTGCGCGAATCATTCCAACGTAAACGCACTCATGTGAAAAGTGATGTGAAAATTGGCGATAAAGTTCGTATCTCAAAAGTGAAAAGTGTTTTTGCTAAAGGGTACCTCCCGAATTGGACAGAGGAGGTATTTACAGTATCAAGGATTAATCAAAAAGACTCTCCGACCACCTACAAGTTGAAAGATTACGATAATGAAGAAATTGAGGGTAGCTTTTACCGCGATGAGATTGAGGTAGTCACTGAAAGTGAAACATATTTGGTAGAGAAAATCATTCGATGTAAAAAACGGCAAGGTGAAGAATGGTGTCTTGTTAAATGGACTGGTTATCCTCCAAGTATGAACTCTTGGATGCGCCGTGCCGACATCTTTCATCTAAGTGATCGACAGTGATTCATGCAAAGTTGTGACTAACAATGTTTAGGGTTTGAGCTATGAATCCAACTGCCTCATTTTATTCACGACCCTCCTACGTAAGTGGTGGAGGACAAATTTACATCGGTGCTCGCCGCCAACGTGGAGGTAGCATACTTGGTGCACTGAAATCTGTTGTAGCACCTCTCATATCCAATGTCGGTAGATCTTTAAAACGAAATGTTTTAAGTAATGCCGTTGGCTTTGCTGGTGATGTTGCTAGTGATCTTTCCAGAGGTAGAAGTTTTAAGAGCAGTTTGTTGAATCGTGGGAAGGAACGCGGTTTAAAAACATTGAAGCAGACCATTGCTGGTGTTACTCAAGGAAAGAAATCACCTAAACGAATGAAAAAAGGAAGGAGGAAACATCGCGGAGCTGGTAAGGTGCGATCTTCAGTCAAAAGGCATTCACGCAAACGTCGTAGAGGCTCTAATCATTCATCAGGCGCTAAACGACGACGCTGCTATAACTTCTAATCATGGAGTGTAAAACTTCCGGTTTTTGTTTGTTTGATCAACAAGCCATACAGACAGATATTCTTAGTTCAAGTATTGTAGATTATCATCCTCGAACAGTTGAGAATGCTGGCCCCATTGAATTTGTTATTCCTGGTGGTAGTGATGACTACATAGATTTGAGTTATGCGATGCTTGATTTGAGGTTTAGAATTCAGCAAGCAGATGGAACTGGTATTGACGATGCACATAAAGTTGGACTGAACAATTTACCATTGACTACATTACTTCGCGATGTTTCTCTAACGATTGGAGAGCAGCAGGTGGAAGGTGGTCAAAGCGATTATCCCTATAAATCATATTTCAATCATGTATCACAGTTTCATCCAGCAGCACAAAAAAGTCATATGGAAGCCATGGGATGGTACAGAGATGAAGCAGGAAAATTTGATGTTGAAACAAACAGTGGCTTTGTAAAGCGATCTGCTATGATTAAAGATAGTAGAGTATGTCAGCTATATGGTCCGCTGAATTTAGACTTCTTTAGACAGTCGAAGTTTTTACTCTGTAATACCAGCATGCGACTCAAGCTGACATTGAATAAGCCTGAATTTGCGCTGAATGCATTTGCTAAAGTTGACAATTTTAGAATTCATGTGGAAGATATTGCACTTTACATTCGTCGAGTAGTACCGAATCCAAGTGTCATTAGAGGGCATGCTGAAGGTCTTAACCGCCAAAATGCCATTTACCCCGTTCAGCATACAAAGCTTCTCACCTTTACAATTCCGAAAGATCAAAAGAGTTTCATGAAAGATGGCCTCTTTCCATCGGAAGCACCGAAGCTCCTCATGGTGGCAATGGTTGAAAATGATGCATTTAATGGTAATATAAAGAAGAATCCTTTCAATTTTAAACACAATCAGTTAAGTGAAATTGCTTTACGTGTTAATGGTGTGAGTCATCCTGGTCCACCCTACAAACCAGATTTTGCTTCGGATCAATTTATGCGCAGTTATGTTGATTTTATGGATGTCTTTGGCTTTTACAATACGGATGACACCAACGGACTGACTATGAAAGAGTTTAAGAGTGGATATACTATTTATGCATTTGATTTGACTGCTGACAGCGATATTAGTGCACCCTATCGTCAAGCGAACGTGCCTCATAATATTCGTTTGGATTTGACGTTCAAAAGAACACTACCTGAGACGATCAATGTATTAATTTATGCAGTCTTCGATTCAAATATTGAAATTACAAAGTATCGTGACGTGATTCTTCAGTATAATCGTTAATGAGTTGGTTGACTGCTGACGATATTAAGACTAAAGTGCAGCGTAATGCAGACGAAGCGACGTTGAAAGCTTTCGATAATGTCTATTCACTCGATACCTTACCACCTGCAGTAAATCACTATCCCATCTTTATTGTGCTAAACACTCATTCGCAGAATTTAGGCGTTGAGCATTGGAAAGCGATCTTTATTGGAGAAGACCGACGTGGTGAACTATTTGACTCTCTTGCTCAACCTCCAAATATACCAACACAGCAGTGGTTGAGAAAACATACGCGTCAATATCAGCGAAATGAACGCATACTACAACATCCACTTTCATCAACGTGTGGTGCTTTTGTACTGTACTTCATCTTAAGACGTTTACATGTATCTCGATTTGCATCTGTTATTCAAAACTTTTCATGTAATCCATCATGTTGGAAAAATTGTTTTTTATTTTACAATCCGCTGGGTACGTACATACTCAATGAGATAGTCTAGGATCACATTTGCTTGTACATGAGATTTTAGTCCAGTAATGATCACTTTACTATTATGAAAGATTGCCACATGCACATGTAACCAACAACTAATGAGAGCTGCAGGAAAAAGTTCGGGTTCATAACACAAACTGTAACTGCTGGTACGAATCTTCAAAAATGATAGACTGTCACTCAATTGAGTAGAGATCACCATATTGTCCACAGTCAGATTCGACATCACACACCTCTCCCTCTTCCATATCCGACGTAGTAGTCTTTGTAGCTCTAAGCGCATTGACTGCGCCGATGAATGAGAAAGGGCGCCGAGAATCTGTACAGTCCCATTTGGGAAGAGTTGAAGATTCCGTGAATTGTTCATCTTCACCACTAACATTTGAGGACGGCCCGGGTAATACTTGCTGTTTGGAAGCTGTTGGTGTAATGTTGTGAGATCGATTTTGGTGTAGAGTCTGAAGCGACGGAGAATGTTGACGATGGTGTAGCGATGGCGCTTCATGATGAAAGAATGAGTAAATTGAGCGATGTACCTTCCTTTTATACTTTTCCCAACTACCTTGATGAAATGTGAAGTTAGTATGAAGTTGGGAATGATAGAGTTGAATTCGCCGATTGTTGACGCGCAGCCAGATGCGATTTCCAATACGTGAATGTCTTTTCATATAGAAATATTTCAAGTCCTTCATGATGTGATGTAGAGATTGAAAATGACGATAAGATAAAGCAAACTCTCTTCTCACATTTCCAGTTGAATCTTTGAAATAGACGTTTCGATCATGATCCGTTTCAATACGTTGTAGGGAATCTAATTTCCAACTCATGATGTGTGGTAGTCATGTCTGATTAAGATTTGCATAGTAGGGCGATGAACTCACGACGAATAAATGTCATGATGGAGCGATGTATATATCTTCTATACTTCTCCCAATTGTATTTGCGAAATGAGAAACAGTTTGCGGAATGAGAATGGTAGATTTGAATTTCATTTCTGTAATGTTGAAGCCAAACTTGATCACCCAAGGAGATGAATCTTAATGTTTCAAAATATTCCAAATCCCTCATGATATCATTGAGGTTGACAAATTGTCGCCATGTTAATGTAATTCCTCTTGATGTATGACCATGAGAATTTTTGAAATGTACGTTTCCATCACGATCAAGTCTTCATGATGTTATGCAAAGTTGCAGATTAGCAATATAAAAATGTCGTTTTATCATATTTTGCTTAGCAATGCGGCTACAAAGAGATTTACTAGTAATCGAGCTGCACTCTTTTCTACTCCCATTGATCATGTACAACAGCTAAATGGAAATTGGGAAGTGGGTGTCACTCAACTTGTTTATAGCAACTGTGTCTATACTTTTGATCATGAGGTGATGACTATTAATATGAGGCGTACAGCTGCTTACCAATGTGAAAAGGGGTGCCGAGTATACATTCCACAGTGGTCAAAGAAAGATCTCTTATCATGTAAAAAGTTTATATATGATTTCTTGAATAAAGCGTGTAAACATATTGTCCAATTTACTCCGCACAATGATGATTATAATTATGTACATCATGTAGTTGAGAAAGATTGGATTGTTGGTTTAAGTCCAAGTTTAAGAAATGATTTAGGCTACCTCGCTAGCGCCTTAACAAGCTATGATAATTTTAACGTTAATTACCACATAAGTGGTCATAAACAGTTAATATATCGAGAGGAAGCTTATTATGTAGATCTTATTCCAAGAAATGAGAAGACGTTGGTGAAGAAGATTGTGATTAAGCCAAGAAAGACAAACATGACTCCTGAAACATTATTGAAGAAATTTAATTATCTCCTTCGAGTTGATGGTAAACAAGTGGCAACATTTACTTATATCAAATCATCTAATCATATTGCAATAAGCAAATTAAATGATGATGATCTAGTATTAGTTTGTTCAAAAGATTTTCATCAGTTCTTACGACATCGTTCTGCAGCTGTTCATGGAAAATCTGATATGCAACATTTACCATGTGAAAGGCCAAATCAATTTGATACAGAATGGGCCGTATCTTTATACAGAAAGTGTGTAGAGCCTTTTGGTGGTTTCTTACATGAAACAAGAGTGTTGATGCCTCGCATTATTACTTCGGTTAAATTGGTTGTAGATTATTTAAATGAAGTGATTAATGAGCAACATATTTCATTTTCTGAAAAAGAAGGTACTTTGTCTCTCACTATAAATGGAAAAGGTATTGAACTAATTATGGATAAAACTCTAATGGACATTTTGGGTTTTGATCAAAATATCTTTAAAAGTGGTACTGTAACCAAAGCTAGCGCAGACATGTCGCTATCGCGTCGTATTAACTATTTTCAGATATATTCCAATATTGGTGAAGATGTACGTATGGGAGATGTTGAAGCTCCATTGCTAGCAATGATACCATACCAGCCAAAAAGCTGCAGTATTTTCTCTGAGCATACTTTCAAGAAAGTGCATTATACAAAGCTGAAATCAAACTACATCCCACAAATTGATATTGCCATTTATGATGATGCTGGTGCGTTGATCCCTTTTCATAAAGATGCTGTGACAAGTATTACACTCCATTTCCGAATGAAGAGTTAATGCAAAAGTATGCTATTATATTTTTCCAATGTGAATAATATGGAAAGTGAAAATAAGGACTCGTTTCTAATCTACTTGCCCAGTAATGCTTCTATGAATAAATTTCCCAAAAATAAACCATCAGACTATCGAGTAGAATTAAATCGGCCACTGCATTTAGAAGGTGAATGGGAGGTTGGCGTTTCTAGTATTTGCTATGATAGCAATATTCAGAATGTGAATGATTTGGAAGAAATGATATTGACTCCTCGCACCCATGATGGAATAACGATGAATAATGCATTCTACTTCCCATACAATTTAACATCAGATGGAAAATGGAACTATGAATGGATTCAGATAAAATCAGATTCTTATGAGCCATTTGGGAATGAGAAAATTATTAAGGCATTCAACAGTGGTAATACTTCCATCATGAAGAATAAAAATCAGAAAGCTTATGAGTTTACTATCTATCATTGGAGTGGGAGACAGTTCCTCCGCTTTCATTCTTTTACTAAAGGTCTTACGCTGAGGTTGGATAGTGAATTCTATCCGCATCTTGGTTTTGGCCATGGACTACATCTAACGTCAATTGCTACTGCAAATGTTAGAAAAGTTTATTCAAATCGAATCAACAAATTTCATTATAGATTTAAAATATTTGATGAAGATGTTGTAGAATGCGAAGAACGCATCATTTTGAAAAAGCGTGGTGTTCAACCTTTATCACTTATTGAGTTAGTAAAACGATGGAATGAGACTGTGGGTAAGAAGTATGGAGAAAAAATTATGGCGGACAAAAATAAGTTGGTTATTCAGAAATATAATGACAAACTTACAGTTTATTTCTCTCCAACCTTGCGTCATTTTGTAAGACATTATACGCCTATTATTGGAAGCGGTGTGGTGTATGGTTCTCATGAATATCACACTAAAGCTGATTCAGTTAATGATGAATGGTGGGTGGACATCTATGGTGATCGCATCAAGAAAATTTACCAGTCTTATGAAGAATCTAAAGTTGCTATCAATATAATGCCGCGTCTATATCATACAGTTGAAAGCTTCATTCATGTAGTAAATCCTTATATACAACAGAAGTTGAAGCATGTGATGAAAAGTAAATATGATGCAAAGACACACCACATTTCGTTTTCAATTGAAAATCAACGCGTTGTTCTGAAACTGGGTGATGACATTCAATGTCAATTGAGTAAAAATTTGAAAAAAATCTTTGGCTTTTCAATGCTACAAACTGTGTTTGCTGCTGCGCATACGATTGGTATAGAAACACCAATGACACTTGATAAACATGAACAGCACCTTTACATTCAAAGTGATTTGATTTTACCTATTTCTGTTGGCGAGAAAAAAGAATACATTTTACGTGATTTCATTCATGATAAAGACGCTTCATATGGAATAGTCGAGAAGATGTTTGAATCTATTTTCTATCATCCCGTCGTCAAACAAACTATACCCTCTATTGCTATCAAAATTACCAATGGTTTACAAGAGTGTATCCATGTGAAAGATACTAAATCCCTCGTAACTTTAGTGTTTCGGAAAACAAAGTGAAGTCATTGTGATATGTTTATTGAAATAAAAATATGTATATGAAAAAGTCTTTTCACAGATATAGGGGGAATGGGCTGACTGTAGGCATATATTCACAAGGAAGAAACGATCTCATGCGATACATAAAACAACCATGTATATCTACAAAAAGCAACATCAAAATACTGAGTTAAAGTTGATTATGTCAATACATCTCCTGAATGTGGTAGCGTGAGTTTTATTCTTTTGGGTGGAGGTATGTTTGTGTCAGGATGTCCATGTGGAAGAGATGTGTTATGTCCTATCCAACACCTCTTATCCTCCCATGCTGAAAGTGCTCGTTTCTTGAACGTGTACGTTTTCACAGTATGAACTTGAGATTTTAAGATTGTCATATTGACAAACGTTATAGTTTTATTTTTATAGGCCTTCTTATAGGACCGATGTTTCATTTTATGAACAATGGATTTTGATATACCTTTAGCACGCTTAATACTATCTGCACATTCTTTTAGTTTCATGGAATACATTTTAGGACGGAGGAGAATCATTTCATCTATTTCCTTTCCTGCTGTTTCATCCTTAAAACAACCAAGTTTGGCTTTATTCTGTATGGAATAGAGTGGATGAGTGGGATTGTAGTTAGATGTGTCGAAATATTTTTCTAATGACTTACCTACTTCATTAAAATTTAAATCTTTTTGAGTGGTAATTCCTAAAAAGAAACTATCTGTATCACCACCCAGCAAGCGAACCTCTTTTACGAGAGGGCATGGTTTTAATATTTTGTAGAAGAGTTGATACATTTCAAGCTTGGAATAATCTAAACGGCTTGCCCAATATAGATGGGTTTGCACAACTCAACTTCTGATTTAATCATTTTAACACCTACAAGATCCTCATCGATGATGTCTCTATCAATGAAAAGAGGTGATGAGGTCAATTTGTGATATTTTTGTTCATCAACGACTAGTTTGTAATTCATACGTTTTCTAACATCCTCCATGGTCTTTCCGAATAGACTGTTATTCTTATATTTATAAAAATCCTTTTCAAAATTATTTTGGGCGAGTGCACGTTTTTGACTGTTACTATCTATGTAGGGTTTGAGGAAGGCTTTCTGTCTAAATTTGATAATGCGGTGAACTGACTTTAGAAGCATTTTAAATTCTTCTAATTCTTCCTTAAATTCTCTTTAAATGCAGAATTTTAATATGCAGAAGTGTACGAGATAATTTTTCTTATCATATTGGGTGAGTAAAAGTTTGCGGCATGGTTTGTACCTTGGCTGTCCACACTCTGTTAAGTTATTATGAAATTGTGACATGAATGGTGAAAACATATCTTCAGTCACTTCGCCAGATTCAGGTGCGAGTGGGAAATCAGCAGTTTTATTTTTAATACTATTTGGATAAATCAAATCCACTTCAAAATAATATCCCCAATCACCTTCATCTGGAATATTCAGTATGTTTGAAGGGTTGGAGTAATACTCAAGCTCATTTTGATTTAACCAACTAAACTCGGAATGAGGTAGTGGTTTAGACAGTGAACTGCCATATAAATTATTTTGGTCATAGTACTTTAGGTGGATATGATCATCACCTACTGTTTCAGATTTTATATGATGTTTATTTACAAATGTGAGACCACCGCGTATTCCGCGCTCAAATATATTATACATCTCCGGGTCTTGTAAGAGATGAATGGTCTCACCAGTCATTTTAAAGGCTGATTTAAAGGACATGGCTGGTAGACTGACAAAGTGGACAGGATCTAATTTGTCTTCTTCTAATGCCACTCGTCGAAACTCCTGAAAGACATCAGCCAGCAAAATGACATCTAATTCTAAGTAAGCGATCATATAATCGCCAAACGTTTTACAATTAAATTTTAACCATGCCTCTTGAGCATGTTCATAGTCCTCTACTGGACAATCTTCACCCGTCAAATCGTTTTTGAATTTGTCAATGGAAGGAAGGGTTGTTTCATTTAGTTTAGACATTGAGCTAAAATACGCATAAGGAAAGACTCCTTTGCGAGTGATTATTTCATCCGTTAAGTTTGGATAGTGTTTCTTCAAAGTTTGACTATGGGGAAGAAACTTGAGATTACGAACGAGAGAAGCTAGTGACGCTGACATGAATTGAAATGAATCTAAAAATTTTATTTCGAAGAAGACTGTCTTATTTTCTTTAGTTTTATCTACTGGTACTTTTGCTGTCATTGCCATGAATTTTTCTCTCGTTTGTGCTATTACATTAAACTGCCACGATTTCATCTGGCTCAACCCTCCTTTTATGAGCATATGACTGTCATAGCCCTTAAAGTTATGAAAAATGACGGGTAGTACACGACGTCTCAACCTAAGTGAAAAGTTACATTTGGAGCAGAGTGCGTTTCTAAATTTACCAGTGATGTGATCATGATCACGCACTTTCTTAATTTTATCGTCATCAAACGTTTTATGACATTTAGGACAGGATGTGCAACTTTCAAATTTTTGTTTGTCTTCATCTGACATATGTAGTGACTTACGCTGCAATTGGGAATCATATGATTGTTGAAATTTAGCAGCTTTATCGAGAAATTCTAGAAATTTTGAAATGCAATCTTCACCTTGCCAAGTATGCATTTTGTTTTGTCTATTCCTAAAGTGGTCATGCCATACTTCATAGCAGGATATGGCTGCTGGCTTGTGGATGATATCATCAATGTAGCATTCTATGTCTGCGTAAATGACACGCAGGGGACTTAATTCGTCACCATTATCCCTATGTGAAAATATTTTATCTTTGGGCATGCGTTCCATTTGTAATTTACCTCGCTTGCACCATTCATAGTGAGTTTCAAATTTATCTTTACTCCAAAATGAGCGGATGCAGCGGTCGCATACAAAATGTTCACCTCTTTTAGAGTGCCCAAGTGAGTGTACAAGCGAGAGATTTTGGGAATACCACAGTAGTGCCATTCCTCGCTATCATCTTGTTTTACTAATAAGAGGTTGACTACACGTTCATAACAAGTTGAACGTGAATTATAGCGGGCACCCTTCAACCCCTTCTCCCACACGTGAACGACAATTTTAATCTTATTATGTTTTTCGAACGTTTCTACATCTTTGATTTTCATGTTGTTACTATCACAACCTTCAAAGTCTAGTTCATCCTCCCACTGTCTATAGCTATAGGTGCGATCTCGATGCGCGTTGATATCATTATAGTGAAGGATGGATAGGACTGCATATTTGAAACACTGTGATTTACAATCAACATTGATGACAGCTTTCTTATTATACAACGTTTTTGGTAGTTTAAATGTGCCTCGAGCTGCATGACTTTCTAATAGGGAAATTTTGAATATGGCTGAGTCCACACCATCAAAAATGAGAGCGCTGTCGCGTTGATTGAATTTATCTACATTTGATTTTAAACATTGAATGTGAAAATTTAGCCAAGACTCGCAGTCTACAACTTCGGTTGCGGAAGAGGAAGGAACATGAAACTGTATTCTCTCCGTCACTTGACCCGTTTGAAAATCTATTTTAATATATTTTAGTTTAAGGTAGATGAGCGCCTTCATTCTAAAATTGTCTAAATTATTGAAGAGCGCTTCGATAATGTTAGAATTTTGAAGGAGCCACTCAGGAAAATCTACAATTTGAGTATTGGACTCCATGCAGTAGTCGCGTACTAAATTATTATGTGAAACATTAATGAGGGAGATGGTAGAGGTACCGTTGGTGTAGTGATCATTTGCATGCGTGTGTTGAAGTCTGTGCGAAGATCGCTGAAAGTGACTATCAAAAGAAAGAGGGCACAAATCGCAAGGAAAGGAGATGTCATCGTCAGAATCAACTTCACCTCCGGAGATTGACGCCGCTTTGCGTTGACACACACGTTGTTTGATGTGTCGAAGGAGACTGTGCTTCCTTGTAAACATATGTCCGCAGTCGGCAGATTCCCACTCGTTGCCTTGCCGCGAGAGTCCTGAGCTGGAACTCACATCACCTGAAAGAGAAATCATTCTTTCATCTCTGTTCAAGCCTCAGTGTAGTGTTACAACCTACCTTGACTCAATAACTCTAAACTTTCCTCGAGAAGAGAGGGCGTTGGTGATGAAGTTGATGCCTGAAATTGAGGAAGATGCTATTAGTCACACGTTTGAGGGAGATGAGAGAGGAAATTTTCAACTTACCATTTCAACGAAATCAAGTTTAAGGTTGATACTTCTACAAGATAGAGACTTCACTCAAATTTGGAATTCACGAGATAGCAGTTCACTTGTACACCTCAAATAATAGTCAAAGAGAGAGATCGTGCGTTCGTCACTTGTATGATTCACAGATTAAATGAAATGACCTGAATGTCACTTTGCTTATATACTTTCATCCTCTTCATTCATTGGATGTTCATTCTGATTGGCTGCTTGTGTATACTTAAGAATTAGAAAAATGTTAAAGTTATCATTATTCAAAGTCAGCATTTCAAAGACAACATGACAAGTCCTCCAACAACACCAAATACCGCATTAGAGTTCTCCTCTCCATGTACATCAGCAAAGGTGCTCGTTACACCAAATGCACCAAGAAAGGCGAAGGTGGAGAAGACATACAATCTCGACAATATACGAAAGTTATCATTATTGGAGGACGATGAAGAGGAGTTGCCCGACCTAGCAGGCATACGGTGGAAATATTTACAATATGATGCCGAAGGGGTGATGGAGATGACCAGCAAGTCGCACTTACATCAAATATGGGAGTGGTACACCCCTAACTCCCAACCGCGAACCGTGGCGGAGTGGGCGTACATTGAGAAAGTGAGGGACGCTGCAGAAGAACGTTTAAAGCAGCTCAACTGTTTTTGTGATCTATGTGAAGCCAGACTCTGGGACGATATTGACGATGAAGACCTTTTGAAATACATGCCATAATAAATGTTTATTTCGTATTATCTTTGCTTTCATACTGACTTACTTGAATGGGGTTTTAGTGAATAATTTAACCATGTATACTTTTTCATTTGGAAATAGTAGCACGCTTAGTTTAACTTGTAAATCTTATAACATTTCATATGGGTGATAATGGTAGATGAAATAGTGTCAAATAAATTAAGATAGCTTACACTTCTGATACAGGGATAGCAATCGACTGCGATCCATGTGTAAAGAGCTTGTTAGACTACGGATGGGCTTAAGTGGATGATTTAACCATGTATACTTTTTCATTTGGAAATAGTAGCACGCTTAGTCTAACTTGTAAATCTGAAAACATTTCATATGGGTGACAATGGTAGATGAAATAGTGTCAAATAAATTAAGATAGCTTACACTTCTGATACAGGGATAGCAATCGACTGCGATCCATGTGTAAAGAGCTTGTTAGACTACGGATGGGCTTAAGTGGATGATTTAACCATGTATACTTTTTCATTTGGAAATAGTAGCACGCTTAGTCTAACTTGTAAATCTTAAAACATTTCATATGGACGATGATGGTAGATAAAATAGTGTCAAATAAATTAAGATAGCTTACACTTCTGATACAGGGATAGCAATCGACTGCGATCCATGTGTAAAGAGCTTGTTAGACTACGGAAGAGAGAAGTGTGTTATGTTGCGTGTGGCGCGTGAGTGTCCTCCCATTTCATTCCATTCATCAATTCGTCTCATTGATAGAGACAGGTAGAACTCATGGTTCTCATAACGTATGCAATGGAAAGTTTTAGGCAACCTTCGACAGTTGGCTAAATGTCGCCCTGACGCGAATGCATACTACGTTGAGACAGAGGAAATCACTTGCAAACATGACGCAGAGAGGTTTAACAAGATTGACCATTGCCGAATGTCCCTTGTGGTATACATAGCTACGGGTTTCACCGCCGCCCTTTACAGGAACGCCCGTCGAAAGGAAGTATTACACCGAACTGCATTTGCAACGTTCAAGTTGACTGATAGCAGATTCAACTTAATGATAGTATTCGCCAGTCCGAAGACTGCCCAGGGCAAACCGCGAGGAGGTTCTATCATGTCTTGCCCCATGGTGGCCCTTAAGAGAGCCGATGGTTCGTTCTCGGTGTCAATGGTGTCAATTAAGTTGACTATTGGCTTGAATAGTCAATAGGTATGACAGCTAGGTTGTCATAGACCCTACACCGCCGAGGTCGTACTGGTGCATCTGGCACCTTTCGGATGCGGGTGGTTTTAGGAGTCCACACCTCATCCGTCCAAATGATCTTCTTGATCTTCCCCTTCTTCTCATCCTCTTCATCCCACTCGTCGAGGATGATGAAGTTGGGAATGCCGTTGTCTTCATCGGTGAAGACGGGAATGTTGTCGGCAGATGTCGCTTCCATCGTGACTTCAAATTGAATGAGAAGCGCTACAATCTTCTGGCTTATATAGGGTTTTCAACAATGAATTGCTCAACAGCGAATCAGAATGCTTCAGGGATAGCAATCGACTGCATAATGTTCAAGTTGACTGATAGCAGATTCAACTTAATGATAGTATTCGCCAGTCCGAAGACTGCCCAGGGCAAACCGCGAGGAGGTTCTATCATGTCTTGCCCCATGGTGGCCCTTAAGAGAGCCGATGGTTCGTTCTCGGGAGTAACGTCATCTTACACCCTACCAATTCTGCTGAGAGAGTCTTTGACTCTCTCTTTGGTAGCACTGTCGACTTCCACACTAGCTGGCACATGGCTAAAAATTGGAATGTAGCGCCATTCCGTTGGATTGACAGCAGTTGCTGTCATCGGATTGCCAATCCGAGCAAGATTATTAAAAACTCTGTCTTGCTCCTCTAGCCTGACAAACTCCTCAAATAAATTTCGCGGCCTTAACTGCGGTCCGCGAGGAGAGCTGACTTGACTGTTCGGCGTCTGCATGATTGAAATGAAATGAAATGAGAGGCAGTGGTTTATATACCCCTCTAACGCGACGCAACGTTCAAGTTGACTGATAGCAGATTCAACTTAATGATAGTATTCGCCAGTCCGAAGACTGCCCAGGGCAAACCGCGTGGAGGTTCTATCATGTCTTGCCCCTAGGTGGCCCTTAAGAGAGCCAATGGTTCGTTCTCGGGAGTAAATTGATGGGGTGGTGAAGGCAGGCAAAGATCTGCAATGAAAATGATATGTATTAGAATAGGATATACTATCTTATTTACTTTTTCACTTACCAAGTTAGTCATCCTTAGGCAGTCTCGCGGGCTTCCTGATTGAAAATTTGTGGAGATGGCCGCGCATTCGTAAGCTGGCATGGAGACACTTCTTGCTCGGATGACCATTGTAACATACTATGCTTTCGTCGAGACTTTGATTGACGAGTACTTGGCCGGCCAAATGATTATCCCGAATAGGGATGTGAAACTCAAACAAACGATCCTCATTCACACGTTCCCACTCATCCCTCATGCGCTCCAACTTCTCACACGCCTGCCTCTCATCACCCCGCCGAGCCACAGTCCTCTCCAACTCAACATTCTTCGCTCTCAACACACTCATCTCCTTCATCATCTCCTCAAACTTCGCCTCTGCATCTCTCATTCTTCTCTCCGCAGCACTCGCCCTCTTCTCACACTCATCATTCTTCTCTTCCAACTCTCGCGTCTTTTTCTTCAAATCAGTCACACTACGCCTCATTCTAATGTTTTCATCCGCCACCTCCTTCGACTTCAGTTCCTTCTTTTTTAACTCATCCAACTCCTTCACAACTTCATCCTTCACTTTCTTCAAACTCTCATACTTATTCACCAACAAATCATGCGCCATCTGCTGCGAAACATGCCTCTTCTCCTCATCCTTCAACCACCTCGCCGACTGCACACGAATCCCACCACTCTTCACTTTTGGGAAGATGAGCTCTTCGGGGGGTCGGTGATGACGATGTTTGACACCTCCGACGACGAAGAGCTCAACTTCCTCACACGCTTCCTCACACGCTCCCTATCTAAATCCACATCATCCTCATCATCACTCTCAAGCACTCTCTTTCGCCCAATCTCACCCTCCAACGACGCAACCGCTCTCGCCAACTCATCATTCTCCACAGCATTCCCACTAGCATTCTCCACAGCATTCCCACTAGCATTCTCAACAACATTCCCACTAGCATTCTCAACAACATTCTTGGCCTCTTTCTCCAACATTCGCTCCTTCTCAGCATTCATCAACTCCACAAATCTCAAATCGGTCACCAACCCTCCTACACACTCACCATGCCTCCGATAAAACTCGGCCTCCTGCCCAACAACCAACAGCACCCTGCACTTCACACAGGCAACCCTATTCAGGATAACCATGTGGTCGGCCCCTGCCTTCCTTATGTGGTCCCTGAGACCGTCTCGGCGGTTGATTCGACCGCATACGCACATTTTGATGTGAAATTTTTTGTTTTTGTCGTTATTGACCATTTTTGTCGTTACTGAGATTTCTCGTTAACTGTAAGATAATGAAATTAGTATAAGTTTTGAATCATGTAGTACAGTCATATTCCTAAAGCATTACACTTAGTCAGGAATGATAGATGTGAGTGTAGTGAGTGGCACTCGATCCCGTCGACAGCCCGAAGGCCTTGTACCGATCACTAGGGAAGTGAGAGATCTTCCCCGATACCCGCTCTTTACAGCTAAAGACATCATTGTCACTGCCCCGAAGTGGTAACAGGAACGCCGAGTCAAAGGTAGTGAACAGTAGCTGGGATCTAACCCCTCAAAGCTGCCTTAGTTAAATTTCTGATAGCAGATTTGAATGTAGTATACAGCCTAGAACATAATATCATCATTCAACATTCAACTTAGTCAACATTCAACATAATATCAACACTTAGTGAGGAATGATAGATGTGAGTGTAGTGAGTGGCACTCGATCCCGTCGACAGCCCGAAGGCCTTGTACTGATCACTAGGGAAGTGAGAGATCTTCCCCGATACCCGCTCTTTACAGCTGAAGACATCATTGTCACTGCCCCGAAGTGGTAACAGGAACGCCGAGTCAAAGGTAGTGATCAGTAGCTGGGATCTAACCCCTCAAAGCTGCCTTAGACTTAGTTAAATTTCAAATCTGATAGCAGATTTGAACTCAGGATACTTGAAAACCTTAGTCTATATGTTAAAACTTTGAAAAAACTGAAAATTAAGAATTTTTAAAAAATTCCGCATTTTACTACTCATACTACTTTTAAAAAATTTTATCAGTAGTAAAGACACTATCAAACTCTATCATACAAACTTTGAAGTAGCAAGATAGCTTGCCTACTTCAAAAGATAGAGTCCTTTGCACCCGATATCGGGAGCTCAGAGCTACGACCGTCGCTTACCTCGTCTTTCGATGAAGTGATCAGACTTACGTTGTCGGGGGTTTATATATGCTCGGAAGAAAACTTAAAATGGCTCTATCTCCGAAAGTATTCATCGTAGCGACATGCGGTTTGTTGCAAACGATTTGTCTCATCATTCTTTACAATATGACACCTGAACCATTCTCATATGACCATGGGAAGTTGGTCCGCCAGCACATGTCATGCAACATGCCACAAGTGAAAAAATTCCTAAGTGTGAGAGCTCCAGTGTGGTGAAAATTTTGAAAAATTTAAAACTTCCGAATTTCGACCTGGGACCTTTACCAAAACATTTTTCATCAAATTTCACTGACCTCCCCCCCCTCCCCCCTCATTCACAGAAATTTGATGAAAAATGTTTTGGTGACGGTCCCAGGTCGAAATTCCACACTTTGGAAAATTTTCAAAATTTTACCCAAACAAAGTCACTCTGACACTTAGGATTTTTTCAGGTGAGCGAGCTCCGACCTAAAATCTTGTAACCGCTCTAACTTTTGAACGAAGACAGATAGGAACAAGCCGATTCTTTCACTGAATTTGTCTCACTCTTAGCTTTCAAACGAGCTATTGCACGACAAAATCCGTCCAGTAGAAGCCAAGATCGAAGCTAGCTGTCCAGAGGGGGGGGGAGGTCAGTGAAATTTGATGAAAAATGTTTTGGTGACGGTCCCAGGTCGAAATTCCACACTTTGGAAAATTTTCAAAATTTTACCCATACAAAGCCACTCTGACACTTAGGATTTTTTCAGGTGAGCGAGCTCCGACCTAAAATCTTGTAACCGCTCTAACTTGTGAACGGCTGGTCCGATTGACTCGCAACAAAAAATGTTGTCGAGCAGTTTTTTCTCCTCTTTCAAACGAGTAGCTGTAAGACAAAATCCGTCCACTAGAACCAAAGTTAGAAGATTGCTGTCGGGGGGGGGGTCAGTGAAATTTGATGAAAAATGTTTTGGTGGCGGTCCCAGGTCGAAATTCCACACTTTGGAAAATTTTCAAAATTTTACCCATACAAAGTCACTCTGACACTTAGGATTTTTTCAGGTGAGCGAGCTCCGACCTAAAATCTTGTAACCGCTCTAACTTTTGAACGAAGACAGATAGGAACAAGTCGATTCTTTCACTGAATTTGTCTCACTCTTAGCTTTCAAACGAGCTATCGCACGACAAAATCCGTCCACTGGAAGCAAGCTGTCCAGGGGGGGGGGACGTCAGCCGAAAATTTTTTCTCTCCGATTGACTTGAAACTCACCCTACCGATGCAGAATTTCACGCTGAATCCGAATCTGACCTCCGTTTTCTCATCCGATGCTTCGTTTGGACGCTACACACCAAAACGTCCCAAATTCTAACTCTGTTAAAATTTTGAAGAAAAATTTTTTCTCACCGATTGCCTTGAAACTCACCCTACCGATGCAGAATTTCACGCTGAACACGAATCCGACCTCCGTTTTCTCATCCGACCACTCCTTCCACTCGAAACAACCCATTTTACAACCCAACATTCAGCAGATTGCACCAAAAACATCACACACTATAGCCTCAAGACTAATCCTGGCGGTCGCCCCAGTCCACCACGACACTCTATCGTTCCCGAGGGGGGGGGCACTCAGTCACGAAGCACCACGGCGGCCGACCACGACACTCTGCCGTGCCAGAGGGGGGGGGGACGCAGCGATGGCCGCCATCTTGCGCGGTCCAGAAGTGGAGTTTTGCTTACTACTGGGGGGGTCAGTGAAATTTGATGAAAAATGTTTTGGTGACGGTCCCAGGTCGAAATTCCACACTTTGGAAAATTTTCAAAATTTTACCCATACAAAGCCACTCTGACACTTAGGATTTTTTCAGGTGAGCGAGCTCCGACCTAAAATCTTGTAACCGCTCTAACTTGTGAACGGCTGGTCCGATTGACTCGCAACAAAAAATGTTGTCGAGCAGTTTTTTCTCCTCTTTCAAACGAGTAGCTGTAAGACAAAATCCGTCCACTAGAACCAAAGTTAGAAGATTGCTGTCGGGGGGGGTCAGTGAAATTTGATGAAAAATGTTTTGGTGGCGGTCCCAGGTCGAAATTCCACACTTTGGAAAATTTTCAAAATTTTACCCATACAAAGTCACTCTGACACTTAGGATTTTTTCAGGTGAGCGAGCTCCGACCTAAAATCTTGTAACCGCTCTAACTTTTGAACGAAGACAGATAGGAACAAGTCGATTCTTTCACTGAATTTGTCTCACTCTTAGCTTTCAAACGAGCTATCGCACGACAAAATCCGTCCACTGGAAGCAAGCTGTCCAGGGGGGGGGACGTCAGCCGAAAATTTTTTCTCTCCGATTGACTTGAAACTCACCCTACCGATGCAGAATTTCACGCTGAATCCGAATCTGACCTCCGTTTTCTCATCCGATGCTTCGTTTGGACGCTACACACCAAAACGTCCCAAATTCTAACTCTGTTAAAATTTTGAAGAAAAATTTTTTCTCACCGATTGCCTTGAAACTCACCCTACCGATGCAGAATTTCACGCTGAACACGAATCCGACCTCCGTTTTCTCATCCGACCACTCCTTCCACTCGAAACAACCCATTTTACAACCCAACATTCAGCAGATTGCACCAAAAACATCACACACTATAGCCTCAAGACTAATCCTGGCGGTCGCCCAAGTCCACCACGACACTCTATCGTTCCAGGGGGGGGGCACTCAGACACGAAGCACCACGGCGGCCGACCACGACACTCTGCCGTGCCAGAGGGGGGGGGGACTCAGCGATGGCGGCCATCTTGCGCGGTCCAGAAGTGGAGTTTTGCTTACTACTTAAGTCCTTCTAGATTTTGATTAAACAATTTTATAAGCTGTTCGCTTTCTTCTGGAGATAAAGGTTTTATTATTCCATGAGTATCAGGGTTTACTTTCTTATTGTAACATTTAACATATCTATTACCTAAAACTGATGAAACACCACCTCTAATCCCAGATTCAAAAAATAATAATTTATCATATGTATTTTCTTTATAATGTTTAAGTTTAACACCAGTATGTTTTAATCCTGCTAACCATGTTAAACCTGGTGTAGAATAGCAATAACATGGATCTATTCCGTAATATTCTAAACACATGTCACGAAAGTTTTCAAATAGATCAGTAAGGATTAATACATCTATCTGAAGATATTTCATTGTATAATCATACATATTTTGACAATTGAGTTCTTTCCAATTCTTTTCAGCTTTTGCATAATCTTCTTCTGATAGTTCTGATTGTTTCAACGTAGTTTCAAATTTGTCACGTGAAGGAAGTTGTTGTTCTTCCATTATTTCATTTATCTTATTTATGTCCCCAGTTATGTACTCATAGGGAAATATGCCTTTAAGAGGTCTCAAGTTATATTTATTTAATATTTTACGTTGTTCAGGTTTTAAGGTTTTGCCCGTGACTTCCAATGAATAAGGAGTAAAAAATCTAAATGCATCTAATATTCGAATGCAACCAAATTGCATAGAGAAGTATTCTTCTTCTGTTTTACACAGGATGTTTGTTCTTAATTGTTGTAATGTTTTCGAAGAGAATAAATCGTTTATTATTAAATGGAAATCATACTTCGAACCATTATAGAAATATAAAGGAACAAAGTTATATCTAAATTTATTTGCATTAAGATTACAAGAATTATGTGCCGCACCTCTATATAATCCATTTAGATGATCATGATCCTTTACTTTATCTGTGTCTATCTCTTTACCACAGTAATAACAATTCTTTCCATTATTAAATTGCAGTAATTGTTCGGACGTTAATGGAAGCATTGGTTTATTTGTTTTAAGCAATTGTGAAAAACGTCCTTGTAATTCTTCTATTGTGTTAACAAACTTTATAGCACTGTCCTCACCATAGTACTGATAATATTCTGATTTAAATAATTCGGGATAATTTGAATGAATGTACATTCCCCAACATAATGGTTCTTGCTCAAACAAATGCTTGCTAGTACTTTGTTCTGTAATTTTAACATTATATGCTTCAAAATCACAATATATTGTAAAGGGTACTTTATTTTTGAAATACCATTTATTGTATTCTAAATAATCTTCTTTTGGAAACGTATTTCTGACTGCTTCATTTTGTTGACAATTCTCCAAATGTCTATTCATTTCTTCTTCAGTTCTAAAGCTCGTCATACATTGGAGACAGGGAAAATTAGTATGTTCTGAAGTTTTTGTAAATATGGAAACATCTTTGCACAATATGTAATGACCTTGATAATATAGTATATTTGCTTGTGCTGGTAGTATATGTGCTAACTGCTGTAACTGTTGTTGATATTGCTGCTGTAACATCTGTAACTGCTGTTGATATTGCTGCTGTAACATCTGTAACTTATGGTGATATTGCTGCTGTATCATCTGTAACTGCTGTTGATATTGCTGCTGTAACATCTGTAACTGCTGTTGATATTGCTGCTGTAACATCTGTAACTGCTGTTGATATTGCTGCTGTAACATCTGTGACTGTTGTTGATATTGCTGCTGTATCATCTGTAACTGCTGTTGATATTGCTGCTGTAACATCTGTAACTGCTGTTGATATTGCTGCTGTAACATCTGTAACTGCTGTTGATATTGCTGCTGTAACATCTGTGACTGTTGTTGATATTGCTGCTGTAACATCTGTAACTGCTGTTGATATTGCTGCTGTAACATCTGTAACTGTTGTTGATTTTGCTGCTGTAACATCTGTAACTGCTGTTGATATTGCTGCTGTAACATCTGTAACTGCTGTTGATATTGCTGCTGTAACATCTGTAACTGCTGTTGATATTGCTGCTGTAACATCTGTAACTGCTGTTGATATTGCTGCTGTAACATCTGTGACTGTTGTTGATATTGCTGCTGTATCATCTGTAACTGCTGTTGATATTGCTGCTGTAACATCTGTAACTGCTGTTGATATTGCTGCTGTAACATCTGTAACTGCTGTTGATATTGCTGCTGTAACATCTGTGACTGTTGTTGATATTGCTGCTGTAACATCTGTAACTGCTGTTGATATTGCTGCTGTAACATCTGTAACTGTTGTTGATTTTGCTGCTGTAACATCTGTAACTGCTGTTGATATTGCTGCTGTATCATCTGTAACTGCTGTTGATATTGCTGCTGTAACATCTGTAACTGCTGTTGATATTGCTGCTGTAACATCTGTAACTTGGTGATATTGCTGCTGTAACATCTGTAACTGCTGTTGATATTGCTGCTGTATCATCTGTAACTGCTGTTGATATTGCTGCTGTAACATCTGTAACTGTTGTTGATATTGCTGCTGTAACATCTGTGACTGTAGTTGATATTGCTGCTGTAACATCTGTAACTGCTGTTGATATTGCTGCTGTAACATCTGTGACTGTTGTTGATATTGGTGCTGTAACATCTGTAACTGTTGTTGATATTGCTGCTGTAACATCTGTGACTGTAGTTGATATTGCTGCTGTAACATCTGTAACTGCTGTTGATATTGCTGCTGTAACATCTGTGACTGTTGTTGATATTGCTGCTGTAACATCTGTAACTGCTGTTGATATTGCTGCTGTAACATCTGTGACTGCTGTTGATATTGCTGCTGTAACATCTGTAACTTATGTTGATACTTTTGTTGTATCATCTGTAACTCCTGTTGATACTCTTGCCGGAACATCTGTACTTCATCTTGATCACTAGAAGTAATAGGACGTCCTTTCTAATTATTATGATTAACCATTATGGGTGTTAATGTTTTTATAATTTCATATTTTTCAGTACATATTACATATTATGATATTATTATGATATCATATGATATATCATATGATATATCATGATGCATGTAATTTCCTCTTTCATTATATTGTATTTCTGTTTGACATAATCTTTTATTACTTACATAAACTTCTTTTACGTTAGGATAGACAGTGTCATTAACTGTAACATCTCCAGTATATAAGGGAGTAATATTACCAACAGAAATGTATTTTATATTAAGTTCAAACACATTTACTTCTATTATATGTTTGTTCATTTTATGAAACTTTGTTAACTTATTATAATCATATGGAAATTCATCTAATCCATCAGAAAGATCAAATTCATTTATGTATTCTTCTATATTATAATGACTCAGTCTTTCTTTAACATGATGTGCAGGATGTAAATGTGCTATAACACTCCACAGAAAACAATACTGGTCATCATTTTGAATGTTAATTATTAATGGTGAACTGAAAGGTAGGGGTATGTAACTACCTCCAGTATTATTTTTATATTTGTCAATTACTAGTTTCTTGGATACTATTCTAACAAGCTTCCAACCAGACTCACGCAATTGAGCTTCAGTTATAGCATCTTTTAATTTATTTATCATTGTTTCAAATATGGGTTGTATATCATTTACATTATGAATTTCTTGTGTTTTACTGAAATGACCTTGTACTATTTCTTCAATATTCCCATCAGGTCCAGTCTTTGTGTAACGTACTTCATATTTTATATTTCATATTTCATTTTATATCTACTTCAGGTTCATCTATTACACTAAAAACTTTTTTATATTCTGAATGTGAATAATCATCAAATACTCTTTTAACTTCTATATCAGTAGGTAATGTTTTTAGATAGTTTATATATTCATTCATTCTCGTTATATTACTTGTATCATGTCGTTCTACATTTCGTAAATGTATTTGACTTTTTAAATGAGATTTGTAACCTCTAGGTGACTGTAACTGTTTGTTACATATGCTGCAATATAAATTAACATTTTCCATTATTTACTTTTTTAATAAAAAAATTTATGTTTTACTTTTTAATAAAAAATTGATGTTTTTCACGTATACAGGAATATTTAGTTGTGCTAATGTTTCTAAATCATAAACAGTTAAATGTTCTTTATTAACCAACCACCATAAAATATTGTATGCTAAAAATACTCTGAAACTTCGTAGACAAAGTGGGAAGTCTTTTGTTTTCGTGTAACTTCTTATACCGTGTTTGATTTTATAGTCTTTCACGAATTGCATATATTGACGATGGTAATAAAATTTAACTTCATGTTTCGGGGTGAGAGGCTTTGTAGGATGACGATAATTTTTTAAAACTGGTACGTGTTCTATTTTATAGGCCTTTGTCTCCTGAGTTTCACTCACCTCATTAATCATTTTTTTAAACAAAAATTACATATGAAACAAAATTACATTTTATTTAACTCATTAAATAGTGGTTTCATATAATTTACCGGGGGTTCCATGTAATTTGCCGGTGGTTTCACATAGTTCATCGGTGGATTCACATCGTTCATCGGTGGATTTTTCCATTTTCTAAGGTACGAAAAGTGCTTCAGACATCATGTGCCCGTCACTCTTTTGTGTCCAAAGTACCCTCCCTACCAGCTACGGGCACCCTGTTCCGGGGCCAAAAAGAAGCATTATATTCTTAAGTAAGGGTAGTGACAACCTCTCAATTAGTACAGACGAAAAGTTACTTTCCCACACCCAAAGTCACTTTCCAACCCTGTTCCGGGGCCCAAAACGAAGCCTTATCCACTCACCCGTGCGTATGGGGAGGGCTCTAAACTACTACAGACGAAAAGTTACTTTCACATCCCCAAAGTTACTTTCCCACACAAGTGGCTGCATGTCGTTGGTAGCTTTTCTTCAGTATTTCTTCATTACACGTGTTACATCTGACTCGTATCTTTAAACAATCTTTACATTGGTACTTACTTTCATAAAATTCTGATTTAGGTTTTAAAGTTTCACAATTATTACATTTTCGTGTGTTAACAGAGCATTTAACAACAATGAAATTAAATAAACGATAGATCAAATTGCCATGCAAAAGTTGTGCGGCTGGTAGGATTCGAACCTACGATCAAGGTTAACTAGAACTGCGCTCTAACCAGCTGAGCTACGAGCCACTTACGCGACTCTGTCAATTGGAAGGATCAAACCCTCACCATCACACATCAGTTGTCAAGGCATGCATTATAATGATTCTTAAACCCCTGACTAGTGAAAAATTTGTTACAACACGTACATTGTCTATCTTTTATTATATGCCGTGGTGGTAATTGACATGTCCTTAAGTGGCGAGCAAAATTCTTCGACGTTATACTTTTCCCACAGTCATTACGTCTTTTTCTTTTTTGCTTGTATTACTTTTTGTTGTACTGGCTGTATCTGATGGGCTTGTTGTACTACCTGTACTGGCTGTATCTGTTGGGCTACTTGTACTGCCTGTATCTGTTAGGCTTGTTGTACTACCTGTACCGGCTGTATCTGTTGGGCTTGTTGTACTGCCTGTACTGGCTGTATCTGTTGGGCTTGTTGTACTGCCTGTATCTGTTGGGCTTGTTGTACTGCCTGTACTGGCTGTATCTGTTGGGCTACTTGTACTGCCTGTATCTGTTAGGCTTGTTGTACTACCTGTACCGGCTGTATCTGTTGGGCTTGTTGTACTGCCTGTACTGGCTGTATCTGTTGGGCTTGTTGTACTGCCTGTATCTGTTAGGCTTGTTGTACTGCCTGTACTGGCTGTATCTGTTGGGCTACTTGTACTGCCTGTATCTGTTAGGCTTGTTGTACTGCCTGTACTGGCTGTATCTGTTGGGGTACTTGTACTGCCTGTACTGCCTGTATCTGTTGGGCTACTTGTACTGCCTGTATCTGTTAGGCTTGTTGTACTACCTGTACTGGCTGTATCTGTTGGGCTACTTGTACTGCCTGTACTGGCTGTATCTGTTGGGCTTGTTGTACTGGCTGTATCTGTTGGGCTACTTGTACTGCCGTATCTGTTAGGCTTGTTGTACTGCCTGTATCTGTTGGCTACTTATACTGCCTGTATCTGTTAGGCTTGTTGTACTGCCTGTACTGCCTGTATCTTTTGGGCTACTTGTACTGCCTGTATCTGTTAGGCTTGTTGTACTGGCTGTATCTGTTGGGCTTGTTGTACTGGCTGTACTGCCTGTATCTTTTGGGCTACTTGTACTGCCTGTATCTGTTAGGCTTGTTGTACTGGCTGTATCTGTTGGGCTACTTGTACTGCCTGTATCTGTTAGGCTTGTTGTACTGCCTGTACTGCCTGTATCTGTTGGGCTACTTGTACTGCCTGTATCTGTTAGGCTTGTTGTACTGCCTGTACTGGCTGTATCTGTTGGGCTTGTTGTACTGCCTGTACTGCCTGTATCTTTTGGGCTACTTGTACTGCCTGTATCTGTTAGGCTTGTTGTGCTACTTTACTGGCTGTATCTGTTGGGCTTCTTGTACTGCCTGTACTGGCTGTATCTGTTGGGCTTCTTGTACTGCCTGTACTGCCTGTATCTGTTGGGCTGCTTGTACTGCCTGTATCTGTTAGGCTTGTTGTACTGCCTGTACTGGCTGTATCTGTTGGGCTTCTTGTACTGCCTGTACTGCCTGTATCTGTTGGGCTGCTTGTACTGCCTGTATCTGTTAGGCTTGTTGTACTACCTGTACTGCCTGTGTCTGTTGGGCTTCTTGTACTGCCTGTACTGCCTGTATCTGTTGGGCTGCTTGTACTGGCTGTATCTGTTGGGCTACTTGTACTGCCTGTACTGCCTGTATCTGTTGGGCTACTTGTACTGCCTGTATCTGTTAGGCTTGTTGTACTACCTGTAGTGGCTGTATCTGTTGGGCTTGTTGTACTGCCTGTACTGGCTGTATCTGTTGGGCTACTTGTACTGCCTGTATCTGTTAGGCTTGTTGTACTACCTGTACTGGCTGTATCTGTTGGGCTTCTTGTACTGCCTGTATCTGTTGGGCTTGTTGTACTTGTACTGCCTGTTCATGTAGGGGGTGTACTGGGTGTACTTGTACTGCCTGTATCTGTTAGGCTTGTTGTACTGCCTGTACTGCCTGTATCTGTTAGGCTTGTTGTACTGCCTGTACTGGCTGTATCTGTTGGGCTGCTTGTACTGTCTGTATCTGTTAGGCTTGTTGTACTGCCTGTATCATTTGGGCTTGTTGTACTGCCTGTACTGGCTGTAGCTGTTGGGCTTGCTGTACTTGTACTGCCTGTTCATGTAGGGGGTGTACTGGGTGTACTTGTACTGCCTGTTCATCTACCAGCTGTTCATGTACTGGGTGCACTGACGCATGAACTCCTTTCATATGCTTATTTAATAATGCTTTATTATGAAAAGATAAATTACAGATTTCGCATAGAACCTTGGTTCCGCCAACTTTGTTTGTTAGAAACTTGGTTCCGTTGTCTTTGTTGGATAACATATTTTTAGCAGAGAAAAAATAATCTAGAAAAAATGATGTTAACAAATGTTGGCGGGTGTGCTTACATTCCGAATAATCAAGAATCAGAAATAGAACTAGACAACTATATCATGAAAACTGGAGACGTTTTAACAGGAACGTTACATCTTTCTATTCTTCCACAACAAAATACTGAGTTAGCAAATAAAAAATATGTTGATAAACAGTTCGATAGAATTGTGACACTGCTGACTCCACTATTGAAAGAAACCAAGCTTCTAAAGCAGAATGATGAAAGACTGCAAGAAAAGCTAGCAGACCTAAGTAGCAAACATGGAAATAATGAAGCAGATATATCAAAACTTCATAAAAAAATAACAGAACATTCAAAACTTGTAATCCTGTTATCACTAAATTTAAAGTCTGCCATTGCAAAGAATACAAATCAAAATAAACAACTGAAAGAAGAGTTAGAAAAAGTAAGCGAAAAGAATCGAAAATTATTACAACACTTACAACAGCTGCAATCCACATTCCAAAAAAGTGTTGATGAATTAAGTAGCCGAATCACACAACAAGCAAAGCACATGAAGAGAATGATAAATGAAGTTGAAGAACTTAAACAAAAGTTTAGTGAATTGAAGACCCTTAAAACGAATTTAGAACATGAAGTAAAGAAAAATTCTAAAGGAAATAAGGAACAGTTGAATGCTATTAAAGTTCAATTGGCTGCTCTTAAAACAGAAGTAAAGAAAAGTGAGAAAAAATTGGAAGTAAATGAAAAAGAAATTAAAGTACATCACACGCTGCTCGACGCAATAGATAAAGTGCAACGGAAAATTAATAAAGTTATCACGAAGTTGTTGTCCATTCACACACGTAAATCTTAATAGAACCTTGTACAGAGGCTTTAGCCGATCAGACCAACGGTCTTCAGGTTACTAACCAATAGAACCCTGTTCAGAGGCTTTAGCCGACCACAAACGTAAATATTTTTTCCAAAAGTTAAATTTAAGTTTAAAAAATGCCTATAATTTATAAACACAATCTTAAACATTTTGCTTCAAATAATAAAATTGCTCATGAACCATCTATGAAACCTGTGTACCATTATGATAGTGTAGACACTATTCAAACAGAAGGGGCTGGTATCTTTTCTAGTATCGGTAGTATCGTTAACTTGATTAAAAATAATAAAGATTTGATTTCATCTGCTGCTAAAGGAGCAGCTGCTATAGGTAGTATAGCTAGTGCAATATCAAATGCTGTTAAGTCACAAAACGAATTAAAACAACTAGAAGCTATTCGTAAACTTAGGAATGATGCTAAAGAAATGCAAAAAGACAAAAAGCTCTCAGAGGAAACAAAAAACAAAATTGCTAAATTAGCGAAGATGGAAAGTAAACATGATGAAGAAACAATTGAAGAAATGAGAGGAAATGAGATGCAGTCCCTAACTACTAAACGTGGGAAATGGTTTAGCAAAATTCTAGCAGCAAACTGATTTTTTCTAATAAAAAATACAATGTCAACTCTGATTGAAAGTAAATTTAGATTAGACGATCCCCCGTTCGTTAGTTACAATCAAAAAAAGAATGACTGTATAAGAGTTGCCATGAATACTGGTTAATTTTTGAAGTTGATAATCAGCAAAGTTATTTATATTTACCCGATTCATTTTTACACTGTGAATATTCTCTCTATTCTGATGCTGATTTTACCACACCATTACCTGCTACGGATAATATTACGTATCCGTAATATCAACCCCCATTTATTTCCAATATAACAAATACAAGAGCTCGGTTAAAAACCGTGGGTCGTTGTACAAGACCCATTACAGAACAAACGCAGATAACAATAACAGTGAAAATGAAAGCATAGTTAAAAGAGACACTGCCGCAACGCAGTTTTACACTATGCAATCGATATTTTGTGACGTGACGAAGTCCCCCGCCGCAACGAGCGTCTCGTGTGAAGTCGGCGCGCCGGGCTCATATGTAAGACTAAAAATGACATCATCATCACCGTCCATGCGATTCGGAGGGTCTGACGTCTCTTCATGTGGCGCATTAGTCAAGCGAGAGAGAGAGAGCATCTGCGTTTTTGTTCGAGGTTCCGGAGCGTTATATGCAATCGAAATCAAATTCTTCCAAAATTTGCAACCAGCGCGCAAGCATCCTTCTTACCCGTCAAGTATACGTGAAAGTGGTCGATGAATGTTGCTAGGGCAAGCATCTCCCTTTTCGTAGGGGCGTAGGAAGTTTGAGGTCGGTTCAAAGTTCTGCTTGCATACGCAATAACCATTTCCTTTCCATCATGCTGTACTTGCGACAGGACAGCACCTATGGCGTAGCCAGAGGCATCAGTATCAAGAATGAAATCACCACCAGCCTGTATACCACATATTTCAAATGTTCAATTATGTGATCAGATTCCACGCATTTTGTTACACACTGAATAGAAGACTAAAATTCTCTGCCACTCTAAACTTGTGAATTTGCATTTAAAGATCATTGTTTATGTAAGTGCCAGGGACGTTTGACGAAATTAATGCCTATTAATGGATGCGTCTTCAGACATTTACATCCGCTCCTCATGCAATTATGTGGGCCGCCCGAGACTATGCTGATGGAGATACGAACGGCTCTGACGAAACTTTTGCCGTTCGGTTCAAGAATGAAGTTTGAGGTCATATAATTTTGTGAGTTTCATTTTGTGAGGGGGCTCCTAGCGAGTAAGGGATTTGGCTTAGCCAAACTTCTCTCTCGTACCACTAGGTATGTCGATGACATTTGTGTGTTTAACTTCAAACACTTTGATAAGATCCTTCCTGAAATCTACCCGGTAGATCTCTTGGCTAGCAGAAGCGGGGGCAACAACAAATATGTTAATTATTTGGATGTAAAAATAAGGATCGAAGATGGTGGCCAATACTTCACAGAGGTTTACCATAAGGTTGATGAGTTCAGCTTCCCAGTGGTGCTGTATACTTTCCTCGAGAGTAACATGCCTTTGAACACTGGCTTAAACATCTTTGCTGCCCAACTCATCAGATTCGCCAGGATTTCATCTGGTGCTTCCGCCTTCATATCTAGAGCTAAGGGCATTTTTGATATCTTTAAAGGACGGGGTTATAAGAATAATTTGCTGGTTAATTCTTGCATTAAGTCCTTCTCCAAGAATAGGTTCCTCGTTTTTAAGTGTGGTTGTTTTTCGCCCCGCCAGATGCCATCCATCATTGGCATGTTGGGCTAAGATAACCTCTTCTAGTTTCAAGTGCTTCCTTTTGTCCTAAAATATTTAAAAAAAATTATTTTCGGTTTGGTTCTGCTATGTTTCCTCAGGCTTGGAGAGACCTTCCATATCGTGCATTCGATATGGTTGGCCTGGCCCCGCCATGTGGTATAGGTTGGAGGTTAGGGGCCGAAACCTTGCTTCAAGCAGCCACATGGTTCCTCCCTGATGACTCCATACATAGCAAACTTAATTTTGGGTTTTTTAGATTTCTAATTTTCACCTTTTGTTATTTTTAGTTAGATTCTCGTCAAGTCCATGACGAACTCTTATTACAGTTCTTATTTGATAAAAATTAAATCGTTTATAAGTATGAATTTATTTCCCTTATCGTCTTCAGTTGAGTAGACTTGCCTTTATATGTATTTCAGTACCTGCTCTATACTAGAGTAGGTTACTCTATGTTGTCAGTATTAATTTATTTCATCCGTTCATGACTTTTAATTGCCTAATTATTTACAGGATTCTCCACTAGGGTAATTGTTTAACTTTGACGTCTTCCGTTTCCTGGATCCTTCGAATTTTTTTTGACCGTGTCGTGTCTTAATTTGATTACATTAGAAAGCAATTTCCTTCCAAGATTATTTACACAAATGCGTTTAGATGTTGCAACACAAAATATAGAAACCATAAGTGATTCTCCAGGTATTATTGATTCGATGCTTCGATTTGTTACAGTAGGTGAAAATACTAAAATGCATGAAATCGAAGATTGGTTTCCTGATAGCCATACCGGCATACTTAAAGATGATTTAACTCACACTGGAACAGACGCAGCAGGAATTCAGAAAGATGTAGAAAACAAAGTGAAACAGTTAAACAGTACACAAAATAGCTCATATCAGAAAAGACGTAATTTTAATAATAAAAGTAAACAAGCTGTTGATTGGTCATTATCTCCGTTATTCGGTTATTTGGATTACACTAAAATATCATGTCAATTGAAATTCAAACACATAGTTCATCGCACTTTAAATAATGAAGCAATATTTTATGGAAAGGCTGGGAAGAAAGCATACCTAAAAATTGATAGACTTGAATGGTGGGTAAAACATATTACTCCTAGTTAGAGGTTGAAACAACTATTACGAAAAGATTATATACGAACAAACCAATTCCAGTAAGTTTTATGAAGCGTTCTGCGAGTTCTGTCACGTTATCTGAACAAAGATTTAACTGGCATTTCACAAGGACATCAAATACTCCAAGATATATTTTACTCACTTTTCAAAAGAATGAAACACCTAGTTTTGATAAGAACAATAGTCTTTTCCATATTAATTCAATTCGAAGTTTACAAATTTTATTAAATCAAACACGTTATTCTATTGATCCATTGATATTTGATAGCACCAATAATCAGTTTACGGAAGGATATGATGCTTATAGAAATTTGTGTCGAGAATTTGGAGTAGAAGCACAATTAACTCCTGTAGATTGGAGGAATTTATATCCTGTTTTATGCTTTGATTTAAGTACACATCCGGAAGATATTATTAAGAATGGTTGTGATGTGACAATTAATATTGAAAAAACAAATTGATGGCTTATGGTTTATTGCTAGAGGACGCCGAATACTCTATTGAAATTCTTAATGGAAAAATGGCTAGGATAGGTTAGTAACCTGAACAAAAAGTGATAGGCTAAAGCCTCTGAACAAGATTCTATAGGTTAGTAGCCCAAGACAATAAATGTTTTATTAAAAAATGGTGCAAGTGAATAATAAAACTGTTGAATTAAAATTACGTAACATTGTTGACAAAAATACACCTAAAACTATTACGATTGACAAAAAGAAATATTACATAAGGAAACCAATGATAGAGAATATTAAATTACAAGAAGAAAAGAATGGTGGGATTCTCCCATTAATTCCACTAATCATAGGTGGTATAGCAGCAGCAGGAAGTGTTGCAGGTGGGACAGCTGGTATTTTCCAGGCAGTAAATAAAAATAAATCAGAGAAGGCAGCATTAGAAGAACAAAAACGACATAATAGGGAGTTAGAGAAAGCGGCTAGGGGTGAGGGAATAGTAGATAATTTTATTAGTAAATTAAATTTAGTTGATGAAGGGAAACGAGTTCTTAAAAATGTACTACATAATATTGATGATTTAATTGAAATAAAAGAAACAAAAGATGGATCTGGCATATATCTAAATCCTAGTATGGTGCGATAAGATTTTATCTTTAAAAATGAATTTGAATAATTTAAGAATTTCAAATCTAGATCTAATGGATTATCTCTTAAAAGTACATAGAACCTCAAATTGTCAGCGTCAAGAAAGTGGGGATAGCCTTTGGGTTCACACCGGAGGTGACATACAAAAAGCATTAGAAAACTTTCCTGGCTTTATTTGGAGTAAATATTCGAAAGAGAAACATCTGCCTGGGCATAATTTTACTGGCCCCGGCACAAGATTAGATTTAAGATTAAACGATGATAATACACCTAGAGAAAATAGTAAACCAATAAATAGAGTAGATGCAGCAGCTTATAGACACGATCTAGCTTATCGAAATCATGACCTAAGTTCTCGACATGAAGCAGATAAGATAATGATACAAGAATTAGATAGTATTCAGAATCCTTTCTTTAGAGAAAGAATTGAAAGAATGTTTGTTAAGAAAGCTTTACAAGCAAAAATGTTTTTTGGCCAGGGGATAGATGAAACCTACGCGTCCGAAATTCACAAGGAATACAGAAAGCCGAAATATCAATGAAAGTAAAAGTATTTAATAAAGATGATATTTGTAGTGCAGATCTAATCAATATGCCTAATGAAAGAGGGTTTAAGTACGCATTGACCGTTATAGATTTATATACACGATACGCTTGGGTAAAGCCTTCAAAAAGAAAGTGGTCTGTCTGTTAAATATGCGTTTGAAGAAATCTTTAAAGAAAGTAATAGAACACCAAAGAAGCTATTCGTTGATAAAGGGTCCGAGTTTTATAACAGAAATGTAAAGCCACTATTTGAAACTGTTTATTCAACTGAAAATGCTGGAAAGGCTGTAGTAATAGAGTGATTTAATAGATCATTAAAAAATAAATTATTCAAGAAATTTACTGAACAAGGTAATCAGAAATGGTTGAAGATATTACCAGGAATTGTAGAGCGGTACAATAATAAAGTTCATTCAGGTATTGAAGAAACTCCAAAGAAGGCTTCTAATGATCCTGATTTAATACGAAAGAAAATATTCGAAAATAATTATTCGAATGAGAGTAATCCGAATTTACAGAAACGTAAGCCGAAATTTGAAATTGGAGATAGAGTGCGAATATTTAAGTATAAGAATAAATTTGAAAAAGGTTTTGTTGGCTATTGGACTAAAGAGATATTTGAAGTTTCTAAAATACATCAAACTTATCCGATTACTTATGAAATTAAAGATTTAGATAATGAGGAAATCAGAGGCTGATTTTATGAAAACGAATTACAAATGACTCAGCTTTAACCTTTAGGTGGCGCTTTAGGTACCTTCGTTTGAACTTTAATTACAAGTATCCTTTAGCTAGCCATTGGAACTAACGTTTCGGGAATTAAATTCCCTTATTCAACTCCCTTATTCAATTCTAACATAATATCATAAAATGGCACTCCTTTTTGCAATTTATATAAAACATAAATACATAATTGACCACAGTAAGTAGTTCCTGATGTTTGAATTTGAAAAAATTATATGTTCCATTGCCTAGTATTTCTCTTACTTCATTTGTAGATGGAAGTCCATCAGAGTCAAAATAGTAATTATCTCCGTCTTTATTTAAGATACCTGCTGACCAATGTACTCTTTTTTTATCTGACGTGTGAAGATTTGTCACGAAATTTACAGTTGGCTTATTTTTGATCAATTGTAATTCGGCTCTCATTAGGACATGAAAATTCTTTATTCCTAATCGATTAGCGATTTTCTTTAGATCAAAATTCGTAGTTGTTTGCGCTCCATATAATTTTAAGAACTCGCTGAGGACAGTCATTTTACATGAGATAAATTCTATTTCAGAAATGACACAAAAGAATTGTTTACCACCCCCGCCAAGAGAGTCAATCTTAGAGAGATAATCTGTATGACTCAGAGCTTTGTTCCCCAGCGAGCCCACCTCTAGCACATTATGCATGACACCATTGTCTGCCACAAGCAGCAGCGGTTGCCATTAGGAGCAGATGCTGCCACGTATTGACAATTTCATTCTTTCTGTGAGTGTTCTACGAGACTGACTTTGTCTGCAATCACTTCATGTCTTCATCCTGGAATATGTCATCAACACCTCTAGAACGAGCATTTGCAATTTTCTGCGATTCAATTTTCCCTCTAATAGTTCCTGTCCAGCAAGCAATGTTTAAAGATTTGGCTGTAAACTTCATTGAAGAAAATTTGAAAAAGAAGAAAGCAACTGTTGACAAAAACAAAGAAAAGAAAGTGAAAGACCTTATTTCAAATTCATTTGTTGATACGGAGTTGGAGGAATTTTATCCGGAGAAACTGGACTATTTTTCTATTCCTACCTGTATAGATTCGTTGAAAAAACTAATTTTGACAGAAAATAGAGGTAATCAAAGATGATTTGTCAAAAATGAGTTAATGATTGTTAAAAGGAAGTATTGTTAAAAAATGATTGTTAATTTCATATATTAATCAAGGTAAGGTATTGTGTAAGTTGAAAACATTAATCAAGTGTTCATTTGTAAAGTTCATTAAATGTTTGAATGATGAACACCAAATCAATTTTTCTAGAACGTATGTTAGTTTCTTAATCAAGTTGTATAGACTATCTCTAGAATTCCCGAAACTCAATACTTCAACATTGAGTATTCATTTTGTCAAAAAGCACTTGAACCAAATTGAGGACTTTCTCACTAATGAATAAGAAAAAAGACTGTTTGAATCTTCTGATGAAATTTGGGGAAAAAGAACTGGTGTAACTCAAGAAATAGACGAGTTAAATTTATGAAGTTTTGTAACTGTATTTTCAGACTTCAGAGAACGCCGTTAGTGTATTTTCAGACTTTACTTTTAAAGTGAATGTAAGTAATTTATTTCAACCTTGTCCTGCTTGAGAATTTAAAGTTGAGAACATCGTTCTCACTTTGCAAGTGTATTTTCAGACTTTACTTTTAAAGTGAATGTAAGTAATTTATTTCAACCTTGTTCTGCTGGAGAATTTAAGGTTGAGAACACCGTTCTCACTTTGCAAGTGTATTTTCAGACTTTACTTTTAAAGTGAATGTAAGTAATTTATGAAAGTAAATAAGAATGAAAAGAAGAGAACGCCGTTCTATCTTTGTGTTTTGCTATATCCATTTCATATGATAATGAAGGATATAATAAGGGTGCTGATGGTTCTTTTGTTTTTTCATCTTCCATTTTTAAATGAATATTTTTTTTCATATTCATTTTGTTTTTGCTAAATTTCAGAAGGTCCCTATTTTTGCATTTTGATTTGCTAATTTCAAGAGGACCCTAATTTTGCATTTGGATCAAGGTTTACCTCAGGTAGGGTTCTGATTTGTACCATTTTTGTGGCTATTTTGCAGGTATGTTGATTTCGGTTTTTTAATGTGCTCTGGGACGTCCAATATAATATTACTCCGGATAACCGATTAAAAAATACAAATTAACCGATTAACCGATCAAATATGCCAAAATCAGTCAAAAAGCTTAACTATGCTTCACGTTAGAGTGTGAGGGGTATTTACTATCGAACGAATTATCATCAAGCATGTACGCAGACCATCACAAAGATATTTCATCAAAATAATATTTTCCATCATCATAGTTTGGATTCCAGTTAATATCATAGTTGGATAGTCGTCAGGCCAAAACCCAACGACGTGTACCTGTAAAGGCACGAAAATTCGCCTTGTACTTTTGTGTTATTATTATAAATCGGATTCGAAGATCATATATTTTTTTTATTAAAACAATATGTTAATGTTAATGAAACAAAAGCAAGGTATTGACTAGTTGTCGGGAAGTGTAAGATTTTTCACTCAGTCAGAGTTTTAGTGTAAAACAATACTATGTTTGCCGTTCCCTTCGTTAAACGTATTCTTTTTTTATAGAATATGTTTCCATGTGCCGAGAACAACCGTTCACGACTCGCTGATGTAGCCTGAATTGTGAGATACCTTTTGGCAAGTTTATGCAGTTTTGGAAAAGAACATCCATTTGTCCTCCACCAATCCGGCGGGTCAACTTCGAGATTCGAAGCAATTTAATCATAATTGTGTATTTCTTGAGCACGCTTTTGTCTGACGTTTTGAATGTGAAGATCATGGATATACAACATACTTAGTTTATACTGGTTCAGTGTTAGGATGCTTGGTTGAATTTTCATAAAAAATAAATATTTCTTTATAACCGCGGTTAAGCAGTTACCGTAAATTAAATCGGTTAAGGATAGTTGAACCGGTTAACCGCTGCAATCCCTGCTTGTAGATGAGAAGTGGACTGGCGTAAGTAATTAATTCAGTTGAGAACCACAGATGTTCCATTAGAAATGTCTGTCAAACGCTCCTCATTCCTTCTTTCAGTGAAGCCAACGATTTACTTTAATGGTTTGACAATTCCTGATTTCGGTACTGTTACTGTGTGGCCTCGCAGTGGTAATCACGAGTTCATCTGCCGGTCTACAGGAGGAAGTCCTCCACCGAAAATCGAATGGTACAAAGTTCCGAAGGGACTGACACCAAGGCAAAGTATTGTCAAAAGGAACTTGTTACCGAGAGGGCGAATGACAACGGATAAATCAGCGTCAAACAACATTTTAGAAAATGTTTATGAGAGCAGATTATTGCTACCACGATCACAGTTGAGGGGAATCTCGCATCTTTCCTGTGTTGTCAGCAATCGAGCGACACGGCTGCACCACGATCCCAATCAACGTCATCTTCTGACCACGGTGAAGGTCGAGCTGCAAGGTGAGTTCATCAAGGTGCATATGAAAGACAGGTTTTGGATTTCAAGAATGACATCTCAACAGAGATGAAAACCCATGATAACAGAAAATCCGGAAAATCAGTTAAAATGTTGTACTAAAAAACATAGTGCCCGTTGACTAGATTCAGATGTAGATTCATCTAATGTTGCACTGACGTGAGACTTTTGCAACACTTCAACCAACTTTTTATTTAGATATGGGGTCAATCCGTGCTCAATCCGTCGATTTCTTGACTGCGCCTTGTCTTGACAACGTTTTGGTCTTTGAAACTGCGAAAAGTTATGAATAAGAGAACTGAGATACCTGTAATAAAACAGCAGAGCAATATACAGCAACCAATGTTAGAAACCCACATCAGTAGCATGGTACCTATATTTTTGGACATGTTCGATGATATGTATCTGTTGTATAGGACTTGCATATCCCGAATTTGCTATGACATAAAAGTTTGCAATTACGAAGACTTACAGTTCAGGTTTCTGATTGGGTACCGAATGTCAGAGGAGACACGCAAATACCATTTCAATACCCCAAGCAAACAATTCATTCTCTGCAACTGATCTCGCTTCTAAAGATAGATAAGTTCCTGTTTCTAAGAATCTGATACGTTTGGTAATTAATGTATTGGAATCCGTTGTTCAACAATACCCACACCCCCTACCCCCTTCAAATTTTTTGTGATATTTTTACGAATCTCGTGACCCATCCAAATTTCATTCAAAAATCCGGAAAATTTTCATCCCTGCATCTAAGCCTTGGTTAATGAAATTGTGATTTCAATAATGACATTGGGCTTGTCCTATGACGCGTCATTAATTAAATGGAACTGAATGACGCCTCATTTAATTGTCATTAAGAGGATGCCGTCCATAGACGCGTCATCTATTTTGCTTCATTTAACCGTCATAATCTTTTAATGGAATTGTGTTCACGAACGCGTCATGAAAAATGTCATTCATTAATGGAACCGAAATGAAAGCAGAATATTTAAAGGAGGATAACACCTTCATTAACGCATAACTGACTGGCAGATCGAACCAGAGTTAGATGTCATTGAACAAGTCTTCAACAATCTCTTTCAAACTTAGACAAGTATAGACAAGTAAACTTAGTAAACTGAGATTTGATAAACTCTTTCAAACTGTAATTGAAAACTTTTCTTCTTTCGACACTCTTGTAATGCAATAAAATAATAATAAAGTACAAGGCAAGCTTTCGGGATCACCCGTTGTCAGGTCAGAGACAGAGAGAATGACACCAGAAAATCTAAAAGTTTGCAAGACCTACTGAATTTCAGTCACTTACAGTCAAGTCACAAAACGAGGACGAAATGACAGGTTACTTCAGCATAGATATCCACTGCTTACTTAGTCGTATGTCATCATCACGATTGAATGTATTTTTCTTTGCGATATGGATGCTCTCTTCTGATGCGGGTGCGATCAGATGCGATCAGATGCGGAGACGTTCAAACTAGTGAACACGTCCTGATGTGTCCTGTAATTGGAATGTGTGGTGACCTGAAGACCGTCGATCGTGACTTACGCACGTGGCTTCGTGAAACTGATCTTTGTGTTTAACTTTCTTTCTCTTTATCACTGTAGATTTCATACGAATATATATATAGTTCATCAGGGTGGTCCAACTTCGGTCTGCTCAGAATGTTTCCAAGACTCTTTGAAGCGTTATATCTCTTTCAAACGTATAACAGAGTTCATGCGACAATTTGCTTTCAGAATCAACTAACCAAAGACCGAACTTAGTCTTGGTTAGACCTTCATATATGTTCATCTTTTGTGGTTATGCAAGTGAGGATGTTTGGTAGACTGCAACATAGTGATAATCATGAAAACACTAAAGCTAATTGTATTGCTATATATTTAATTTTCTGTGATAAATCAGCAGGTATGTTCATGGGACGTGTTTTAGAAAAATATAAATTAGCAGCCATTCGTTCTTTGCTGTCTCGAGCCTTCAGAATTTGCTCTGATCAGACTCTGTATGAATCAGCATCTGAGAAAATTATAGAAACATTTATAGTAGGTAATGGTTTTCAATTGGAAACAATTTTGAAAGTAAAAAAGCAAGTCGAAGAAAAAGTTTGTGCAAAGCAAGAGAATAAAAATAAAGAGAATGATAAGAAAATTATTTATTGGTCCGTGCCTTTCATTCGTGAAGGATTTAAAGATTTCAATCATAGAATTCATAAAATCAATCAAAAACTGTCTAAGGCTGAAATTCAAACTACGTACAGCACTTGTAAAATGAAAGATTTTTTTCGCAACAAAGATAAAATTGTGAGTGATCTGCGATCGGATATTGTTTATCAATATAACTGTGACCGCTGTCCAATGCGGTACATTGGTGCCACCAAAGGGCATTTCTATACCCGTATCTCAGAACACTTACGAGGGTATCCTACTCAAACTGAGGTTTCCATGCATGTTCATACACCGAAACATGAAAATTTCAAAATTATAGGTTGCTCGAAATACCCAATGATTCTAGAATCTATTTTAATTAACAACACAGATTGCTTATCGAATGACTGGAACGGACAATTTCCTTTGACATTAAATTATTTGACGTAATCCGCTCGTAATGATGTCATGTTTAGCGCAATAGCTATGTAGTTCAACGCTCTCTGTATTTTGTGACGCATTTTATTTGAGATTTTAGTTAATGAAAATGTTTCTGTTGAAGCAAACTTGTTGATATAAATTTTATTGTGGATTTTATTGAATTCTTTGTTGTACCGCTGAAGATGAGGCAATAAACTAGCCTTGAAACTAGTCCGGAAAAAAGTGTTTTTCTTTTCACAATGACAATATGAAACGTCTGGGAAACGTCTACTGTCAGTGGTGATACTATTAATTGATTACGTCCAATAATAAGGACTACCTAGCTTTACACTGGATACTGGGAGAGCCTGTCCCATATCGGGGAGATCTAAATATATTTTAGAAACAAAATTATTTTTAACACTACATTCAACAGTGTTAAATTATGTTGTAAAACAGTTTTGTAATAAATGCATTCTAGGGGCAATAGCGTACTTAGCTTGCTTAGTAAAATGAACAAAACCTGTTCCCCCGTACTTGTAAAATGAACGGACTCACTTTTCTTGAAAAAATCGGACAGTGATGCTGATTCACAGACCACCAGCTTTTCACTACCATCATAAATAACTTTCACCACCTTCATGACTCCAATATATTCCAATCCCGTAGGTTTCTTAGGTCAAGAGAGGACGCAATTAAACACGTGATTGAAACGAAAGTGTACAGTAGGAACGGTTTCCAAATACTTGCAGATAAACAAAATTTATATCAGGCGAAATATAGGTAAAACGATTAACAGTAAAATCTCACAGAAATAAGATATTGCAACTTGCTTGTGGTTCTACGCTAGGAGCTACTGCAGTCTTTATAGCACTTACCATCAACGGGGGCGTCGATCCGGGCGAGTCGTCGTCGGCCTGGTCCTCCCAGCGTACACGCAGTCGCCGAGGTGAAGCGGTGCCTATACTAGGCGGGTGTCTCCACGGGCTTGCAGGTGGGTCGATCTCCTTAACGGTAGGCTTCCGCCGAGGCGAGTCTCCCGATTTGGTTCGGGGTAATTCTCCCGGCTGTCGTCGGGGTGAAGAAACAGCGGCCTCAGAGTCTCGTGGCTCCGGTTTAATTAGCAGCTGTTGTGCACGGGAAACAATCTCCTCCGCTAGAATAGAGATGTCATCATCGTCAATAAAATCATCAGTGCATTCTGCCATGTTGACCGGAATTGCTAGAACAAGCAATCCCTACCAAGATCACAACAAGAAAACTCTGCTCACCTGAACATTGCTAGCAGGTAGTAAAAACAATTCCCGCGAAAAGTACAGGCAATTAAAAAGTAGTGCAGTAAAAGTCAATAAAATTAGTTCACTTAAAGACCCCTACCTTACACTATCCCCTCCTCCACGAAGAATGTCTCTCTCCTCCGAGCGGTGCCAGTCTACACACGGGGTAGACGTGGGCGGATGATCCGCTCCGCGTATCGCGCAAGTGGGTGGCACTCCTCCGCAGTGTAGTGCGGGTCTCCTGTGTTCACCACGGACGGCTTGAAATGTATTGGGGTAAAAAAACATGCCCCTACATTATTGATGCTGTGGAGGCGATCTCTCATGCGCCGGTCGTGACCAAACTTGTCTGCGGGCGCGTCGATGAAGAACATCGGGATGCCGGAGAACCCGGACCGGACTTCCTCGATGCTTCTCGCCGAGCGGTCGTTTACCCCTACTCCGACGACGATTGCAGCAACGTCATTGCGGCGCACATCGCAGTGGCGAACAGTGTCCGCAGCTTGCGGTGCTCGGAGGCCCGGTCTCGCAATCGAGCGATATGGGGCAGCGGTAAAGGCAGGCGGGTGAAATTGCAATCGCCAACCACCAGCGTCATTTTGCGGCTGTTTTGGCTTGCATCTACCGGTTGTCGGGGGCGGGATGCAGGAGATCTTGATCTCGTCCGTATTAAGTCTTTCTTGGATTCTGCGTCCATTCGCCGCGCTTGGATCCTCCTCATTGCAGGATGGATATCCTTCCGCATCCCATTCCACACCCTGTCTCACGAATTGCCGCGGTTGGGTGGTCTTGCCCTGTCTCGCGAATTCTCGTGGTTGGGCCTGGCCCTGTCTCGCGAATTGCCGCGGTTGGGCTTGAGGACTTGGAGGACATTCCTCGTTATCTCGGATGTCATCCGGTCGATTGTGTCCTGCGCGAGGCTTGAGTTGGTCGACGACTGGTCGTCTCTCACGCTCCGTGGTGGTTGCAAGATGGAGCGTGGTTTGATCGCTGGCTGCGGGTCTCGGGGTTGCAGCTGGAGAAACGTTTGACGCCATCTCGGCAACTTGGGCAGTAGCTTGAGTGGTACCGTACCCACCCGGTCCAGCGCTCCTCGGTGGCCTTGATCCGCCTAGACGTCTCTGATTGGCTGCGGAGACTTGCCATGATCTTTGCAAAAGAGGCCTCGGCGACCGAGTTGATCCATCCCTTCCCGGTTGGATAGCCGACCTTGAGGTGCGGGGGCAATCGTGTGTCGTGGAGGCAGTGGTTGACCACACTGTACCTCCAGGACTCCAGCAGATCCTGAGGGATCCTCCCCTCCCAAAAATTGATGGCTCCGACTAACTGCTCCTCCTCCTCGTCTGACTGGAATGACAGGTGAGAGATGCAGATGTCGGAATCGAAGTCCGAGTCTAGGATAGGGTCAGAGCTTATATCAATTACTTCTCCTAAGCCTATCTCGTCTGAATCCGACGGCTGGTCTAAGTCTTGCTCGTCTAGGTAAATCACTTTCTCATGTTCGATTGGGTCTCCAGACGTTGAGGAAGACTCGCTGTCATCATCACTGCATAAGCAATGCCCGTCGATGTTGACGGTTGGTCTCTCCACTGAGGGAGGGGGAACAGTCCGACATTGTAAGGAGAGGAGTCTGGTGTAAATGTTCGGATCTCGGGAACTGGTTGGAATGCACCTTCCTTGTCTTTTTGTCAGTTGAATTCAATCTGACGTTCCTAGGGCATGGCTTTACTTCGTTGACATGCACTACAAGGGTTCTTCCCGGTCTCGCTGGGTTGCGGATTTCAATGTTGGTCCGGCTTGGCACTCGTGTCACTAAGTATGGTCCATCCCATGGCCTTGAAAGTTTTGCGGACTTACCAGGTCCGGGAGTCCTATTTCCGTACCACACTAGATTCCCGACTTTATAGGTGGGCACTTTCGTAGCGTGGTGATCATATTGGGTCTTCTGGTGCTGCTTAGCTAGAATAAGGTTTTTTGCGAGGCTCTGGATACCAAATCGAAGAGAATGTCCATCGGAAACCTTAACTCCCTACCTATGGCTAGGCAAGCGGGAATACCCCGTGGAGTGATGAACATTCGATCTGTAGACCCACATACAATAATGGATGGTGTCGTCCCAGTTGCGTCTATCTTGCGCAGCATGAGTGAGCAGCAAATTTTTCAGCGTGCGGTTTAATCTCTCTACCGCTCCGTTAGTAGATGGTCTGTATGGTGAAGAACGGATCTTTTTAATTGCTAGCACCTTGCAGAAGCGCTGGAATACTGCCGACTCGAATTCTTTCCCCTGGTCAGACAAGATTTCCTTCGGAACACCGTATCTGGTGACCCAGCTGTGGATAGTGATGCAAATGGAAAATTTTCCAGAAAATGTTCCAATTTTTTCAAAATTTTCTGGAAAATTTTCCGTCGGAAAATTTTGAAATTTATTTTTCGGTGATTCACCTTTTTTCCTTTGTTTTGGAGACTTATTATGGTCGTTTGAAAAGACTATGCAATATTCAAAGACCAAAAACTTCTCTATCATCCCTATGTTAACTTTTGTAACCAACTGCACCTTTACCATGTCTATTTCAGATCTTTCCAAATGAATTTCAGACATCAGATGAATTTCAGATTTCTCTAGCTGAATTTCAGATATCTGTCACAAGCTCAACTTTGAAAAGATCTTTAATTTAACTGGAGATCTCCAACTCATCTAGATCATGTCTGAAATTCATTTGGGCAGACCTGAAATCGAATTGGATCTATCTGAACCATCTGAACTAGAAATGGAGGATGCGTATCCTCAGCGAAGATGTCGGACAAGGCCAGAAGTTAGAGGCTATCACTCTTTTACTCTTTTACTCTTTTACTAATCACATATGATATCTTTAGTTTCCAAACATCTCACAAGTTTACAGTCGGATCTTTATATCTTCGAATATGGTCGCTCATGAATGCTGCTTGGACTGTGTGCTTATGCTTCACTTGTTCATCAACACATGAATTAGCACCACTGATCAACGCTGCATAATAAAGCTTAACTTTCAAGCTAATAAGCAAATTCCAAAATGAAGTACATTATTTTTGCTCCAGATCTTTCACATTGCATGAAATTATACCCTTATAGTAAAGCAAGATTTACGTTATCCCAAACGGTGTCTGTGTGATAATTAAAAATGTAAACATAATGACACAAGCCACTGGTGGAAAAGGAATGTTCAAAAATCCGCGGACGGAACTGGTGTTGCTACGATCGCTTTAATCGAAATAATGACAAAATTAAGATTTTTAGACCCAATTTATAGGTACGTAGCTGCCTCGGCAGTGGAAGCGCTCAAATCAAAAGACCTATCAAAAAAATCAAAACTTTCAAAATTTTCCAATTTTTTCCATAATTTTCTACGGAAAATTTTGATTCAAAATTTTCCGGAAATTTTTCATCACTAGCTGTGGAGAACTGCATTACCCACATGTTTTGCAGTGTGCTGTGGTAAGGGCACAGCTTCTGCCCAACGGGTGAAAATGTCCACCATAACCAGGATGAAACGATTTCCTTTCAGCGTGGTTGGAAGGGGTCCGACGATGTCCAGCGCTGTGCGGTGGAACGCCTCGCTTGACTCAATGGGTTGTAGTGGGGCTACCGTCTTTGGATTAGGACCACGGCATTGCCCACAGACTCCACAGGTGTCAACCCATTCGCTTATTTCCGTTTTCATCTTTGGCCACCAGAACCGAGATTTAATTTTCTGGTACGTAGTGGCCTTAGCGTTGTGGCCTCCCGTGGAATTGTCATGATACTGGTGAATAGCAATATTTCTCCACTCTGGTGGGAGGACTAGACGCCAGTTGGTGTCGTCAGGCTTTTTGATATGTAAGAGCCCTTCAAAAATTTTGAAATAGTCAAAGTCCTTGATGTAATCTTGCTGAATGCGATATGTGGCGTTTGATGGGGGTTGTCTTCTCTCCGTGATCCAGGCACTTATCTCTGCCGTCGGCAGGTATGCTTGTTGTGCTTGTAGGAGGTCCCCTGCAGTTAATGAGAATGGCCACTGGATTAACGAAATTTGCGCAGCATTCGGTTCGCAAGAGGGGCATTCTCAGTGGCGCCTGTGTGGCCGCCTGGATAGAGCATCGGCATTTGTGTGCTTAGGGTTGGACCGGTATTCAATTGAGAATCGATATTCTTGCAATTTTTGTATCCAGCGTGCCACCTGTCCAGTAGGCTCTTTGAATGACATAATCCAGGTGAGAACGCTATGGTCTGTCCTCAGAATGAAATGCTTGCCTAACAGATAAGGACGGAACTCGTGAACGAAGCAGACCATGGCTAGCATTTCCTTGCGTGTAACGCAGTAATTGCGCTCTGGCTTTGTCATGCAGCGACTCCCATACGCTACCACTCGCTCGAGACCATCAGGACATTTTTGGGACAGCACAGCTCCGATAGCTTTTTCAGAAGCGTCTGTGTCGAGGATAAAAGATCCTGCGTTCTCTGAGAAATCAGGTAATGTTAATATTGGGGCACTACTGAGCTTGAAGCGGAGTTCTTCGAAAGCGGTTTGGCATTCGGTTGTCCAAACAAATCTTACATTTTTACCAGTGAGGCGATGTAAGTGCCCAGCAGTTTTCGCAAATCCTTGAATAAATCTACGATAATAACTGCAGAGTCCTATGAAACTCCTCAGCTCCTTTTGCGTTTTAGGAACGGGCCAGTTGATTATTCTCTCAATGGTAGAGGGGTCTGTGTGGACTCCCTTGCGAGAGACTACATGTCCAAGGTATTTAACTTTAGATTTGAACCACTGGCATTTCTTAGGATTCAGTTGCAAATTCGCTTCACGGAATCTCTGCAGGACAGCCTGCAGGTTTAGCAAATGATCCTTAGATGTCCTCCCCATGACTATGGTGTCATCGAGGTAAACGAGGCAGGCTGACCATGTCAGACCGGCGAGTACATTATTCATCAGACGTGCAAAAACAGCTGGACCATTCGTCACCCCCATAGGGAGGACGTTAAATTCATATAGGCCGCGGTGAGTGGAGAAAGCAGTTTTCTCTTTGGACTGCTCGTCCAGAGGTACCTGAAAATAACCAGACTTCAAGTCTAGGACTGTGAAATAACGTGATCCACTTAAGGCGTCGATACTCTCGTCTATACGAGGTATGGGATATGCGTCTTTGACAGATATCTCATTCAGCTTCCTGAAATCAACGCAACAACGAAGAGATCCGTCTTTCTTTTTCACTACCAGAATGGGAGCGGACCAGGGACTGTAACTGGGTCGAATTACATCATCATTGATGAGGTTATCTAGCATCGTGTCAACCTCAGACCTCTGGTGTGGCGGTACTCGGCGCCCCGGAATTTTGATTGGAGCGTGGGGTCCGGTGTCTATCTGATGATATAATAGAGTTGTGCGACCCAATTTCTTACCTTTCTCTACAAATACGTCTTCATAGGAGCGTAACACTTGGGCGGCCTCCTCTTTCTCCTCCGTGTTGAGGTCTGTCTCGTCCAACTGTGTTATAGCTGCTTCTATATTTGTAGGTGAAGCTTCAAAACTTACTTGGTCTGTTTGATCCGCCGACTGTGCCAAAACCTCGATTGGTTCTATAGTTGCAATTTCGCGACCGGCAGGTAGTCGGACATCAGCATTAGCAATGTTCATTAGCTGAAGCCAAATTTGCTTATCTCTGGGCTCGCATACGGCATTTGCCGAGAGGACACCGTCTGGTAATTGATCTCGCTGAGCGGTGAGTAAGTTGAGGGAAGGAATAGGAAATTCTGCGCACTTCCCGAGACGATATGCGACACTCTTGGGAGGAATTACCGTATCTTGTACTAGATGCACACTCACCTGGTATGTTTCGACTCTCCTCAGGATCGGTGTGCTGACTGCTCTATTGAAAAGATAAAACGTGTTACTTACCCAGTCAGCGCATCCTCCATATAACATAATGAAATCCAGTCCGATAATTATGGGACTCCTGAGGCGTTCACAGACTATAAATCTCTGGTTGAAACATTCGCCCGCGACTTCTATGGGTATGCTAACTTCTGCAATAGGCTTGAGTTTGGAACAGTCAGGCTGGTCAAACTTTGGCATCTCCTTGCGGGTGTACGAAACGCCTGTTTCTCGACACGTTTCAACATCAATCACGCTACGATCTGCTCCGCAATCTATCATAGCGGTACGCGGTTTATGGTTTAAAAGCAGTTAAATAACGTTACGGCTCGGGGTCAGAATTGTAACATCAGACGGTTTCTCACCGGCTGCGGAATCAGTCCGTCCATCCGCGGAGTGTTCCAGCCTCAGTGGTTTAAATATCTATTTCCCCGAAATGGACAATTTCTTCGTTCGACTTATTTCTCAATCGGCTAGGGTGTGGTTTTTCCGGTAATGATCGTAACCAAGTCTTAAGCTGACTGACATCTTCATCTAGCCTAGTTTCTTCGATCAGTTGACTCCTCATATCCGTTGTGAGAGTCACGGATCTCACAAATTCTGGTGCGTCCAATTCTGGTGAGCGAACCTCGCTGGTCAACCTCTCACTCCTGGACATGCCATCGGCATTTACGTGTGCCCGGCCTGGTCTGTAAATGCAATCGTAATCAAACTCTTCGAGGATATTAATCCATCTGGCCACCAGCCCCTGTGGCTCTTTGAAACTCTTCAGCCAAATCAACGCCCTATGATCCACTCGAGCCACGAACTTCCTGCCCAACAAGTAGTGTCTTGGTGGCTTCATAACTTCTTTGCGCTTTATTCAGACAATGGCTGGCATATAAAATTGGCTTTTCCGACCCGTCTGGCTGTATCTGCGATAGTACCGCACCTATCGCGTCTAAGCCAGCATCGCAGTCCAAATAAACTTCCCTCCAGTTTCCGAGAAATCTGGAATTGTTAGAATAGGAGTGCTCATAAGCTTCTGCTTCAGGGTTTCAAACGCCTCTTGACAGCCTTGGGTCCAGTTAAATATGGCCTGCTTCTGAGTCAAAGCATGAAGTGGCTTAGCGATTTTCGCAAAATCCTTGATAAATTTCCGGTTTCTAGGATAATTGATAAATTTCTAGGAGTGGGCCACTCCTTGATCGCTACTACTTTCTGAGGATCCGTCTTTACTCCATCTCTCGATATGATGTGCCCCAAATACCGGACCTCCTCCAATGCCCATTCGCATTTTTCTGGATTTATCTGCAACTCTCCTTCTCTCATTTTCTGCAGCACTTTTCCGATGTCCTTCAAATGGCTTTGCCTATCCGGGCTGTATACGATGATATCATCCAAGTAGGCCCAACAACATTTGCCTGTCAAGTCTGCCAACACCTTATCCATGAGTTTCTGAAAGGTGGCTGGGGCCGATACCAACCCAAGGGGCATAACCTTAAACTCAAAAAGGCCTTCAGGACATACAAAGGCATTCTTCTCCCGATCCTCCCGGGCTACTGGAATTTGCCAGTACCCACTTTTCAAATCAATGACTGAAAAATACTTGGCTCCTGCCATAGCTTCCATCACTGTTTGAGCCTGAGGTAACGGATATGCACACTTTCTCGTAATTGCATTCAACCTGCGGTAGTCCACGGATAGTCTCGTACCCCCGTCCTTCTTGGCGACAAGCACAATGGGCGCAGCCCAGGGGCTATTCGATTCAGCAATAATGTCTTGCCCCAGCATTTCCTGCAACTGAGCTTTTACCTCTTGCCTCTTAAAGGGGGGTAATCTACGAGGGTGCTGTTTAAGAGGGATGACATCTCCCGTCGGTATCTGGTGCTCCACCAGGCTGGTGCGACTCAATTGTCGCCCCTCCCTCATTTGAGTGTCCTCATACTCTTCAAGTACCGCTTGCAGGGCTTGCTCTTGCTCCTCGCTCAACCGCGACCTACGTTCCGTGGTCACTCTCAGGACTTTTTCGGTCTCTGGTGCGCAATCCTGCACCCACCGGGGTGTTTCAAAAGTTCCCACCCAGGCTCCTCGGGATAAATATTGTGCGTCCTCTGAAAGATTTGCCACCGGTATCGAAAATTCACCCTTCTGGGCCACTGTCAGTGCATCTGGCAACCGAATCCCGGCATCAATCCGTCAAGGTAACTCCTCGACCACGCCCACTACTTGGCGTTGTGCACAACCTTTCATTTTGACTTGGGCCTTGACCCATTTGACCTCCCGAGCCTGTAGTTCTACTGGTTCCTTTAGATGAACCCTCCGATATAGCCTTGAGCTGGCAAAAGCGGCACTGCCCAGCCATCTTTGGACTTCTTCAAATGTCCTTGCTCTGTGTCAATCACCAAGTGATTTCCATTAATGAAGTCTGCTCCGATTAACAACTCATCGGTGCACTGCTCTGCAAGGGGTACAATTACTTCCATCGAATAAGTAATTCCTGCAATGGTTATGTCAACCATTCCTTCACCTATCAGATCGTATGGGGTGGCATTTCCAGCCAACGGCTTCCGCGTGGAGGGCCTGAGGGCTCCCGCCTCTACAAATTTTGGATGGATAACAGATGTATCCGCCCCAAAATCTACCACTCCTGTGATCGTTCTTCCTCCAATCTCCACTTTGATGGTATTCACTGTCCTGACCCTCTTAGTCAGTTGCCGGACCACTGCGGAGGGTCGCGCGGCGTCCGTTTCTTGTTTCCCGACGTGGCCTTTAGATTTTCCTCCTTCAATTCCTTCTCCTTTTTGGATACTGGCCCTTCTATTCTCACATAGCAGTCTTTCTTCATGTGGCCTATCTTTCCGCACCTGTAACATTTTATGTTACTTTTCTCTTGGCGGTAAGGCTTTTTACGAGGTGACCTTGGTTCCATTTTTGGACCCACCCGCGCGCGGAACAGATACCCAATATATTACAGTATATAACTCAAAAGAACTGAAATATCCTATTATCACTCTCCCTTCTGTGAGAGTGATAATAGTTAGAGCCGTATTAACAGTTACGGGGATACTCTACCCGTATACACACACGTAAACTCAATATAACTCAAATCTGACACAACCGGTTTTCTCGTCGTCTAAACACACCGAGACCAACTCTAGAAACTGAAAGTATTCTTCTAGAAAGAATCAAGGGTAACCTTCACTCCTTTCTTGCTCTCTGATTGGTCCAGAGCCCTACAGGTAGTAAAAACAATTCCCGCGAAAAGTACAGGCAATTAAAAAGTAGTGCAGTAAAAGTCAATAAAATTAGTTCACTTAAAGACCCCTACCTTACAATATAATAGGATGTAATATATCAGCAGTGTTAACGTGAACTTTGACTCACCCACTAGAAGAATTAGTGTTCTGTACAAAAGTATGCCTCTTTAGCACAATGAATATTATAGTTATATATATATATATATATATATATATTAATGATAACAATACACATAGACATCTAATATTGTTAGTCCTAATAATCCGATGTCTATGACAATACATGATCTCATTATATATGTAATAGATAAGCAAATTCCTTGAGTCATTTTTTTCAAATTTAGATGCAAAGTCAGGTAACTCTTGATTGTATTAATCAATTCATGAGTGAATATCATGTGATATTTGTTTTCAGTTTACTTTTAATAATATTATCAAATCATCTGCATGTCTGAAATTACTTATTGTTCAAACCTGATAATCGAAGTCATAGCAATCCAACCATATACATCGAATAGTTTCCATTGACAACCATTGATATCCAATGACTTCCAACTTTCGCGATTTCGCTTTTTTGTTGATCAGTTGGACTACAAACCATAAGGGAATATGATATAGAACAATTCATTGTAGTTAACCTGTTCTATGCATCTTAATCCATTGGGCAACACAGCGAGGCGCCACATAATCCTCGTTGGTAAGATTCCACTTTTCGTTCGCTGCGATGTAGGGCATCAAAACACTTTAAAGTATTTCATTCAACGTTGATGGGACTAAAGGATTTAAATTGTAAATCTACTAACCAACCAAGGATTTTCTAACCAAGGGTATGATGAAACTTGAATTATCGCAAAATGAGTAAAATGGAGGATAACAATAGGTATACCAACTGAACTCCGATTCATAAATGTTATAAAAGTATTGTGCCTGACCATTTAATCGTCAGAGAATGACTACGACGTCTTTTTAACACACGAGTCAAAAAGTTATCTAGTGATGTTGAATAATGAGAAATACGTTCAATTTCTAAAGTTTTTGTTTAAAACATTGTATTTATTGAACTCATTGTTTTACTGGAATTGAAATTGTCGAAAGACACGTGTTTTAGACACGTTTTCTGCAGTGGATCATGTAATAATCACTGTTTGTGAATAAAGATTTGTTGATTTCAACTGCATTGAAATAAAATATTATATTAAAGATTAAGTGGATTTATTTCATTATATGTGGAATTTTTATTCCAAAAAATCAGTTAACTGAAGAAATCAGATCTTATGTCAGTTCGTTCAATTTCCATCGACTTTGCGCCAATAAAACCAATGTTTTTCAGATGCACATACACAAGCAGGAAACTGTATCAAGAGACCGATTTCGATGAATGATGTTAACTTGATCTTTTGAGTATTTGAATGTAGGCTATTTGCAAGCAATGAGAATTTACATTGTATATCACAATGTGACTACCCATCGCAAGATCGATATTGGACATAATTAATACCGGTACAACATACGGTAAATATTGTCTTTTCAGATAAGCTTCCGACCTCAAGGCCGCATAATGGGTTTGAATTCTGTTGATTGATGATATTGGTTGCCACAGAATTTAGATCTCATATGTGCTAGAGGTATAGGCCTCTCTTGCGCTTATCTCATCGATCTCATGACCAGCACTTCTTGTTGAAGATTATCAAAAAAAAACAAATCAAAATCGAATATGTTGTGTTCGATTTTGATGTACGTCATAAGGAATAACTTCATAGTAATCATCAGCCTAAACATAAGGTCGGAGAAAAATTTTGTCTATTCATAACTTGTTCCGGTGACGGAAATGTGAGTAGCATACATGAGCATATTACAGGCTCTCTCCTATGCGAAACATAACGCTTGTTAAATTTTGCAATTCATGGTCTAACGCATTTGTGTAACATAACGCCATTGACATTCTATGCGTTAGGATATAACATCACTCTGCTATGATAAGCGTTATTTAATAACCGTTATTACGAATAAACCAATAATAAGCGCTATTTCGTATCACAATAACGGATAAATTTTCAAAGATAACGGCAACATAACGGCTTTTGCTTCTTCCTAACGGATATTTCTGCTGTTTGGGCGTTATTGATCCGTTATTTTAGTGTTTGATTTTTTAGTGTGTACAGATACACCGGCATTCTCAGCTTTCCGTTCTCACATCGCTTATGTGTACGCTGATCATGGCTACAGTTTAGGCAATCTGTCCAGGCTGGCATGAACAAGTATGTGTATTCGACGTCCGATGAATTTTGTGACTCTTCTAAAGATATATCTCTGTATTCCACCAGTTGAAATTCTGTCCATACATCGGCGGTAGAGGATCCTTCCGTCGTTTCGTTCATAATCAGGCGAGCGATATCATGTCTAATTGACAATTTGAAATCTTTGCCGCCTATCCGATCAGCGATTTCATCTTTGCATTTACGTAGCAGTCCCCACAAATTCGTCGGGAGCATATTCGCGAGACTTCAACAGCATAATCATGAGTGAGTGAAAGTCAGTGCGTCAAGATAAAAGATTTGAAGTGTTTCTCAAATCACGATCGCTAATCACAGGTTGTCTATTGTTATAGCTCTTTCATCTTGGTGTTCCTATGCCAAGAACAGTCACCTGTCAAGAATTCTCCACTTATGGCTACACCCGATCTGATGAAAAAAGCACATGATCAAAGTACAGTGAAAAGCGTAGACGTTTATTTCAACTCGTTGTATATATTTGAAAATGTCTTGACTAAAGAGCATATTTTGTTGATAGGGAAATTATTAATAATCAAATTATTCTTGACTCTTCCCTATCAACAAAATCTTTGTAGTTTTGTCCAATATAAAACTGTTGATATAATCGCATGCCTAACTGGACGTCAATGACAGCGACTGTCTTTAAGTCAAGGACTCTGTACGACAAGTGCTATTTCTCAAAAAGGACGGGAACGGAATAACACTGGTATGGCCGGTTACATCTCTGGGGTGCACCGTGCACAACCCTAGTTTTTACTGCCGTATTCTCCTGCGAATTTTTGCATACGACGAACTTCTGAATCAAACGAAATATATAGATATAGCTTGCGTAATAATACTAGATATCAGCATTTTGTGGTCTGATTTTTGTAATCTACTTTTTCTTGTAAAGTTAAATAATCTTTCTTGCTCACAAAGGCACCCACATGAATCTGAGATCCATTCTGGGAACCATTTGCACTCTTTGATATATACATGTAGAAAGATTATTTTAAAAGCAAGGGTTGACTCCCAATGTACATAAAACTAGAATCCAAACATTTGAATCCAAAATTAAAAATGGATTACTCAATGAGTGCCGATGCATTTCGTTGACTCTAGTGAACTTTCAGGGCACTGAAACGAATGTTTATTGAAATCATTAAGTTTGCAAATTCAAAATACACAAAATAACAAGACATAGGACAAATAATTAACTAAAGAGGAATTCAATGATGGATGAAATATCTTAATAGACTTTTTTTATTTTGTATTGCCAAAACTGCATTGATTATTGCCAAAATAGGTAATCTATTTCCTTATTACTCCAACATATCTTTGTTCTATATTATGACTTCATTGATTGATGAAGTTTTTCTCTATTCAGAAATTGAAAAACATCCACCTTTGAATTAGTTCCTTCATCTGCGATCTAAACATATGGCTCAAAGGCAAAGTGTATCTACCGTTCATGAAGAGTGGCTAATAGTCGCGTGCGAAAGTGTAATTCAATTTTCGAGCCCGCATTTTCTTTTTCAGAAGATGGTCTATGCATAGGCCTACTTGACATATTAAAAAAACTCAGTCTTCTCAATTCACAGACAATGACTATGAAAAATATCTGAAACAATTCTGAATGTAAATGCATGTTTCCTCTCTGGATAGAGATTTCACAGAGGTTTCGGCCTTCGATGCCAACATATCAGCGACTCTGAGTTGGACTTTGACAATGTCAGAAGTAGGCCTATAAATTCAATGATGGGAAACCTTTTTTAATTGCCGCTAATTACATGTAAGTTATAAGATATCAAAAGACGGATTTTCCTTACTTCATTCCAAGATATGAAAATAGGGCAGTACCCTTTCTGTAGGTCTTCTAATAACAATAAACACATATAAACAAATCGATGGTAAATATTGAGGATCAAAAGTATAACGTCCAAGTACAAGGAAATCACTCTTGTCAATAATCAATGCAGTTTTGGCCATATTAAATGCAAAAAGATATAATAGCTATTTCTTGAGAAAGGAAATACCAACTTTTACTCCCGTGAAATTTTATTTTTTGACTTGATTTTAACGATTTTACTCATTTTGTAGAGGCTCCCAGACATCAAATACTGAAATCATGTGACTCACTTCAACTTTTATGTCGAAGTTGATGTTCTGAACTCAATCATGTTTCAAATGTACGAAAATTGGGATTTCTCAATCCATAGATAATACTTGAATTTATCATTCAGGGACTATATCATTATTTTGGTAGTCTCCGGCTAATCATAACTTGTTTATTTCTATGATTTTTTGCGCAAGAGCTTACAAAGGAAAAGCTAATTGCGGGAGGAAAAGTCATTTTTGTGATCCCGTTACTTTTTTTCCTCCCGGTAGTTTACGTAGAAAAGATATCTTTTCTCTCCCATACGAAATGAAAATTGAGGTTCTTTAGCCTCTCTGAAATGTCTTTCCGTCACAATTCACTGCTTTTTCACATTCTATAGATTCACAACATTTACATCGGTTCTCCCCACATTTTTGAACGCCCATTATCGTTGTTTATCTTGCTGATGTGATATGAGACAAAATAATGTACGGCTTTTTAAACTTTTCAAAGACGTTCATGCAAAACGATAATGGTTGGATGATTTTTCCAAAAATATCAGGATTTTTGTTTGTTGCAATCTTATATGAAATGATTGTTCTTTTGTACTTTCTCTTCACTTATCTTTTGTGTTTGATGATATTACTTACTCTCTTGCAACAAGTAGCTATTTTATGCATATATTTTCACTTTTGCATCTTGTGTCTTACACTGCAGTAGAGTGAACGGCTATCTGTGAATTGTGATCTCTGGCTAGTTCTACAGTCAGTTCTCTGATGATGGCCGGCAGTGTTGGTCGTAAGATCTCGGCAATTTGAAGAAAAGAAGTGACGTTTTGTCTTAAGGCTGACATCAGCAATACTGGGGTTTTCACCAATTGCGAAGAATGATCTTTTTGTTCATTCTTTATTATTTATAGTGCTTTCAAATGAATTCACTCGATAAAGTGCTTCGTCAACTAGATAAGAAGGGTATTTCAAGTCAAGGAACCGTTTTTTCACTTTATGTATATGTACTGTCATTTTTCTTCATTTGATGCAATAATTCTTATTTGTCGTGCCAAATTGTAAAAGATAGTTCTTAAAATATCCTTAGGCGCATGCTAAGAGGTTGTTCATCTTAGATAGACAAACTATCTTCTTTTGATCATACTTTTTCATGCCATCAATATTCCTCTTCGTTTTCTACCAAATTTTATTCTAAAATTCTCCACAGTGGCCATTTACTACCATGGGAAGTTATGTTCCATTGTAGCTCAAAGTCTATCTCCTGAAGTCCGAATATCTATGAACCCATTGTATCTGTCGTCTTATGATCACCGTAGATGCCATTAATTTTCTTTAAAAGCAGATTTCGCAATAACTGTTATCCAGATTATTATGTTCAAAAATACATCAACTGAGATAAACCCATACAAGAACAAAAATTCAAAATAACACGAAAAACAACATTTATCTTCGTATTCCGTTCATAAACTGAACACAACCTCGCGATCTCCGCAATGAAATGAAAAGGTTGACGATTGTCACTATCATTCCAATACTTGTCGGCCCAAGACCTCTATCGCAGCGATTGAAATTTAAAAATATAATTTACCATGTCACAAAAATTGCAACTGCAACGACTAAAACATCTGTTTTGTGAAATGTCGCTTGTCTGGTTGAATGCAATGAATATTAGGATTCTTGTGGGTGAATCACAGTGCATTCTTCGAAGAAAAATAAATCATCATTTGAATAAAGATGACAGTAATGTTTGCGGACACTTTGTACAAAAATATCCAATTATTGAAAATAATAGAAAATTCAATATTTTAACCCATTAGTTCCAAATGGTAGATTTTTCTAGCATGTCAATTTTTAAGAAGTTTATATAGGTTTCAGGCTTAAGAAACAGATACACATTATATACTCGCTTTAGATGCTATGTCATTAAAAATTTCTATAGCTTAAATGATAATTTCATCATTTTGTGACAGCGTGGTATTTTGCAATACGTACTTGCATTCATGATTTCAATTTTTGTTTTTATATTTGATGCAGAAATATCATCATGATATGTTGGTAACCTTCTGCCAATAATAGTATATTTTGATTGATTATTATATGTTTTCTTCTGCTGGAACGGTCAAATGGCAATGTGAACTCGCATAGCAGTGAAATACAGATTGAGAAGTTGCAACATTTATTGCTTGCAACACAAACTCAATATTCAGTGTTCGACCTAAAGAGACTGAATTCACTATTGTTAGCTAGTGATAGCACAATGCAGACAGCTTCAGAAAGCGTGAGAATTTTGTCATGGCTATAGATATCGACAAATTTGAATTTTCAGGCACGTTTATATGATCAAAAGCTATGATCTTCCGGTACTTTATTCACATTCTGTGCCCCATTATGAACTCAAACAAACATTGGAACAAATGACATTGGATGAAATTGGAGTGAGGATATCGTTATTTTGCCGGCGATCGACGATAGTGCAACAAAATCGGATAACCAGGAATTTCCATCTATCAGTCATCTATGTGCCACAACATTGAACACAGAAATCGAAATTTTTCATGATATTGACCACGATTATCATCCTCCAGAATCCGACGCCATTGATCCTTCCACGACAAAACGACACAAAAAACTATTCGCAGACGGAATAATTCAGACTCGCCGTCATTTCTCCCACCGCGGAGATGCGAAAAATTCAATGTAGCTTTACATCCAAAATACTTCAAGCTGTTTCATACTCAGTAACAGACAACATTTCGCAGACAAATTCAAGAATTATGGATAAAGTATGATTATTTTGTAGATTACATGTTTACATAAACATTCTGTGTTTAATTTCGGAGCATTTAAATGTTGGTTTCATAGTCAATATTAGACACTAGATAACGATTCAACCTGGATCTAAATCACTAAATCAGAAGAGTAAAAGTAAATGCAGCCAAAATTAGACATTCCATTTGACTTAGATACACAAAATCAAGCTTCAATGTAATTTCAAAAAAAAACACGATCTAGAACAAACAATGATATTTTTTTCTGTATTCTATTATATCAATGAATTTGTAAAAAGTGTTAAAAAATTTCGTGAATTCTGTACCAAGCGCCCTATTTTCGTGAATTTTGTGCAGAGCGCACTTTTTATACAGAGAGCCTTGATTTTTTTATAATGTACGAAGCGCCCGAGTTTTAAGTAATCGCGTGTATCAAGCGCCCCAATGATAAAAACAATAAGCGTTTATTTCGAGAACAAATAGATACAGTACACGAAATCTCCAATAGAAATCGGGCAGATTGATAGAACTAACATGTACATCATGAAGAGATAAGTTACTGAAGTGAGAAAATCAAATCAAATTGTTGTAGCACAAGGAACACGATAACACAAATTTATTTAGTCTTCGCATGGTTTTTACGTGAGGAAGAATCAGTTTTTACTGCATTTTGATGAAGGATGAAGGAGTCGATGTGGGATATGATTCGATTCGCTCAGTCCTTGGTGAAACAGGCACATGAAGCACAGCACAGCACATATAGAACATCGAACAATCATCACAAGTACTAACCTAAACAACATGAATTGTGCGAGAGGTTTTTTACACAGGAACTTGGGCTTTGAGCTTTGGACAATACCTGGATTAAGGAAAACGAGACACATAATCAATTAGTGAACGTATGATGGATCTAGAGAGTAGAATGAACTAATCATGAGTCTTTAAAAACACGTAAAATGTAAAGGTGTTTTGATCTATTTGATGACACATGCAAAATGATCTGACCAATTCAGATTGCTGTCGAAAATAAGTCCCAAAATCTTAAGACAACCAACAGTTTGAAAATCATAGACTCGCTGAAAGAGCGAAGCAAAAATGTTGACATCAAGAACTGTTGCTTTGTCTTTATGTATAAGCATTCTATGGTTTGAACACGAAGAATTTAAATGCAAGACTTCTCTAGAAAAAAGTGAAAAATCATTTGGTACCTTTTTGAAAACAGGAACTATAAGTGCAACATCGGCGGCATATTTTCCCAGATTCACACTCGCATTTAGAAGTCTGTAAATCAATATATATACACTGTAAATACAAAGGAAATAGAAAGATCCCTACCAATGAACCTTGTGGAAAAACACTGGAAACACCTGCCACAGAACTTAACAATTCTCCCAATTTCACTCGCTGTTGGATATTACACAAATAGCTGTTGATCCAATTTATGAAGCTTTGCGGTAGCATCTGCGGATGCCAAATTTTGCGGAAGCAGATGAGGAGGATGAATTTTGAAGAAACAAATGGGAATTGTTGACTTTTGCTGACTTGATATGGATGAAGAATCTCAGCTGTGAATCATCTTGAGTGAGAGATTTGATTAGCGAGTTGACGTTTGTGAATAGATTTGAAGATGCTATGATAGCTGATGAGAACGTGCGGATGTGAAATGTTTTGAATTTTCCTGATTCGTGTGATTCTATCCCCGACCGATTACCACCTTCTGAATCACTTCTTAACTAATTGGAAAATAGGAGATTCTGTCTCAGTTAGAATAAAACCTTTCCCCAAATGTCTGAAAGTTCACTTCTGCATTGAAGAGAATTTGATATTTTGAAGATGAGGAAATGTGAAATTGTTTGAAAATGAAGTTGTCTGAGGTATTTCCTTTCTGTTTCAGGTGTCAAGTTATCGGTTGATATGGGCGAATGGACTGGCAGCGAGTTCGAAACCGCTGGACACTATGATGTGGACATTGACTTGGCGCCCGGAATGCATTCCTTCAAAAGTGTTACAGACAAGCTCTCCATGATTTTCACGGGAACGTGTATCGATGACATCAGGCAGCTGCGAGGAATAGTGGGCGGGAAAGAAGTCGCCACCCTGGTGATGGTCGGGAAAAACTATGCGTTTTATGACACCGACGGGAATGAATACCCATGGTCTAAAGTAATAAAATCTTGGACATTTACTAAAGGTACTAGCGTCTTCATAGCTGGAGGGCAGATCAGGACGAGCATGAACATAATCAAGAAAAAATGCCCCACATGAGGAGTTTTCTCATACCCCCTAGATTGACTCAGGTGCAGGAAAAACACTGGACCAATTATTGACAGAACTTCATCAAATTGTAAAATTAATTAAATTTTAATCATTATTTTATTAAATTAGAAAAGTAACTATGTGCTCAAATGTTTTGAAGCGTTTTCAATGTACTGAACAATGAAGAAATACACCAAGTTCTAAGCAGTTGATGCGTTTTGATTTCACCAGCAATAAAGTCGTGCGTATCCGCTATACAAGACATATCGTGCAATATAGTAGTGTATATTTTCAAATATTGATAATCACAAGCAATCATAGACAAAACTGTCACATACAGAATAGAAAATTAACCAAATAAGATAATCAAGTGAAAAAACATACGAATATAAGATCGTTGCCCAAGGTAAAAGTGAGTTTAAAGGTCTTTGGGAACGAGAGAAAAGAACAAATAACTTTTGTGTGTGAGGTAGTCGTTTAGGAACCAAATGATGCAAAGGAACCAACTGATGAGTCTCAGAACATATCAATAAACTGACTGCAGCTCTATGAAAAGGATTTGACAAATCAGGGAAAGCATCACAGCTGCATGATGAGTCACAAATCAAGCGATGACTGCACTTTTGAAATCGCTCAAACTTATGAGAGTCACAGGTAGAGCTCCATAAACGGTTGACGCATACAAGAAAAGTGAAGTTGTGATGGAGTGATAAACAATGATCAAATCATTTAATGACAGAATCCATCCAATACATCTGACAATGTGGAGTCTTTGAGAAGCGACCTTTAACATAGAAGACACTTGAAGGTCCCATTTCATGTTACAATCAATAAAAAATCCAAGAATTTTGCATGATTCAACAACCTCAAACCCATATATTGTTGATTAACAGCCATGAATGACAGGGATCTGGTTATAACATCGAGGTTCAACAATGGTAATGTCATCAGCATACTTAATTGCTATTACATTCGGAGCATTGTCTTCGAACCTGAGAGAACCCATAAAGGCAGCAAAAAGATAAGGCCCAAGTACTGATCCCTGTGGGGGACATGACGGTATAGGTACCATTGGAACACTGTGGCTTTTGATCTTGACACTCATGTAGCGGTCAGAAAGAAAGAAACGAGAAGAGCCACCTCAAGAGTGATCAAATCCATGAGATTCAAGACAATTGATCAGACGACAATGTTGGAGTTTGTCGAAGACTCTTGATAAGTCCAAACAACAAACGTTGACGGACGAAGTATCACGATCATCGAGGCATTTTGATATATCGTCGCATATCTCAACCAAAACAGATGTTGTAGAACCAAGAGGTCGATATGCGTGCTGACTTGGACCGTAGCAGGTGATGAGGTTGAATTTTATTTTCTCCAGGACTGTTCACTCAAAAACTTTGGACAGAGAGCAAGGATATTGGACGAAAATCGGAAATCTTCGGATTAGATGATTTTGGTATCGGACAAACGTAGGCGTACTTCAGGCATTTCAGGAAGGAGCATGTCGAAATTGAACTATTGAAAATATGAGACAAATGTACAGAAAGGTAGTCAGCACCAATACTTATCAATTAAGGAGGGAGATTGTCAGGACCCCATGATTTTCTCCTTTCAGTCTTCTCATGTGAGTATTGACGGAGAGCGGTGGAATATCAAAATTTCATTTGATATCATTAAGTCGGCAAAGTCAGCATCGTCATTTAAATTAAAATATTGCAGAACTCGTGATGTCATCAAGCAGAGAGTCATAACAAAATTGTACTTCTTAACAAGAGGACGCCATCGATCACCAGTTTCTGACCCTTTGATTGATTTAATGACATTCCATAATCCTTTAGAATTATGAGACTGCTTATTACCCCAAATACGCTTGGCCTTTCTTATCTCTTCAGTGACCTGCTTGTAATGGAGGAAAGCTGGCCAATTTCTTCCCTGTAAGCAGCCCATCCCTTGTTAATAAATGTCTTCAGAATGGGGGTCATCCATGCCGTGTCTTTGGGCGAAATGTAAAACTTTCACTTGGGATGGCAGAAAGGCACCAGGATAATTTGGCGTAAAACGATGAAAACATATTATCAACTGACGAGGGATCTTCGAAATTAGTGAAATCCACAACCGACAGACGACGTAGATAATCCTGCAAGTGAGAAGTATCATAATCCCAAACAATAGCTCATCGTAGCTCCGGGGAGCATTGCAGCTGGTTTGCTGGACGAAGCAAAACACACTTATGATCTGAGTTGTGAAGTGGCGTTCCGATTTCAGCCTTAACATTGCATACCTGGCTCATTTCTTCATTAATCCGTATCTCGTCTAAATAAGACTCATCTCTGGTGGGATGTTCAACGCGATTAATACAGCATAACTGTTCTCTTAAAAAAGATGTCTGCAAATCATTGAAATCACCGGCTACTGTAATACTGCTTCTGTGATGCAAAGCGAGTAATTTGTCAAATTCAGAAATTAGAAAGTCAGAAAGACTGTCGTGATCACTTTTTCTAATACCAGGAGGGACATAGATGGGACAGAGAATTATTGAAGTGTCGCGATTTAAGCGGACAAACGTAATTTCAATAGACGATGGAATGTTGTGAATTTTAATTTCTTCCGTAACGAAAAAGTCACGTGCCCAAATGCACAAACCTCCGCCTCTACGGGACTCACGATCACATCTGAAAAATTAGTAACCATTTACTTGGAGAAGATAATCACAAATTTCGCCGTGAAGTCACGTTTCTGAGATGATGGCAATGTCGACCTGAAAAGTGATCAATGCCAAACGAAGTTCATCAAGTTTTGTTAGAATGGATCTGGCATTCGTCAAAAATATTGCCGGATATAAACATTGATGAGGTAAAATCATCACCGACGCAAATCTATTATGTCTGACCGAAATTTCACCTCGCCACGATAAATGACAACGTCCTGGCCAGCCTCACGGCGTTCCTTTAGCTCAGTTCGAAAGCGTCGGTCAAGTCTCTGCTGGTTAGGTGCGAGATCTGAGTGAATAAAGACACTGTTGAAAACTGAGTTTTTTTGAAGCCTTGTTTTTCGGATAATTTCCTGCCTCTTAGAGACTGTGCTCAAAGTTATTCGAAGCAGACGGGAACCAGACTTGCCAGGCTTCTCCAAGCGTCTTAAACCACAAACATGGGCGTCTTGAATGTCTAATGCTTACAAAATCTTATCAACAGTTTCTGCATCATTCCTCTCTCTCTTTCAGCCACAGAGCCTGGAGATTCCGGCAGGCCGTACAAAATGATATTATTCATTTTTTTGATTCTCAAACAAACGTTATCAAGAATGATGGCCGTAGATTTTTCAAAAGTTGAAAACTTCTCATCTTTTTAAATTGGCAACCTTCAACTTAAGGTCTTTCTGTTCACTTTGAACAAAGCGAACTGAATTTTTAATTGCAGAAAATCGAGATGTCAATGATTCAATCTGCTGCTGCAGACTTAGTATGTCAGTTTTAACCGACTGGATGACGTCATCCATGGCTTCTATGATCAGAGCCTTTGACTCAACGAACTGTTCAGATTGTAAAGAACTCGACCAAATGCGCTTCTGTGAAGTCATTTCAAATGAAAAATGACAAAAATTATCACCACCGCAGGGGTCGAACTCAGGCCAAAGACACACCAGACCGGCACTCTAATCAAAGCACCAGAATCACTCCACTAGATTGTCTAGTAGAACAGTCTGCTGACCGAAGAATTTGTTAACTCTCCAGGATTTGGTGCACAATCGATTGATCAGACACCGACCGACACTCACTTCTGACAAGAGGAAACAGACAAATATTAAGAGACAGACACCGCGGGATGTCGACGAAATATACGGCGACGTATAAATCCAGCGAAAATGAATGCAGGAGACAACGACGATTCCAGTGGTATAAAGAACACCGAAATATAACGACATGTAGGTAGAGAAAGTCGGCAAATTGATACGAATCACCAGAGTACGTAAAGACACAACCGACGCGCACGGCAGCTGGCATATATTGTATATCATGTGAAAGCTGAGGAAGAGTAGAATGTGAGTACACAAATGATAACGGTCCCATCTGAATGCAGTTGTGCCACAACAGCTCTCTTTTACTCTCTTCTGTTCTTTTTCCAATATTCAGTCGTGAAATTCCGAACAATATATGATATGAAAGCTGGAAGCGAGTACAATGTGAACAAAAAAGCGATCAAGCTCCCATCTGAATGCAGTTGTGCCACAATAGTTCTCTTTTGTTCTCTTTTTGTTCTCTTCTGTTCTTTTTTCAATATTTAGTTGAGGTACATCGTGCAATATATCATTTGAAAGCTGTTGATGAGTAAAACAAGGAAATATATAAATGATTTTGTTTCATGGTCCCATCTGAGAACAATTTTGTTCCAAATGTTCTCTTTTCTGTTCTCTTCTGTTCTCTATTCAATAGTTGGTTGATGCATCTCGAGTGATGTATCGAATGGAAGCTGATTCCATAGTGAATACACTGAAAGCGTCTCTATTCATAGATTGACATTGTTAATAGCCTTGTACGGGAGGAAATTCCTATTTGTTACCATTGAAATTGAAAACACTCCCTTGTGATGGCGATGTTTCTAATTATTAAGATAAACAAAATTACAATGTGTAAACCGCCCGACGTTTCGTCCGCCACTGACTTACTCATGGACAAACTGGCATTGGTAGGCCAGTTGACTTCTCATCAACTCGTGTTTCCTATTCATGGATGGACAAGGGATCCTGATGTAATTCGCCTCAGCCACCCCAGTATGAATAGGGATCCTGAGGTGATCTATGTTATCGACATCAAAGTCGTCAGTAATGGGCAAAAGACCGTTCCAGGCCACCATAAAATTAAAAAAAATAGTATCTTTAAAAACGACTAAATTTATCAATTTATGTCATTATTTCAGGTTTTTAAGACCTAAATTCATGAATTTAGACCGTTCCAGGCCACCATAAAATTCAAAAAATAGTATCTTTAAAAACGACATAAATTCATGAATTTTGTTCCTTTTTTCAGGTTTTTAAGACCTAAATTCATAAATTTAGTCCATTTAAAAAGTATCATTTTTTGAAAAATTAGTATTTTTAAAAACGACATAATTTCATGAATTTTGGTCATTTTTTCAGGTTATGAAGACCTAAATTCATAAATTTAGGCGTTTTTAAAAATACCCAATTTTTCAAATTTTTCAAAATCTCAAATTTGAGAATTACAATTTTTACCTTGAAAATCATGACCGTTCCAGGACACCGAAAAAATCAGAAAAGTTAAGAATCTCAAAATTTGAGAATTACAATTTTCACCCCCAAAATCATGACCGTTCCAGGACACAACATCAGAAGAATTGGTATTTTTAAAAATGACTAAATTCATGAGTTTAGACGTTTTTCAGGTTTTTAAAATATATCATGTGTCTAATAATATTTCTTTAACAGGTAGCGGTTAATGCAAAATACAAAACACATTCTTTTTTCTTTTTGAAATATTTTATTCAGATGTATGTACAAGTATTTTAGATTACAAAGTAAATATATGACAACTAGAAAAATGTTACATTCATAAACTGGGAATGGCATTCCCATTTTTCTATTGTTACATAAAATGATTGACAATACACACCACTACGTCAAATAATATGCTAGAAGTCACACCGTATAAGAAAAAATAAAGAATGTTACATTTATAAGCTGCCAATGCTCATTCCCATTCTCTTATTCCGCCTCACAAAATAAAATGTTAATGCATGTTACTCACATAATATAGCAAAGTCTTACAATATAAGAAAAGACAACCACTGTTTCATTTATAAGCTGCGAATGGCATTCCCATTTTTCTATTCTGTTACATAAAATGATTGTCAATACATACTACTCATTTTGTGTTTGGCGCTCCTGTATATGTCGTGTCTCTAATTGCTGCGTTAGTCCAGTTGACATATCAGATGTTTGATTGGATTCTTGGGAAGAAAATATCCCTGAGCTAATTTGAAGCAACTGTTCCTCTTTTTCAAATTCAAAATAATCTTCAGAATACTTAAAGTTTTTGAAAACAAAGAATATGCTTAAAGTACATGTTTGAAGTTTTGTGTTAGCTTGAGAAAGGCGATATAATTTTATCAAAAACGTTACATACCTTCTTGAGAATTTAATGTTATATTCACTCTCCAACTTTTGAGTAAAGGCTACCATTGATAAATGTTCCATTGATTTTAATTTAGATATCACAAATCCTTGGCAAATAGCAATTGATAAAGAAGAATTATTGTGTACTTTTTCTTGATAAATTAGAGAATGTAGGGTTGTAACACAATTTTGGATAGTGCATGTCGCCTGTGCACTCACGTCGAGCTGTCGTTGGATTAGTTGTCCTGATGAAAATGAGTTTCTTATTTCAGAAAAAATCTCATTTTTCTTGTCTTCTTTTTCTGGTTTTATCTTCTTTTGAAAATAGAATTCATGATTTACAATAAGAGTTTTGAAAAAATCTTTCTTCTCATCTTTGATGAGTGGAAGTACTTGATCACAAAATTTGAGGAATTCGCGATGAATAGAAGCACTCATTTTGGACACAGCTTCGACGTTTAGGTCTGGGATAAATTGTAAACAGTCACAGTCTCGTAGAACGCTCACAGAATGAATGCACGCAGTAAGAATGAAATTGTAATACGTGGAATAATGGCAGCAGCTGTTTCTGAGAGAGAGAGAATCTTTATGACCTTTGTCCCAGCGAAGCGACTAAAGCATACCCGCATATGGCGCTATTGTCTGCCACAAGCCGCAGCTGCTACCACTTCAATGTTCAACGTCAAAGTAAGTCAAGCGAAGCAAACTAAGATTAGCGACTTCTTCTGCAGAAACTAATTAAAATGTGCATTAAGATGCATGTCTTCTCAAAAAGGATATTTTTCGTGGAATGAAGAGTATTTTTTTTATCCTCATAACATGTACGATTGCATCGGTAATGGGCAGTAGAGGTATACTGGAGTATACAAAAAATTCAATTGCTTATCTACGATTCATACTGGCAAACAATTCCTTTGATAAAAATTTATGAAATAGATTTTCTTCATTAAAAATGAATGGCGAAAATCTGACTGAGTTATCTCCAAGAGCTTTTGGTCTGACTGAGTTCCTAAACATATACGGCAAACAAACAACTATGAATTTGGATTTAAATGAGATTGCTAATCAATTGGGAATGAAGAATTTTCACCTATTGATGAGAAATGAATTGCAGTTGATTAAAGATGTACGAAACACTAACTCTGCTAATAAACCGATTTTTTTACAATGTAACGTTTTAATTTGGATTAAATTAAATCATTTCAAAATCGAATAAGTAGTAAGGAAAGACATCATTATGGGACAGTTTTAAATCAATACCCCCCTTCTGACTTCTAGGGGTCCCTATAAGAAACTTTTTTATTATAAAATGTCTAGCATTACTGAGTTCTTAAAATTATATGGAACGCAAACAACTACAAATTTTGATCTAAAGAAAATCGCAAATCAATTGGGAATAAAGAATTTTCAAATATTGATGAGAGACGAATTACAATTCCTAAAAAATAAGCCATCAGGAACCTTCAGTTCCCGGAACAAACTTCCAACTATAAATTTCATAACAAATTTTCACACATCAGATGAAAAAGGAGTACATTGGTCTGCAGGTACGTCTAATAAAAATGGAGATAATTACTATTTCGACTCTTATGGATTGCCTCCAACAAGCGAAGTCAAAAAATTACTTGGAAATGGAATTTATAATACATTTCAAATTCAAAAACCAGGAACTACTTGTTGTGGTCAATTATGTCTTTATGTTTTATTGAAATTACAGGAAGGAGTACCATTTCTAGATATTATGTTAGAATTGAACAAGGGAATTTCATTCCCGAAACGTTAGTTCCAATAATAAATAATGATAATGATAATTAAAAATCAAGCGAAGCTAGCTAAAGCTCGCTTCGTTGTAATTCATTCTGATAAAATCGGCCTCTGATATCTTCATCATCTAAATCTTTGATTTCGTAAGTAATCGGATAAGTTTGATTTATTTTACAAACTTCAAATATTTCTTTAGTCCAGTAGCCAACAAAACCTTTTTCAAATTTATTCTTATACTTAAATATTCTAACTCTATCTCCAATTTTAAATGTCGGCTTAAGTTTCTGCAAATTCGAATTACTTCATCATTCATCATTCAAATTATTATTTTCGAATATATTCTTTCGTATATTCTTTCGGATTAAATCAGGGTCGTCAGAAGCATTCTTTGGGGTTTCTTCAATACCTGAATGAACTTTATTATTGTACTTCTCTACAATTCCTGGTAATATCTTCAACCATTTCTGATTTCTTTGCTCAGTAAATTTCTTGAATAATTTATTTTTTAACGTCCGATTGAATCTTTCTATCACTACGGCCTTCCCTGCATTTTCAGTTGAATAAACAGTTTCAAATAGTGGCTGAACGTTTCGGTTATAAAATTCCGACCCTTTGTCAACGAACAATTTTTTTGGCTTTCTATTAGTTTCTTTAAAGGTTTCTTCAAACGCATATTTAACTGATAGACTACTTTTATTTTTTAAAAGCTTTACACAAGCGTATCGTGTATATAAATCTATAACGGTCAATGCGTATTTGTAGTCCCTTTTATTCGGCATATGAATAAGATCAGCACTCCAAATATCATCTTTATTAAATACTTTTACTTTCAATAGATATTTCGGCTTTCTATATTCCTTGTGGATTTCAGACGCATAGGTTCGAGCATTGCTCTCAGACGGCTTTGCTGTCGTTTCATTTAAACCCTGACCGAATAATATTTTAGCTTGTAAAGCTTTCTTAACAAACATTCTTTCAATTTTTTCTCTAAATGTAGGATTTTGAATACTATCTACCGGTAATTCTTGAATCATCTTCTTATCAGCTGCATGTCGAGAACTTAGATCATGATTTCGATAAGCTGAATCATGTCTATAAGCGACGGCGTCTACTCTATTTATTGGTTCCTCACCTGGTTTCGGATTATTATTCTCATCTAGTCTTATATCTAATCGAGTTCCTGGACCGGTATATGAATGACCAGGAGGATGTTTTTCTTTCGAATATTTACTCCAAATAAATCCAGGAAAGTTTTCTAATGTTTTTTGTATGTCGTTACCCTCATAAATTTTACAATTTGAGGTTTTATGTACTTTTAAGAGATAATTCAATAAATCTAAATTAGAAATTTTTAATTTAATTAAATTTTCGGAATCCATTTTAAAAGATAAAATATTTTTACGGATAAAATAAAATGAATGTTTTACCTAATAGAACCTTCTTCAGAGGCTTTAGCCGATCGGACCAAAGGTCCTCAGGTTACTAACCTATCGAACCAAAGGTTCTGAGGTTATTACCGAATCATACTAGGACTTAGATATCTTCCAGAACCATCTTTAGTTTCTTTAATTTCAATTAAATCATCAACATTGCGGAGAATATTTTTAAGAACTCGTTTTCCTTCATCAACTAAATTTAATTTACTAATAAAATTATATACTACTCCTTCACCCCTAGCAACTTTCTATAACTCTCTATTATGACGCTTTTGTTCTTCTAATGTTGCTTTCTCTGATTTATTTTTATTTACTGCTTGGACAATGCCAGCTGTCCCACCTGCAACACTTCCTGCTGCTGCTATGCCACCTATTATTAGTGGAATTAATGGGAGAATCCCGCCATTCTTTTCTTCTTGTAATTGAATATTCTCTATCATTGGTTTACTTATGTAATACTTTTTTTTGTTAATCGTAATAGTTTTAGGTGTATTTTTGTCAACAATATTACGTAATTTTAATTCAACAGTTTTATTATTATTACTTTTCGCTTACGACATTTTTAATAAAAAGATTTTAAGTTACGAAAATTTTAAGTTATAAAAAAATTTTAATCTATTCTAGTTATGAATAAATTTTAAATTAGGAATTTTAAATCTATTCTAGCTATGAAAAAATTTTAAGTTACCAAAAATTTTAAGTTAAGAATTTTGATCTATTCTAGTTATGAATAAATTTTAAGTTATCAAAAATTTTAATCTATTCTAGTTATGAATAAATTTTAATCTAAGAATTTTTTTAATTTATTCTAGCCATGAAAAATTTTAAGTTAAGAATTTTTAATCTATTCTAGTTATCAAAAAAAAAATTAATTAATCCTAGCCATCTTTCCATTAAGAATTTCAATAGAATATTTTACATCTTCTAGCAATAAACCATAAGCCATCAATGAAGTTGTGGAATCTTTCTTTTCAATATTAATTGTTACATCACAACCAGTCTTGATAATATCTACAGATTGTGCACTTAAATCGAAACAGAAAACAGGATATAAATGTCTCCAATCTCCAGGAGTTAATTGTGGTTCAACTCCAAATTCTATACAAAGATTTCTATAAGAATCATATCCTTCCATAAATTGATTATTGGTATCATCGAATCTTAATGGATCAATTGGATATCGGGTTTGATTTAATGAAACTTGTAAACTTCGAATTGTATTAATATGAAAAAGATTATTGTTCTTATCAAAACTTGGAGAATTATTTCTTTGAAAAGTTAGTAATAAATATCTTGGAGTATTCGCAGTTCTAGTAAAATGCCAGTTAAATCTTTGTTCGGAAAAAGTTACTGAACTAGCAGTACGCTTTAGAAAATTTACTTGAATTGGTTTGTTAATATTTAATCTTTTTGCAATAGCTGTTTCAACCTCTAAACTAGGAGTAATATGCTTAATCCACCATTCAAGTCTATCAATTTTTAAATATGCTTTTTTTCCAGTCTTACCAAAAAAGATTAATTCATTATTCTGTGCGATGAATTATTAATTTAAATTTTAATTGACATGATATTTTATCATAATCTAAATATCCGAATAATGGAGACAATGACCAATTTACTGTCTGTTTACTTTTCTTGTTAAATTCACGTCTTTCTTTATATGCACTATTGTTTGTTTTATTTAAATGTTTTGCAATATTTTCTACATCTTTCGCAATTCCTGCTGCATCTGTTCCAGCGTGAGTTAAATCATCAACAATTATACCATCATTAGTATCAGGAAACCAACCTTCGATTTCATACTTTTTATTATTTTCACCAATTGTTACAAATCTAAGCATTGTATCAATTACACCTGGAGAATCACTTATTGTTTCTATATTTTGAGTTGCAACATCTAAACGCATTTGTGTAAATAATCTTGGAAAAAAATTATTCTCTAGTGCAATATTATCGGTTTCTGGTAATGGTGTTGTAAAATTAGCATCACTATATAAAGAATATTCACAGTGTAAAAATGAGTCAGGTAGATATATATAACTTTGTTCATTATCAACTTCAAAAATTAAATCTCCTCCAGTATTCACTCTACTAGAAGATCCGGGATTCATAGCAATTCTTATATAGTCATTCTTTTTTTGATTATAACGAACACCTGGTGGTTTATCTAATTCAAATTTATTTTCGATAAGCGAAGACATTTTTGTAAAAAATAATTTGACTTTTTGTTTTTTCTCACACACAGAAAAAATTTTACTAAAAAAATTTTACTAAAAATCTTCTACAAAAAAATTTTGCTAAAATAATTTTACTAAAAAAATTTTCCTAAAAAAATTTTATTAAAATATAATTTTAGAATTTTTCTAGACCAGCTCCGCTACAGCTTTGCTGGTTAGACCGAAGGTTGCTATTAACACCATTACCTCTTATTTCTTCAATTGAACGTTTTATGGCTACGCCTGATTTCTTCTTATGTTTACTATCAGACGGAGCTCCGCTCCTCAAGGTTTCAACCCCCACAGCTATTTTAGCGATTTTGTTTTTTGTTTCCTCTGAAAGTTTTTTTAAATTTTTTAGTTCTTCAGAATCATTCCTAAGTTTACGAATAGCTTCTAGTTGTTTTAATTCGTTTTGAGATTTAACAGCATTTGATATTGCACTAGCTGAACTACCTATAGCAGCTGCTCCTTTTGCAGCAGATGTAATCAAATCTTTTTTATTTTTAATTAAGTTAACGATACTTCCAATGCCAGAAAAGATGCCAGCTCCTTCCGTGTGAACTGTTTCTCTATTATCATAATGATAAACAGGATTCATACGTGGTTCATGAGCAATTCTTTGATTTGAAGCAAAATGTTCAAGATTGTGTTTATAAAATATAGGCATTTTTTAGGAATAAATTTGACTTTTGGTGAAAATATTTACGTTTATGATCGGCTAACGCCTCTGAACAAGGTCTGATAGGTTAAAACCCAAGACTTCGTCGATCACGATTTACGTGTGTGAATGTCCAACAACTTCGTGATAACTTTATTAATTTTCCGTTACACTTTATCTATCGCGTCAAGCAGCGTGTGATGTACTTTAATTTCTTTTCTATTAACTTGCATTTTCTCCTGATTCATCTTCAACGCCGCTTTAAGAGCATTTAACTTAATTTTAAGAACATCTAATTGTCTTTTAACAGCATCTAACTGTTCTTTATTTTCTTTAGAGTTTTCTTGTAAATTTTTCTTTAATTCATTTTCTAAATTGATTTTAAGAGTTTTCATTTTATCAACTTTTTGATTAAGCGAGTTTACTTCATTTATTATTCTATTCATCTTTTTCATTTGTGGAGTAATTTCAGAACTTAATTCATCAACACTTTTCTGGAATGTAGTTTGTAACTGCTTTAAATTTTTTTTCAATTCTTTCAGGTAGTTTTTCTATTTCATCTTCTAATTGTTCTTTTAACATTTTTATCTGATGTTTATTTTTAATGACTGAAGATTTTAAATTTATAAAAAGTAATATTAAAATTTTTGATTGTTCTGAAATCTTTTTAAAAAGTTTTGCTATATCTGCTCCTAGCTCTCTATCCTTTTCATCAAGTTTTAACAATTTTTCGTTTAATGATTTGTCATTAAGTTTAAGCAACTTTAATTCATTCATCAGTGGAACCAAAATATCGTTCATATATTTTTCTTTTAAGTCATTGATTTGTGTATCAACATATTGTTTATTTGTTAACTCTGTATTTTGTTGCGGAAGAATAGAAAGATGCAATGGACCAGATAAAACATCTCCAGTTTTCATGATATAATTTTCTATTTCTATTCACGATTATTCGGGATATATGCACCTCCACCAACATTTGGTAACATCATTTTTTAACAATAAAAAAATAAATTTTTTCTAATAAAAATAAATTTTTTTCTAATAAAAATAAAAAAATGGAAAATCCAAATTTAAAAAAATTATCTTCGCCCGCATCATCCTGTTCTTCTTATTCGACGAGATCAACGGGATTTGAAAATAAATGTTTTGATAATAATAATAATAATCCATGTATAGATGTAAATATTTTATTTGAATTACAAGCAGAAATATTTAGAGAACAAACAAAAGGTTTGCATTCTATAGAAACCAATTATTGTATTTTCCCGGGTGATCCATTTATAAAATTTATGGATATAGTAAGTAAATATAATGATGTAGATTATGTAGAATTAAATAAAGAAAATATGGTTATAATAGGTCATAATAATGTCTATGGTTTTATTAGAGCAGTATTACCAATTAGTAATACTGATTGGATAGAAAATAAAATTATTAATTATATCAATATTAGAGAATTAGTTAAAAAATTAAAATCGTTTTCAAAGGAAAAAATAAGATTATTTGTTGATGAACAAAACCAATATAATATTCATATAGAGAGTAAAAAACATAACGAAGAATTATTATGTCAAGTATATTATAGAGACACAATTTATAAACAAGAAACATTAGAAATGCCGCAAAGATATGATGATGATACATATATAGGATTATATTCAAACTTAAATATTAATTTGTTAAAATCTTACATAAATGGCTTAGCTCAACAAGAAAAAATTTATATGTGGACTACACCTTATATGTGGACTACACCTTATACTATTAACAATGACCATAATCATAATCATAATAAACGAACCGAAGGTTCTAGGGCTTTGCCCGATCTTAAAGAATACAATAATAATAATTTTAAAGAATCTTATGATAATAATGATGATAATATAAATGATGATTCTGAAACATCTGAAAAAGGTGTAAATGGTAAAAAAGATTATAAAAATATTAGTAATTATAAAAATTTAAGTGAAGAAAAATTTATATCTCATACTGATGTACATGATATTAATACTACATATAATCAAAATTTATCTAAATTTTATTTTCTTACAATTGAAAATAATAATGATGGAATAGTTGAAGATACTGTTAGACAACTATGTGTCGGGTCTACAAAATTTAAATTAGGATTTACATCTAATCAATTTAAAATTTTATCATCTTTAATAAAAACTAAAAATGATTCAGATTATGGTGGTGTTATTAAATTTTCCAAAAGAGATCAAAGACCAATATTTTTCTCTATTATATTATTATCAGATAAAAAATGTAATTTAGAGTTAGATATTCCAATAAGAGAATGGCATCCAATTCCAAAAAGTGTAATTTATGATGTTGAAGAATCAATTTATGATGATGATGAAGAATCAATAGTTAGTGAAAATAAATTTGAATTATCTTTTGATAAAACATTATATGATAAAACTTAATATGATAAAACTTAATATGATAAAGAAAATAAAATAACTTAGGAACGTGAAATATATAATAATATAAAATAACTCTCAAGACCTTGATATTAGAATGTTTATATCTAAAATTAAAGCACAATTTTTTTCTTTATGTAAAAAAAAGTTGCAAACAAAAAGAAGTTATCAATCTCATTTATATAGTAAATTGCATTTACAAAATGTAGATCGAGTTGATGAAGGAAATATATTAAAATTAAATAGTTATAAAAACTATCTAGAAACATTGCCTACTAATATAAAAGTTAAAAAAATGTTTGATGATTATTCACATTCGGAATATAAAAAAGTTTTTAATTGCGAAGATGAGTCCATACAAACCAAAGGTTCTAGGGCTTGGCCCGTACCAGATGGAAGATATTTATTTAGCGATACAGATGAATTTAACGAAATAGATGAATTTGATGAAACAAAAAAAACCGATGAAGCTGAACAAACCGAAGGTTCTAGGGCTTCGTCCATAACAGATATAAAATATTTATTTAATGAATCGGTTGAACATAATGAAACCGATGAAACTTTTTATAATGTATTAACAAACTTTTTCAAAATATTTAAGAAATCTTACAAATGTTATATGAATGTAGAAGTACTTTACACAAAACATGGACCTGATGGAATTCCTGAAGAAATAATACAAGGACATTTTACAAATTCACAAGAAATTCATAATATAAATGATATACAACCCATATTTGAATCGATGATAAATAAATTAGAAAATTGTATAATTGAAGCCCAGTTGCGTGAATCTGGTTGGAGATTTGTTAAAATACTATCTAAGAAAATAGTAATTGATAAATATAAAAATAATACTGGTGGTAGTTATGTTCCTTTACCTTTCAGTTCACCACAAATAATCAACATAATCAACATTTCTGTGGAGTATTATAGCACATTTACATCCTGCAGAATATCATAAAGAAAGACTAAGTCATTACAATAAAGAAGAATACATAAATGAATTTGATCTCTCTGATGGCTTAGATGAATTTCCATATGATTATAATAGGTTAATAAAGTTTCATAAAAAGAATAAAAATTTAATAGAAGTAAATGTTTTTGAATTAAATGTGAATTATGTTTCTATTGGTAAAATTACTCAACTTTACTCAGATTCAAAAAAAATTTATTTGAATAATAAAATTTTATGTCAATCAGAAATAGTTTATAATGATAGAGGAAATTACATGCATCATAATATTTTTTACCAAGGAAATATAATATGTACTGAAAAATTTCAAATTGTTAAAACATTATCACCAATAATGATTAATCATAATAATTATAAAGGACGTAATTATAATTATGATTATGATTTTGATTATTTATCTTTATCTTTAGAATATCAATTTAAAAATTCAAATAAAATTTTACAAAATTGTAAAACAGATTATTTTCAACAATTAAAAATGTTACTACAAGAATATCACCATAAATAACAAAATAAGATAGAAACGATTCAAGAATTGAATAAAGACAATAAAGAATTAAATAATGAAGACAATAAAGAATTAAATGAATGTCTAAAAAATGTCAGCAGCAATATAAAGAACAATATAATAAAGAATATGAAAAACAGCTACAAATATTAAATCAAAATTATCAACAGTCTGAAAAAGATTTACAAAGACAAATTGATTTAACACATGAAATATATCAAGATAAATTTGAAAAATTAAAACAAACAAAACAATCAGCACAAGCGAATATATTATATTATCAGGGTCATTTTATATTGTGTAAAGATGTTTCTATATTTACAAAAACTTCAGATAATGCTAATTTTCCCTGTCTCCAATGTATGACGAGCTTTAGAACTAAAGAAGAAATGAATAGACATTTGGAGAATTGTCAACAAAACGAAGCAGTTGAAAATACTTTTCCTAAAGATGATTATTTAGAATATAACAAATGGTATTTCAAAAATAAAGTACCCTTTACAATATATTGTGATTTCGAAGCACATAATGTTAACATGACACAAAATCGAACCAAAGGTTCTAGGGCTTCGCCCGATTCTGATAATTGTACATATGAAAAAAGTGCACCTGAACAAAGTAAAGAAAAATATTTATTTGAACAAAAACCATTATGTTGGGGAATGTACATTCATTCAAATTATCCTGAATTATTTAAATCAGAATATTTTCAATACTATGGTGAAGATAGTTCAGAAATGTTTACAAAGAAAGTAGAAGAATTACAAAATTATTTTCCACAAT
>CAJQUW010014822.1:0-19816 GCA_907163375.1 Prostheceraeus crozeri
CCCAGTAAACCATGATGACGTCAGCGGGATGTCATGACGACGTCATTCCGAGGATGGCCCACATACGTCTTATTTGACAGTAAAAAAGACGTCACAGCGGAAGCATCACAGGACGTCAGTATGACATGCCGCCGGGACATCCCACGTACGTCACAGCGAACTTCTCAACAGGACGTCAGTCTGACATCCCGCCGGGACATCCAAACCTACGTCTTCAAAGATGCTCCTACGAGACGTCCTAATGATCACAATGACATCGTGACAGACATCCCATTACCATACTTAAAACTAGTTTCAATCATTTACCCAATTATGAAGATAGCGAAAACATTGAATCATCTGTGGATAATTATAATTCGCAAATTATCTAAGTATTTCTGTTTGCATACCACGTTCCACTTGAGACAAAAGCAGACGCTGATAAATCACAGATCCTTCATTCGATATTCCATTGACCTTTTGTAAGCACGAACCGTACCTGAAGTAAGAAACAGCAAATTTAAATTAGATCACAAAAATTACATACACGTAGGCATACATATACAACGCCTCAAAAGAGAAATCACTATATTAAGAAAATCAATATCTAATATGATGAAATTGCTCATCAGATGGTATCGAAATGCATGCCTATTGAATTTGAGTCACGGTAGAGAAGATGCTTCCGACTGTAGGCATATAGGGCCTACATTGAATATGAACAATATATAATTCTGTATAGTTAGTAAAATATAAGATTTCTTTTCATTGACATGAGCACAACTGATACCAAAATAAAAAGTTTCTTCATGCTTGTTGCCTAAAGATCTAGAGGCTATCGAAGCTAAATTATAAATTGAAGACATAAATTAGAAACTAGAATTAGACTTAAAATTTAGAAAATCACATTGTCATTATATTTTTGAATGCTTACAATGCTCTGCATCTGGACAGCAGACACAGTTTTTGATATATTTTTGATTTTGACCATCTTCGGATATTTATCGCCTGTAAAATTAGATCATGAATTTTAACATGATTTTGCAATTAATACTGTACAACCCAATAAAATTTGACATTCATATGATGAGAGAATTCCTTGTTTAGATAGTATTTCCTCTGTTTTTTCAAGCAAATGCGGGACAAGCGACCATCATCTTCCGGCTATAATTTATTTACACACAATTAATTGCAACAATCATGGATTAAAAATTTAATCATAATTATCAAAAAATAAAAAAGCCAGTAGATTATTTTGATAAAATTAAAAACTAATTCTTGCACAATGTCTTTCGCACAACTCTTATTCAAGTGCCAAAACGTGGACTGAATATAAAATACAAAATCTAAAATCATATAAGCCTACTTCTGCAGTAATATATATTTATGAACAATCCTTTTGTCCATAGATTCATTGCTGTAGAAGTATGATTTCAGATTTTGTATTTCATATTCAATCCTGCATGTTTGCACACGTGAATAAGAATGACGAAATGCATTGTGCAAGAATTAGTTTTTTAATTTTATCAAAATGAATTTTAGTGCTTTATTTATAAACTGAGTAAAGGGGAATCATTTTTTAGACATCATAATTATCATCAAATAATAAACGTTTTGTTCTATTACAACACAATACGAAACATAACGTTTTATTATAATTAAATCGAATATAGGCCTATTTTATGGTAGCCCAGAAATGTGTTGCTAACCTTACAAATATGCAAATTTAATAATATTGTCATGTTTGCAACCATTTCATAAAAATCCAGGCTGGCAAAAAATACATTGCATCCGATACATTCATGAGCAAAAGCAAATTATATTATTCATTCATTTTCGCAATAATTGATAACATTCAACAAAATAAGTTTATTTGAATATTGATTCAACAAAACTTATGCTATGTGCATGCATTATGATATTGCAAACTGATATGTGTGACGTACAATCGTCCCAATTATTCAAATATACAGTAGAATCATAATCATTATCTAGATTTTCTTAATAAGCTTAGATACCTGTGCCTTACATATTACATTGTTACAGTACATTTAAATCATTCACTTACGTAAAAAAATCAATGCACAATCATAACATATTGATCGTCAAAATGATTGCCTATGCATTGTCATTTATAATCCTATGGTACAAACTTCAGTATTTTGTAGAAAACTTTAACTATTATATTGATGATCACACAACAGTTCAATAACAGAAGGAAGATGAAAATGTTCGAATATCAGCGTTCCTTTTTAAGCATGGCAAAATGTATGTAAAGCCTCTAATTATGGTAAATTATCTTCGCGGGAGGAATTAATCTGATTCCAATTCGAGAGCCACGAAATTTGAAACAAATTGATTGATATCAGATGATGCCATGTGTTATGGACAATTAAAATAATTTTTCTTTTATTTTTGCGATTTCATCAATTAGCTCAACATTTATAATAATTTCGTGAAAATAGGCTTATAACTAATCCAGTGCGTAGTTAATTCACTTAAACTTAATAAGAAAGTGAAAAGAGTAGACATCTCACCTGTAAACTCCGGCAATTGAAGATATCAATCATCGAAAAACATTTTGTTGTACTGCATTAGACTATTTTCTTGTCAGAGATCACGAGATGACATTCGAAGCCCTGGTTTTCAGCGACTAATGTAGGAGATAAAGTCAAGTCACTAAATATGAGGTGAACCAAATCACAAGATGTTTTGTAAGATGATAAAGGCAAAAGCTTAGTCGTCAACTGCTGGTCTGCAACTTGAAAATAGAAATAAATGATCTGTGAATTGATTAATGTGGAGGTCGAATATGGGTGGTGGATTTAAGTTCCTCCAAATGTCCAAAGGAAAGGTGCTCGAGGCGTCGTTTGGTCTAAGTCTTAGACTTATCACTTAAACCGTATCGCAAAACATGAATCACGTTCGATGCGCAGTGCGAGTAACATGAATGAAATGAAGGACTGCTTGCACTTTTCCTCTCGCTGTCATGTGATTATCGATAGTAACGCGTTGATTGAAGGTCATTCGCCCAGGCGGCAGTAGGGAAATAATCTGTGCGCAGTTCTCCTCTATTCAGAAATGAAATACGAGGGCTGCACTTAATGACGTGACCGCCAACGCTGGAATGCTTTTAAATCATCGAAAGACAGACTCATTCCATGCATCGAGTACGGGCACGAATGAATCCGAAAAAGAGATCCGTTGAATTATGATATTGAACTATTGCAATTACAAGTATTCTATTCCAACTGCAATCGCAAAATTGGGATTCATCAAATGCCCTTCGATAAACATGAATCCTATTAATAAAGAAATGCATAGGTAGAAATTAGTGACGAATTTTTACATTATGTTATTTTCGAAGACACATCGATTTTCGATAAAAACAAAGCAGAAAACAGATTGATGGGAGAATAATAAATAAAAGAAGAAAAAGAAGAGCTGATAAGGAAACAGAAGAATAAAAGGAAAAGAAATGAGAGAAATGAGGAGACAGAGTAGAGGAGGAAAAATGAGAAATCAAGAGAAAGGAGAGGAGGAAAAAGAGAAGTGAGAGGAGATATGGAAGAAGAAGGGAAATGATGAATTGGAACAAGAGAAAAAAATGAAGATAAGTGGGGAGAAATAGAAGAGGAGGAAGAAAAGAATTAAGTTGAGAGATTAATATTAACAACAATGAAATTAAATAAACAATAGATCAAATTGCCATGCAAAAGATGTGCGGCTGGTAGGATTCGAACCTACGACCAAGGTTAACTAGACCTGTGCTCTAACCAACTGAGCTACGAGCCACTTACGCGACTCTGTCAATTGGCAGGATCAAACCCTCACCACCACACATCAGTTGTCAAGGCAATAATAATCAATGAATAATTGATTAATAGAAATAGGGAGAAAGAGAAGAGGAAGTAGAAGAGGAAATTAGGCTATGACAGAGAATCATTATCGGAAGAAAAAGTATCAAGAAAAGCGAGGAGATAGATAAAGTGAGTGAGAGATCGAGAGTTCGAGAATGGAAATTAAAAAAGATAGTCCCAAAACTTAGTGCAATTAAGTGGAATTCATTCATCATAGCGTAAACGTCATAATTTCATGACTCATCGTGGTTGTGGCTCATTGATCATGTTTGTGGTCACACTTTGGATGTCACAGTGACGTCATATACAGGCGGTCATTCTGACGTCTTTGATGGGAGGTCACTGCGACATCCCGTTCTGGTCATAGACGTCTCAGACGCATGATGACATCAATGGGACGTCGCAATGACGTCACAATGTTTACTGGGTTGTTACTATTAAAGCTACCTTTATCAATTTGAGTTTAGAGCGGAATATACTTTAAGTTTTGTCAATTCTGATGTTGTGGGTAAACCGATGTTCGGCGATTCCGAGTCTCTACTAATCCTATATCCCAGTATTCCATGTTACTAACATGCATATCTGCTTAGCAATAGTCTGTTTACGCGTCTCAATCCTGGAACTAAAATTTTCAGGGATTTTGGAATCTGTAATCATGACATAAATAGGATGAATTCGGAAGTCGGAACCGAATAGAAACTTAATTTGCAACTTATTTGGGTCAACGCGTTGATCTGGGTGTCCACAGCAGACCAAAGCATGCATTGACAGTAGACACCATGAATACTGTACTAGAAAGCGTGAAACTTGTCCCCTTTACTCGTTAGCGGCAAATGATGCTGACAACTTTTTAACAATGAACAGAAGCAGAAAGTATGCAATAAATTTGTGGCATTATAACTTCTCTAAAAGTAGACCGATTTTGACGGGCAATGCATCAAATAATTGCTTCGAGAAAGGTCGTTCACCTTGGGTCAGATTCATTTTCTTGCTCACATATTGTCACATTGAAAATTTGAGATTTCTAAAGGAGGCGACTTTTGCATTTTGACCTCTTTCCATATTAAACAATAACGGCGGATACGAATATGCAATTGCTCATTGAAAAGCGGAGAGCAACAAGCTCTAGATTAAAGATGAGCGTCGGGTTCCAAAAATTCGGATACCCGAGTCGAACAAAATTTCAACCCAAACCCGATGTCGGGTCGGGTACAAATGTCTGACCCAAACCCGACAAAGAGTGCCAGAACCCGACCCGATTATATTAAAAAAATCATAAACATTTCTATATATAAAGCTAATGCTTGATCCTAATATGATACCGGGCGGTAGTCTATCTTCTTAGTAGTATTATTTCAGTATTTTATTAAAATACGTAGTAGTTAGTATATTATTTTCTCTAGACTAATAAAGTATTCAAACAACTACTAAATAAGTAGCATAATTACCCACGAAATTGATATAACCTATAACACATGACAAAATTCGGAATCTTTACAAAAAAATCGACTGCTTCGCGATATATTATAGGTGTAGCAGCATACTCCTTCAAAAATCTGATTGAGACACTTTGACTCTCAAATGAAGATGTCAAGGTCCGAGCAGCTGAACTGCATCACTACATGCAACAACATAATTCTGTAGATAGATGCTAAAATTTCAATTATGTAATATTTGATGTATAGTTAAGCGTCCGTTCCTATGTCAAGCTTATCTCAAATTAGATATAATTTCTTTCCGTCCATCCTGTGAGCCACGATCTACATGTCATTATGAAAATGAGGCCTTTTGAGACCACAAGAACATATTCAATGAATTTGATAATAATCTTTCGTTGTTTTAGAAGCAAAATATAAAGAGCAAAATATTTTATTAGATCAATAATTCACAATGAGAATAATGTGATAAGCCACAATTTCTTGAAAAATTTCATTAAACTACAGGTACACATGAAACAGTACTAACTTCACAGAAACATATTTTTTAAAGTTCTAAACATTTTTCAAATTTGTATGCTCCAACCCGAAAAAACCCGAGTTCGGGTTTCGGGTTTTTTCCGGTTTTTTGATAAAAGAGATAATCCTACCTGACCCGATCCGACTTCTTAATTGCTCTACCCGAACCCGAGCATTCGGGTTTCGGGTTTCGGGTCGGGTTCGGGTAGGATCACTCATCTTTACTCTAGATTATTGCATGACCTATCCACAGAAATAAATTGCTTTGTCTGCGTGTTTGGGTAAAGAGATGACGGTCACAGCTAGAACTATAGTCTTGCAGGGGCAACAAGATCAATTTTTAATTGGAAGCGATGATACCTTGGTAAAATTGAAAAGTGGGCAGGAAAACTTATTCCTTGATCATCTGAATGGTATACATCCGTCTATCAAATTCACCATTGAAATAGAAAAGAATGGTGCGATCCCTATGTTAGACTTAGCATTGTGAGATGTGAACAAAACTTACGAACAGGTATCTATCGCAAGCCAACGAATGCAAACGCTTTACTCAAATTTGATTCATACCATCCATCCCACGTCAAATCTAGAATAGTGAAATCCTTTGTTCATCGAGCAAAGAAGATTTATGATGGTGAATACTACAAAAAGGAAATTTGTTACCTTTCAAAAAAAATTATTTACATCTAACGGATATCAATCAAATTATGTGAGAAAGATTGTGCAAAAAATCGAAAATAATGCATCTGTACCTCAAATGGACAGTAGCAACAGCAGTGCTCATATTAAGTGTTTTTCTGTCTTATATTAGAGGAGTCAGTTACAAACTTGCCCGTGTTTGCCGCTCATTCAATTTGAAAACTGTATTCAAACCAGCTTGAAGTCTGAGAAACATACTCACCAAAGTCAAAACTAAGGATGACGACAATTGAGCAATGTACTGTATCATGTCGACTGCAGTGACTATCATCAGCATTACATTGGTGAAACTGGTAGACGCTTGAGCACTCGATCAAGGGAGCATTGGAATGACGTGAAAAAGATAAACTTTAGATCATCCGTATCAGAACATCCATGTGCACAAGAAACAGCATCAGTCAGTCTTTCCAGTAAAAATAATTGGAACGGAGAGTAATGCATATTCAAGGAAGATAAAAGAATCATTGTACAGTATCAGTACAGGGAATCCTCTTATTCATAATTGTTTAAATCAGTTTACTCCTAGTTCTCGTCACAGCTGAATGCTTAATTGCATACTGCTTTTAGGATTCTCTTGAATTTGACTTTATTGTAAATTTCTCTTTATTTCATTATCATATTCTTATTCACCGCATTTCTTGTCGTATTCATTTTCAGTGTTCATAGTGTCTTATTCTGATTAATTGCTTCATGCTGATTGCCAGTTTGCGTCTATTTCGTCATCGTTGTGGTCCAGGACATTTCTATGTAAATAGTGATCAACCGGACTGAGGGCACATCCAGATATTTTTTAATTTTCATCACATGATTAAAGTGTGCCGAGAGCCATCGAAGCACGTGCATTTTACTGTGGAGTGTGGAATCAAACAGATGGAGAAATCCGAAATAATGACTTCTCAATCCAAATTCAAGCCTGAATTCTGACAAGCCAGAACATGGGAACCTTGTTAAACGTTCACAGTCAACAAATTTTGATCGTGAAGAATCGAACGGATATTTCCACTTGACGAAGTGTTTTTGTCAGAAAAAAATGAGTTAGGGATGTGTACTTTTCACTCGACAGGCCTATCTGCAATCTGACTGTTGAGGTCTGCATGATCCCTAATACGAGCTACTTCTGCAGGCTCGTGCTTGGCCAATTACACAAGCTAAGGAGACATGAAAATCTGTATCAATCGCTGTCGCTTGCTGCCATGGCACACTGGCTGGGATAGGATTGTGTCTGCTCTAGACTAAAAAACCCTACGCGAGATCGGTTGCCGTCGTTACGGACGGCCTAGTGAAGAAAGTGTGAGATAGCTTCAACGCAGACTTCGGTTCGATTTCTGGGTCAGACGGGTGCGGTCGGGGAATCAAGGGTGTTCGTGACTTTTATTTACTTAATCGTTGTCATTCACTTTAGATAGACAGAGGAGTGTGTGTATGTTTTTGTTGGTGTAAAAATATGGGGTTTCCTTTCAATAATTTATCATGGATCTCCCGGATTGGTTGGTCAGCTCCTACCTGGTTGGTCAACTTTATGTCCCGAGTTCAAAAAGCTTACAATTCAAAAATGGACAATAAATGAACTAGCACGCACCTAACATGTATTTAGTTTAAAAGACTTCATATACTTCTTGTTTGCATCATGATTGGGATTCGGTAATTTAATTATCAGAAAGCAAGTTCTTCGAATCCAATTTTAACTCAAAAAATGTCTAAAATTTACAAGGATTTTGTTCAAAAATTTTAGACTTTTTTTAAATAACATTGGATTCGAAGAACTTGTTTTCTTGATCATGTTTATTGTTTAAAGAAGAATCATGAAAATCTTCTGAAAATCATGGTTCACTTCCCTCGAGAATTAGTCCTCCTCGAGAGAATTATAGCATATCCAAATGTCAGTCAAAAAAGAAAATAGAAATATCAATCAAATAAGAACTATCGATCATTACTGTAGCCCTCCTCAAGTCTTGCCATAGCGAGCATAATTATCGGCATCGTAATTGTATGAACCATGGACGTCTCGATATATTATTGGGGTTAAGGACGCGACACTTCTTTCATGGCTTTACCGTTGGTGGTCTAAGTCAGTGATCCCCGACCGGGGTTCATTTGAACCCAAGGGTTCGTGAACAAAAATTAAGGGTTCGCGTAAAACCAAGGGTTCGAAAGGGTTTCGTCAAATATATTTAACCAAAAATCTTTACCTTTTTATCGGCGACCGCCCTTTATCCTTTTTATTGAATGAAAATGCAAAATTATGATACACTCATAAAATATTAATATTTTGCTTGATCGTATTAAACTTTATTTTATATTTTATCACAGTTATTTTAATTAATCACGGTGGTGTGGAGAAACAAATTTAGTAATTTGTTTTAACGCAGTAAAGTGTTAATTAATCAACAAAAAGTTTTTGTTTGTTTATTCAGTTTCTGTTCGCTGATTTATCGCCTGATTTATCTGTCTTAGATTTGCCTGACTTATCAATACTACGTAGGCCTACGGTGAGTCGTCATTGTTTCTATTATTTTACGATGCTACAAAGTATCATATAATAATCAGTAGAGATAAAGGATGTTATTTTGAAAAATATCCGACTAGTTTCAATTAAGTATAAACGACAAATATTAAACAAATAGGGTCTGTATTTGAGCATAGGTGCATGTACCTAACCTTTTAAATGTAAAACTTGTAATTATTATTAAGGTGGCTTACTACAGTATTCGACTATTTACATTTCTTGTTCAGACACAATTCAAAGAGCTGTGTTATCAAGAGTTTCTACTAATTCATATGAATATTTCCAAGCTTTAGAGTTTAGAAAAAATGTGAATTTTCCTGTTAACACCTTAAAAGATGCAAACTGCAACAATATGAAGATAATAATTTGGAAATTTCAACTACTGGTATAAATTTTATCATAACTTCTTGCTTAATCAAGTCAAAAGAGTGATTGAACTAAGCTCACGCTGAAAACAAAAGTATTGAATTTTGTTAAAATGTTCGCCGGCAGAATTCGATCCCTGACCAGCCCACACGGAATATTCCACCAGCGCAGATGTGCACACAGTGCTGTACCCGCTTATCAAAATATCTTGCGAACATAAATAGTGATATTGGAGACAATATTACTGACTTAAATAAGAGTAATAGTGATGATTATTGAGGTACTATATGATTACGTATTTGAATCTTTCAGAGGGTTTAATATTTTCTCTTTTTTTATTCCAGGAAGGAAACAATGTCTAAAAGGAATATGACACTCGACCATTTCTATAAACGGAAACCATCAAACCAATGTGGTACAGAAAGTATAAATGCTGATGACTTTATTATTGCACAAACAGCTGTTGAACAACATCATTTAGAACCGTCCAAAGAAAGTAATATGGTATCCAAAGATTGTGAACATGAGGAAATGCCAACACAGAATAAAAGTGAAGAAAATATGCCGCCTGGAAAACGACATCGATTTACAAATGAATGTGATACCGATAGAACTGGAAAATCAGGTAAATGAAGAAAGTGGAATGACGACTACCTTTCTTTTGGTGTTTTTTGCCTGATGATCAAAAGAACGAAGCTTATCCTTTCGTTGAGTGCCTTATTTGTCGTAAACGTCTTGCCAATTCGAATTTAGCTCCAGCGAAGTGAAAGCCCATTTACAAGTACATCCTAAGTTCGTGACCAAATCTCTAGCGTATTTCAAGGAAATGTCCGAAACAATTAATACAACAGAAAACATTGATGGAGTCAGCTTTTGCTCATAGGAATGATGATAACCTTCTCCGAACTTCATTTCGTATCACAGAACTCATTCTCAAACAGAAGCGTCCATTTACTGAGGGTGAAACAATAATTAAACCAAGTCTTCTTATAGCAGCTGAAGAGCTCCATGGTAAAGGCGCAATGATGAAAGTAAACGATGCCCCCTATCAGCTACTACGATAAGACGACGAGCAGAAGAGGTCAGGTCTTGCGCAAGGTACAGAATGCCCATGCTATGGTCTGCAAATAGATGAAAGCACCGACATTACTCATCGTTCACAGCTCCTGTGTTTATATACGTTTTCCAGATTTTTCTGACGATTCACAAAACATAACTGAGCATTGCATATGCTGCATCGATATTGGAGAGAAAGCTACGGGAGAGGCTAAATTTAAAAGCCTTGATGATTTCTTTGATAAATCTGGTATTTTGTGGAACAAATGTTATTCTAAAACATAGATGGGGCTGCAGCAATGACGGGAAAATTAAAAGGAGTAATTGCACGCGTAAAGCAGAAATCTCCCGACTGCATTAGGTCATCACTGCATTATCCACAGGGAGGCCCTCGTTGCCAAAAAACTAAGTGAATCCAAAGAAAAAAGTAAACTTGAAAAGCTGTTTGATGACGTAGTGAAATGTGTAAATTTTATCAAAATGAATTCCAAACAATCCCGCTTGTTCCAAAACCTTTGTGAAAATAATTAATTCAGAATACACAACTTTGCTGTTACATTCTTCTGTTCGGTGGCTTTCAAGAGGAAAGGTTCTGGTTCGATTTTTCAAACTCCGTAAAGAAATTCTCATGTTTCTCACTTCTGTAAAGAGCGAACATCGACTCTCTTCAGTGACTCCGACTGTAACATCAATCTGGGTTATATGGCGTCAATATTTGACCATTTGAACGTGTTAAATATTTCGCTCCAAGGAAAGGACAGTAATATTTTCCGTGCAGTCAGTAAGATCCGAGGATTCCAGAATCTGTTGAAGCTTCGGAAGAAAATGTGAAGAAAGCTGAGTTCTCTGATTTTCCGTTTATGCAGGAAGCGTTGTCGGAAACAAACATTGAAGATTATAGCGACATCATCAACAACATCGTGGACCATCTCACACTTCTGAAATTGAATACAGAAAAATATTTTCCTGAAGACGATTATCTGTCATTAAAAAAGCTAAGTTGGATATTAAATCCCTTTCAACCTGAGCCCGACGCATCGATTCACGATACAAATATTTTACTGTTGCAACTAAAAGACGAACTAGTGTGGAAATCGAAATTTGCAGGAATATCAGTGAGTGAGTTTTGGGTCATCATGTTCTGTGAGGAGAGTGAAATGAGAAAACTAGCTTATAATGCATTGAAGAACCTGGTAAGATTTCCAAATACATATCTTTGCGAGCAAGGATTCTCTGCGATGACTCAAATTAAATGCAAAGCAAGAAATCGACTTAGCGATTTGGACGTACCAATGAGGGGTGCACTGTCTTCGCTTTCGCCGGATTTAGACATATTAATAAAGAACTTTCAACAACAAAAAAGCCACTGACTCCTGAGCACAGAGATACTCGGTCGAACGTTGTAATTTCACTTCTTTCTTCACAAATAGGCGTCAGTTATATTCATAAGGTTTGTAAATGCAAGAAAAAATGAATAACTACATGTGAAATTTACAAGAAAGAATGTTGAAATTTATTTGCGTTTTTATTTTAACTATAATTCTGTAAATGCTGGCCTATTTCCGAGTTAGGGTTCGTCATTAATCTCAAATAATTTTTGGGGTTCGCGCCATATAAAAAGGTTGGGGATCGCTGGTCTAAGTAAATCAGAGGTGATTGTTTCGTAGAGCGCTGCACTGCCTGTATTGTCACTCAGACTCCCTTTGTATGACAGTGCCACTAGAAGTGCGATTAATTCGATAGCGATGGCACATACAGGAACTACAGGAACATACAAGTAAGTCATACAGGAACTTGTTAAGTGGGCAAAAAGGAATTCCTAATACATTACAGAGATAGGAAAAAAGTCGTGCGTCGCTTGCGGATGAATGTGGATTCCAGCAAAATGCTCCTATCGCCACGATTCCTTCAGATTCGAAGAATTCAGATTATTGCGCACAAGTTTTCTCGATAATGTTGGTGCTCCAGGTCATTTTAAAAGAAGTTGGCAGGCGTAAGAAAATTAGTTCATCTGGTGGTTCCACGATCGTCTTCTCACTGCAAACTGTCAACTGTGTGTTTTCGTGCGCGCGTCCTTGGTCGATATGATATCACAACCACAGATACACACGCTCTCATCACACACGGCAGCTGGTATATAGAACTTATTGTTCCGAGCCTCGTCGTTCCAATGATGAAGCTATTGGAGCAAGTGTGTCGAATTCCCGAGCATTTCCATGAAAAACATCGCAGTTCGTCAGTCGTCACATTTACTCGCATTAACGGATTTCGACGCACGCCATGCCGACTTGCTGTGTCCCCGGCTGTGACAGTGGATATAATCATCAAACAGGTGCTGTGTCTTTTCATCGTTTTCCATCAGATGTCGCAGAATCTTTACTTTGGACTCGAAAAATTCAACGAGAAGACTACACGCGAATGAGCACAGTCGTGTTTTGCTCTAAGCACTTCGCACTATCTGATTACTGCACTCAACGATGTGACAGCAATCCAAGAAGAGATCGAGGATTATTACAACGTAAACGGTTGAAGAAATGTGTATATCCAACATATTTCCTAATCTACCATCTTATTTAACTTCGGCAAGTACTACATCCGTCGAGAGATCTACATCTAAATCAACTGCGTCGGCTCGTATAGACAATGAAAACGACAGAATTCAAACTGCCATCGACGATTTCTTCGAAAGTGACCGGATTTCTTCATTAGTAGACTTGAATAACAAATTCAATGATTGTATGACAAAGCCAAAGGGTTTTCATCAGCTATGCGAAGAAATTTTACTCTTTATTTTTCTATTCAACATGAGCCAGTGCCTATTATCGATTGCTCAGTCAAGATTTACAGTGACTCAGTTTTGAAGCTCACCAAAATGGAATTTATTGTAATGACAGTCTCTCTTCATCTATGGAATATTACAGGAGTGTACGTACATTTAGTGATTTCCTCAATCTGTTATCTTCTCTTCGCGGTACTCTGGTCGACGTGAATCAACAGTTTGTCCGTATTTCGAATATGATAAATGATTGTATTATTAACAATAATATGGACGAAGAACATACAGATACCTTACAATTTCTTTCTGATCAGAATGTCTCTCTGTTCTCAAAAGACTAAAGCTCACAAGTTTCAAGTAGATACTCTTGTCAAAAGTATTATTTGGCATAATCATTCATCTTCGTGTTACTTATCTTTGAAAGATGCTGGTCTTATATTGCCATCGATTCGAACGATTCAGAGAATTACATCGAAATTTCAAACTGATACTTCAGAACGGATGGAATCTTACTTAATTCAACGACGAGCATCCTTAAATGATTATGAATCTGTTGTGTCTTTGATATTTGATGAAGTATATGTATATCAACATCTCGATTATTCCAAAGGAAAATTTGTTGGATTAACTGACGATGGACAGCCAGCTTCAACTGTTTTGACTTTTATGATCAAATCGCTCTCTTCAAAGTTTTGTGATGTGATTTCTTTCACACCTTTACGAGGAGCTACCGCTGACATCCTGTTTGAAAAGTATTGATATATTATGGAGATGTGTCATAGAGCTGGATTTTTTGTTCTTGTGATCATTGCTGATAATCATCCGGCCAATCGAAAGTTGATGACATCTTTCATTTGTGATGGTGAATTGGAATCGACAGTAACTCATCCGATTGATAACTCGAAGCGTCTGCACCTGCTGATTGATCCTACTCATAATTTCAAAAAATCTGTACAACAACTTTCAACGGAATGAAGTTGTTCAGTTTGCCGTGACCAAAAAGCTAGTTTCAATCACATCAAAGCATTGTATGATATGGAGAGTGGGTATTCATTTACGGATGGCCCATCGACTTTTTCCATCAGTAATTTCACCGACATCACTACTCAGCGAACTTCTGTGAAACTAGCATGTGCTGTTTTTCATGAGTCAACTGCGTCTGCCTTAGAATTTTATGCTTCAACTGAAAGAAGTGAATGGACTGGGACCGCCAAATTCGTGCGCCTGATTTGTGATTTATGAAAAATTATCAATGTTAAAGACAGCAACTGTAGGGCTATCATAAACGTGACGATCTTCGTGAGCCCATAAAGTCTCCTACCGATTGGAAACTGCAGAAACTAATGAGTTTCAAAACAATGTTTCAAACCATGTTAGTTATCCGCAACTGTGGTTGTAAGTAGTGAGACTCTTGAATGCATGTGTATTGATGTGTTCGTCTCTGAGAGAGGATTGCTCTTTTCTCTGTTTAATGACCATGATTATCGGTTCATCTTGCTGGGTCACGCACAAAGTGATCCATTGGAACAGAGATTCGGTAGGCTTCGACAAATGAGTGGAGCAAACTTTTTCATAGGATATAAGCAACTGATCGAGAGTGAGAGACGAATAAAAATTGTTTCACTTTTGAAACATACGGGTCTGAATGTTCGTGACCTAAATGTTGTCATAGATGTGGGTTGATGACTCCTATTTTGGATTCTGAAAATGTGAACGTTTTACATCATATATTGACTCATACTCGCCTGATGATGTCGAACTAGAACATAATGAATTGAACTTGTTGTACTTTATCAGTGGGTATATTGCGAAAGTTTTGTCTGTTAAGTGTGAGAACTGCAATTAATCTCCTGTTGACAACCCAATTCGATTTTGCCTGATGTGGAATTTGATGATACAGTAACCGAATTTTTGCGAAATGTCAGCCGTGGTAGCTTGAGAAAACCCACTGTATATCTATTTTCAGTTGTCTCAATTGCCTATAAATGTTTTGCAGCACTGAAAGTACTCACCTGATAATGTTCTCTATTCTTCTGAAAACTGTAAATTCCAGGGCTTGCTTTCAGGAAATATGTTGTGCTTATCTGTTAAAATGTGAAATTGTATCGATTTCAGATACTTGCATGTCTGATCATTCATTCATACCTATAGGTTCGTAGATCTGTTGGACACTTGTTCAATATCATGAGTAAGAAGCTTGTGAGGGAGCAGGGTTCCAGCAACCCGTCTTCCGAAACGAAGATCAAGAAGTTGAGATCAACAAAATAAAATTGTCTACATCCCATGAATTTTGACTTTTGATAATGGTATGTCGTAATAACTTAGAATTTGATGAAATAGTTGCGATGTTTTTATTTCGTGATTTATAGAGATTTTAAGCCAATGTCGGGCATATAGTATACACTTATTAATTATGTAATCAGTTAATGTATACATAAAATTCTGTTGATAATATGCCATTACCTTACAAATTGAATTGTGTGAGCATAACGGTCTATATGGGATCAAAAGGAAAATTAATATAGATGAAATGTTAGACCACCAACGGTACACCATTAATGACAGTGTCGCGTCCTTATCCCCAATAATATATCGAGACGTCCATGGTATGAACCTCCATTTCCATTCCTGCGCCTGCAGACTGCACATAGTGTCGGGTAATCAATTTCGGGAGCCATTTAATCGCTATTATTCAATTGAATCCGGCGCTGTGGCATTGTTTGATTGTTCGCGTGTCCTGGAGACCCTGGTTCAAACCTTGGTCGAGACAAACCTAAGACTTTTAAAATGGGTACACTCTGCCTTCTTGCTAAAAACTCAGTTCAAAAAGAGTGAGTTTGGGATAAATTACAACTCGATCCCATGGAAGAAAGGCTCCATGCCTTTCTTCGTGTTTGCTCATTTATTTTATTTGAATCATGTCCTCATGACACGCAAGTTATACGATTCTCCAGTTTCATTGTCAACCAATTACATCATACTATTAGCGCAGACCTACTGTAAATGCACATCCACGAAAGTCATCACGAATGACCCTCGAGCTATTGGCAATAAAAGTGAATAGCGCTGCTCCGGCCGATTAACAATGAAGCTTAACAGTGAATCGGGAATCTGAGTCCACACAGAAGTCAATTAAGCAATGCCACGATTATTATCAGAATGACAGAAAATAACTATGTTTCGGAAATGATTGAACCATCGACCCCATGTAATCTTGACCATCACTCTGAGAACTCTGTGAGTGCTGTTATAGTGACCAAGAAATAATTTCCTAGTTACACCGCCCTGGAATTAGAAGAGGTATGGGAAAAGAATAACTCCAGCCGGAAACTATGAAGATTAAGCTTCTATATAGGTGCTGTACATCACTTCTACTAAAGGAAATTCATCAGGAAATATTTTCACTCCTATGTGTAGCATGCTTGCTGCTCCCGCGTTCAGGAAAGCAATTTATGACGCAATTGGAAATATGAACTGTAAAATTGTTGGAACTTCAGAAGTCAAGTGTTAAGTTAAAGTATGTTGTTTTTGGCATTTCAGTCACATGTTCTATTTTTTACACAAAAGTTTTTCAACCTTTCGTTGACATGCATTTTATGAGGCTATTTTCACATAATTCATTGAAAGAAGAAAGCTATCCATGTAATTTTCTGAGTGCAATTATACGTGAATTGAGAATATGCTTGCTTCACTTGGATAATTCTCCAGTGTTCGAACTATAAGCAGCAGATGGACAAGTAACAGCAGATTCGCTGATGCACGCCTGTAATAGTCTGGCGTGTGGTATGAATTTATGCCGGTGATAGAAGCTAATGAGACTTTCACAGAATGATTTGTAAAAAAAAGTGTTCTATTATAAAGAGTGGGTTTAACTTTACTCATGCCATCAATACGGTTTTAAAAACTACTTTGTTTGAAATGTTTTAAAACGAAAATGCAAATCAGGGTTTTAAAAACCAGGGATGTGGAGTCGGAGTCCCGGAGTCCTATCATTTTTGCTGGAGTCGGAGTCGGAGTCCTATCAAATGATAGGACTCCGGACTCCGGCCTATAACTTGACCTCAATAAAAACAAATTATTTATTCTCGTGCATATGGCTGTCACTGTCTTGATGTCAACTTTCTCCGTCAAACAAAAGTACAGAGACACTGCTGTATACAAAGCTTGCAATAGTTGAGGGAATGAACCGTGAAAGTAAGAAAAGGATTGTCTTTTCACTCGGTGATTCAGTAGAGAAGACAAGCCTTCCTAGCCTCGATCACACCTACGTGCCAAAGGTCACATCAGAGACAAAAATGAAATACTAGTTTGTTTGAGAACATTACCTCATACCTTCACGTTAATCGTGTGTGATGGGTCCTCTAAAGCGCATATTAAAATCGAACGTGTACTCATATTTTCTGGAGAAGGATGGGGGATTTAATTACTGCCTGGTAGAGACTGGAGAAAAATCGTGTGCACACCAAGAAGATGGGAGGAGCCGAGTCGCATGCATCCAACTGAAAGCGACATTTGGTAAACTTTCATCGTAAATGATTGATAATTGATGCAGCAATAATCACTAAAAATAGGTTCAGGTTAGCCTATGATCTATGATGTAGGTTACCAGTTTGTTTTTCAAAAAACTAGGCATAATAAACCTGCCAACCGGAGTCGGAGTCCTATCAAAATGATAGGACTCCGTATCCCTGCTAAAAACTACGTTGTTTGAAATGTTTTAAAACGAAAATGCAAATCATTTTCTCATAATTGAATAGCCTATTAAATGAACCGGCAACCTTAAAGCCTGCTTTGATGCGTGAAGTAAAGCGCCTGCAATGTTGATTGCAAGTCTTTGCCAACTGAAAATGAACTTCCTAATTCAGTGAAAAACGCTTATATTACATTCATTTGTAAGCAGGACTATTTCATATAATTTCAAAAGTCAAAATTCGAAAAGTGCTCCATCATCGTCAATGCAAGCCCGACATTCTTTTAATGAAACCAAGAAAATTTCTTCTGAACATAATCCAATGGGATAATTTTCAATTTCGGTGACAATTTTGTTCCTTATTAGATCAACTTCTGGAATGGAACCGCTTTGTTCCAACGACGTAGACTTTGAGCGGCAGGTGCCTTGACCACAAGCCAATAGTCCCAAGCACTCAAGTCAGGTGATACTGGCAGGCCATTCAGTAGGCTCTCTCCGACCAATCCACTGATACGACAAAAATTTGTGTTGGATTTCATCTGGCGCTTCGGTGGTAGTGTGGAGGGGCACCGTCTTATTGAGCCTTTCGCACCTTCTTGTGAAGAAAAGGCAACACTTTTTTTGACAGAATAGAAGAATATCATTCTCCAACCATCGTTTCTCGTGGATATATCAACGGCTACCACACCGTAAATGATGCACTCCCTCCCCTATCAGACGTGTAGTTCGGCCTAGATTACAATTGCGTTTTCATTGTATCTCAGATCCCCAGTGATGAACGTTATGTTTATTCACATCACCAGCAAGATTGAAATACACATTCGTCAAAAAAGTGATTTTTCTTTCGAAAGCTGGATCTCTTGCGATCTTTGATATCATTTCCTCGCAAAATTGAGCTCTTCTCTCGCTGACTCAATCGCTAATAAATTGTGAATAAATGGGCTTGTACGAATGTTTGTTGTTTTTCAAAATTCGACATACTGACGTTTGAGAAACGTTTGCCTCGTCAGATAACTGTCTAGTAGAAATAATGGGTCTTCAGATGCTGCTTATAAAAACTGCTACTTCATTGACGTCGGCAGTTGCAGTAACAGGCCTACCGGAACGAGGGCGGTCTGTTACAAGGTTACCAGTCGCCAGCAGTTTGTCTCTCCAATAGGAGACAGTTCTCCTGGGCGGTGCTTGCTTTTAAATTCTTCGAAAAATTTTTGACGGCATTCCTCTAGGCTAATTTTTAATGCAATAGCCGAAGCGTAGTAGTTACTTTTTCGTGAAATTGTGTACATCATAGCCAGAGAGTAATGATGATTGTGATATGTAACACTCTAACTGGTGAGTGGTGACTATATAGTAAGTATCGTTTGTTATCATAAGTTCACTAATGCTCATGAAACAGGATAGAAATTGTGCTTTTGTAAGAAGCCCATGGCTTGCAAGGAGCATTGAAGAAAGAAGCTTACATAGAAGGTGTATGGCTGTTTCCATTCAATATGTTGTCAATATGTCCCTTAATCAATATGTTGTTGTATTGGGAAAGACTTTTGACTCAGCCGGTATATTGGGTAGAATAGCACCTCAGTATTAAATTAAATCCCCGATATGTATGCAGTTTCGATAATATGAACTCGAGTCGAGACCCACAGTACCAATGTGAGATAAGGAAAGTCATTAGAAGAAATTGCCACGGAATAATGTGATCATGATAGATAGTAGCAATACAGAAGGTATGATAGCATTTTAAAAATCTTCCGTGTCATGACAGCATTAGAGAGGTAGTTTGTTAAATTAGAAATTTGGAGGGTTGCTATTACTTTTGTACTCAGCTTTATCAATAAGAGAATTTTTTTCAATGTAATCAAGTCACATCCGCTACCTGGTGATTGGATGTGCATCTTGCTGATTGGTGTGAAAAGCAAGTGATCGAATTGA
>CAJQUW010014823.1:0-170338 GCA_907163375.1 Prostheceraeus crozeri
ACCATTGCATTGCTTGTAATCAACATAACAAAATCATTATCCAATGTCATTGAAATTAATGTCTTATGTCGTTCATATCCATTTAATATTTACTGCAAGTCTAGAATTACATCTCACGATTACAACATCTTCATTGATGAAATCAAATCAACTTCGGCATAGATATCATGACAACTGCATAAGTGTGACGTTTGGTCACAATTGTCAACTCTCTATTTACTATTAAATCAACTTCTTTCCTTGTAAACCCGTCTCTCTCTCTCTGATAGATCTGTCTCATAGATTTTCCAATACAATGAACGTGAAATTCTTTCCGGTCATCCACCGATGAACTTGCAGACTTGACGAAGAAGGAAAGAGAATAAAAAGTAAAAATTCTTTCCATAAGCAACAATTCATCTCATAATCTTTCCATATCAGAATCCACAGACAGATATCCCCGCTATAGATTGAAGAAAATTGTTATCATCTTCTTTATTCGTCTACCAAACCTGAGTTACGAGCGGGAGAGAAGTCAAACTTGGTATCGCCGCATCAAACCGTTTTCTTTTGATTGTTTTAAATGACCGTCGATTGCAGAAGAAATTGAAATTCCATCGTAGTCGTCGAGTAGAAAAAGGCCTTCGCGATGGATGGCGCACTACGGCCTGTGAGGGGCAAAGGTTGGGTGAATGCCAAACTTGAAACGTCAGTCGGAGAGGCGACTCGATAGAAAGCACTTCCAGAAGAAAAGTTAAGGGTTTGAGAAGTGTCTCAATTGACGTTTCTGATCTACCGAGGAATCGTAAGGATCCTGAGTAAGAAGAATTCTTTTCTTTTCATCACAATACCATCTGTTTGAAGATGTTTTCTTTAAGTGAACAGTTATCTCTTCTTTGATGCTTCGGTATTGTGGCGATGGTTTATTAATTATGACAAATATCAAATGTAAATAAACGTATTGATGTCTAAATATAATTGTATACAGAGGCAAGTTTGAAATGAATGCAGGTAGTCAGGCAGCCAGAATGAGTTTCTGCAGGGAACGTGGCTGAAAATGATTCTTTCAGAGAATGATGCACACTCTATGACTACTAGGAATCTGCGCGTCTGCCGAGGTCTAGTCAGTTCTACTTCTAGTCAGACACAATCAAAGAAAAGAACATGTTAGTCCAATTGGACGCAGATTGAAGTTTTTGGCAAAATTGAAATTTTCTATGTTTTCTCTGATTGAGCGAAAAGTACGAAACATTGTCGCGCACATTCATGACAAAGTCATTCTTAGATGAAGATAGTTGTTATCCAATGTGAACAGCGGGTACTTTCAACTGCGGTGCTTATTGATATATATATATATATATATATATATATATATTTGTATATATATATATATATATATATATATATTATATTATAAAATACCTACGGAATTTTACTCAGCCCGAGTTAACTCGTATCGAGACGGAAAGACAATATCACTGGTGCATTGTAGAGGAAATATCATCAGAAACAAAGCCCGAGTTAACTCGTATCGAGACGGAAAGACAATATCACTGGTGCATTGTAGAGGAAATATCATCAGAAACAAAGCCCGAGTTAACTCGTATCGAGACGGAAAGACAATATCGCTGGTGCGTTACAGGCGGTAAAACAATGAGAAACTGAGCACGAGTTAATTCGTCGACATGATTTGTGCGCAGTAACTAAACCAATTCAGGGAATCCTCTCTGTGTCTCTGAAAGGTTTTCTGTCAAAATTGAACTATCCACTGCTTTTGAGATGCTGAACTTTGTGCATGATATGCATTCTTTTCGGAGAAATTGGATGAAAAGCATTAATTCTAAACATCATATTTACATGTAATCAAAGCAGTGACCATAATCTTCAGTTCAAATTCTGAGCAATATAGCGCCTGTTTAAATCGAGACCATTGCTTTAATGCTGATCATAAGCGTGATCATATCACAAACTCTCTGCCACTGAAAGAGCAAAATAAGGCAAAAGAAGAAAATTATCATAATTAATAACTTCAAAAGATGTAAATGGGTTGAAGCTACTAATTAAATTAGAAAATTACTTTTCAGATTCAAGAAATGAAACATAGATTTGGTGAATCATGAAATCATGTCGATGAAAACCGAATTAAAATATTGAAATCTACGCCAAAAAAGCACGATAAGATCTCAACTTTTCAATGAAGACCTGCCTTATGATGCGGTTCATAAAATTTCCTTGATACTCAGCTTAATTTCGCTTAATTGAGATACCTGTTAGTAAGTGATTGTTCCATTTGATGTCTAATACGTTTCAATACGTACCCGAGGTTCCAAATCGCTAGTGCACAGCGTGATTCAGTTCAACCAGCTGGTACTGATATAAGTTAATGTTAGTCGATATCTAAGCAAAAAATCGATGTTATCAAGTTCAACCTATTTATCTATGTACTAAGAGTTAGATTTTGTATATTTGAAGCTGTCATTGCCCCTAGTATCTGCTTCAAATAAGCAGTAAAGTGAAGCATTCTTTCACAATTCTGACTTTCACAATTTGATTTTTGCCGATGCAGGTTGAACTATCTTGACGTCAGTTACGAAGTTATCGCTCATACTGCATCATGTTCTATTGTCTTTGATAATTGCGAGGCAACAAGAAGATAATAGAAATGAAAAGCTTTGAGAAGAGAGAGTCACTACTTGCGAGAACCGTTCGAAATTGGAGAAAGCGTATTAACCAAATTCAGTGTGTTGCCCATGAAGCATTCCGGCGGTCCTAGTCAACTTTCGAATGAAAATGAAGCAGAAATCTTTGAACGTTTGCAGACAATCCATGTAGGCTCCCTTCTTCACATCAGAAAGTTGCGGCGCAGCTCGACGCGTCGCAATCCTCGAATATTGTGCAAGAATATAATAAAACCCTTCACATTTAGTCGAGTGCATGAACTGAAGGAGGTGGATTTTGAGTCTTGGTTGAACTTCTTCCGCACCACCGTTTTAGCAATGAACAATGAAAATCTTGGCTGTTATCGAAAGATTGCTGCTACTGATGAAGCTGTTTTTCATTTAAATGGACAAGTCAATCTGCACATTAGTTTTTATTATGCGACGAAAGCCCTCATGTGACTTGCGTAAGACCCCACAAATTTCCAGTTGGCATTCGGACGATGATCACTTTATGACATTGTGCCTTAAGTTATCGATAGGTCAGTAACAACTGAAAAATAATATGATCTTCAAGAAATAGTGATTCCTATTACTTTGTTCGGAGAAAATAGACATTGATCTACCAACAAGACGGAGCTCCGGAACAAGAACACTGCTTAACGAAAATCCTCAAGTTCCCTGCATACATGTAGGTAGAGGCGGCCATCAGAATTGGTCATCTCTGCGTCCTGACCTGGCTATGAGCCATTTGTGGTTATGGGGATGCGCACGGGATCAGATCTACAAATTTCTAGGACCAGAATGTAGAGATACGATTAGAGAGATACAATTGTAGCAGTGTTGGATTCCATTCACAAGCCCAGTACAAGATGCGTGTAACCAATTTCTTCAAGCGATGTGAAGTATGTGTATCAGCGCACAGGTCTCATTTTGAACAATTGTTTTGACTGGGTTAGCGGAAAACAACCTTCAGTTTTGTTAATAATATTTTCTCGCAAGTTTTTGCAATAAAATTCAATTCATTACTATTTCTGTCTTTTAACACCACCTGCTTCATTACCGGCAGGCTGAAGTGAATCAACGTGTATAAACAGAGGGATAATTAGAAAAAGGTTAGCTTCTTAAAAGGTGATCAAACATTCTTTTTGGACCACAGGAACGTTATCTCCGCAAAAATCTGAATTTCTCACTTATGGTGACACTTTTTGAGTCGACACTCTACTTTTGTATGCTTACTCTATGAACCAACGATCGCTCGTCGGATATTTAGATAGAATTTGCAGCTAGGAGGAATGGACCATCCAGTAACTTGCCAATTACAGCCGTCGGAATCAAACTGGTCAGCCGCACTTGCATCATTCTGCACACATTTCGAAGAGAGACATATGAGAAAAGACCAATTTGTTTGAATGTAAAAAACTTTGCTTATTCATGCCGTAATACTAATAGAAGCCTAATTGAATCTGAATACGATTGCAAGCAGCTCTATAAACATTATCTGGTGCAATTATTTGCACAGAAATTATATTTGCTGTTCTATCAGATTGCATTGATATATTTCGGTCTGACAATAACTTGCGTTTTGATTTTATTTGTATTCACTTCATTCTGTTTGCCTTAACAGATTTCTCCAAATGTCAGGTTTCGTTGATGTTACTTTGCAAAACCATCATTCTACTTCCGCTTACATCAAATAATTTCAGACAAGTTTGAATAGGCAGGAAATTTAAATGAATAACAGATTCAAACTACCATATGTGAGGTAAATTGTTGGTTTAATACAACAGATATCTCACAAGTTCAAATTAGCAGAAGTTTAACAGGGGAACTGCATTGTTCGACATGATATTTGATTGTAACAATTCAATCTATGTTAGAAGAAGATGTCGGATGTTCATAAGGACTTGACTACACCCGCAAAGGCTGCGTTACATGGGCTAGGGAAAGCAAAGGCACTCTGGGTGAACAATTTAGTCTAGACCATTCATCTGATTCACCGGAGAGAAATTTGCCTGGAAAAGCTGCCTCTTTGGTTGAGCTATCGATCGATGATGTTATCGCGCCATGTCAACGATAGAGCATTTGCCTCATTTTCGATAACAAGTTAAGTTTCAAAGATAACAGCCGAAGAGATTTCATATGACAATTTCATTCAAATGCTGTTGTGAACCATCATTCTTTCATTCTTCAGTTAGACAGCTTAATCATTACGTTTGTACAGGTGACGTCTATATCCAATCAATTTTGTTGTGATATTGGCGCTGCTCATTAAACAAAATTCTGCCGGTAAAGTATTCAGCCGACTTAATGAACGACGGTGTAACACCGAAATCGGCAGAATATTCAGTCGGTTTAATTCTCTGCCGGCAGAATTTTATTTAATGAAGTTTATTCAATATCATGAAGCAAATCATGATTCAATATCATGAAGTCGTGGTCTTGTATAAAAGTGCAGCCACAGCTGTCGAGTCTCTCTCCGTCATACACTCGATTTCTCTTCGACACGATTTGGTCGTTGTTCCGCTCAAGCGCGGAGAATAAGGCGGATACTGCGGCAAAGGCGGCTGAACACAAGACCAGTGGTGACAATTAAGTGGCGAATCCAGAGATTCTGCTCTTGCTGAACTCCTCGGATTGGTGATATCCTGGAAATAATTAACATTGTGTTTACTTGAATGCTTCACTGGCTCATCTAAGGATCATCACTTGTATCCTATTTTTTGTTTATCATTACACTATTATTTATATTTCGATGGTTATCTGCAACAATAACATCGGTTTTCATGAAGCTTTCATTATCTTTAACGGCAATGCGGCCAAGCTACCGGTATTCCTAGAATGTCGTATTCCTACCTGCTGTTGGAGAATTGTGCCCTAATAGTGGAATCATAATCATAAAAATGACAAATCTCATTTTGAGTTTTCAGTGAATGTTTGATCATTACGTTATTGAGTGTATCAAACTCGGAAGTGCAATGGATCTACACAAACAAATGATCTTTGAACCTCCATAACATGCAAGGCGACTGGAATCACAACTTAAGAATTGTGGTTTTACTGATGTTGGGTGACAATCTACGAATTAAAAATGATAAGAAGTTCGTGCGCAAATTTAGGAAGAAGATGTCAGTAGCTCTCACACTATGCGCAAAGAATTAGATTGCTAAAGCATATCACTTTGCTAGAAGAGCAAGCTGGCTCAAAATGGTGGCACATGTAGGAACTTGCTAAGTGGACAAAAAGAAAATTCTAATGCCTTACAGAGATTGCAAAAATAGCCGTGCGTTATTTGCGGATTGCTGTGAATTCCTTCAAAATGCTCTCCGATCACCACGATTATTTCAGATTCGAAGAATTTAGATCATTGGGCAAATTTTTTTCCGACAATATCGGCCCTTCCGATCATTATTAAAAAAGATAGCAGACTCACGAAAAAACACACAGATTTCTCTGCAGAACCTGACATCGACTGTTCCTCATTGCTGTGTGATCTACAGCTGCTAAAGGTCACTGAAACGTCACACAATTCGGCGTGTTTCATGATCAACTGACTGCTCATTGTTCGATTGCTACGGTATTATGTCAACAGACTGTGCTATTTCATTAGCGTTTCATGTTCAAAACTTACTTTCCAGTCAAGCAGAATAAGAGACGACCTGTCTAATTCTATGATCCTACGTATTCTGGCGCATTATTGAAATCGGTTGTTGAGTTTAACAGCAAACACATTTCAATATTTTCGTTGTTGTGTAGATATTGTAATTTTTAAAATCTGAATTATTTATTATTGATAATTGAAGAGTATTTCATCCAAATGCATCTCATTGAAGAAACGTAAATATAGTATTTGCTGTCATTGCATATTATTACTAATGAATCAAGTTTGGCTGCATAAATGAAATCAAACTGCTAAGAAAATCTTCAAAAATCAATTTTTACTTCTTGTCAATATCATTAGATTATAGCTCGCTGAATAGATTCCTAAACTGACCTTTTTCCTTTTTATGCTCCTTTTTATGGTTACATGAATAAAATTTAATTGCATCTGATTTCAATGACTAAAAATGTTAATGAAAATGCTAAAAAATCAATAAAGGATATCAATAAATGCCACTATCTTTTGAATGGCTAGATAGATTTCTCAGTAAACCTGATCTTTGTATTCTGTTTAGCGTCCTTAACTAGCTAGCATGAATAAAATTGGATTGCTAGTTTTTAGCAATACGACAAATCAACTTTATTTTGCAAAAATATCAAAAATCAATATAAAACCCGACAAGTATCAATAACTTTCGATTAGTTTGTTGGATTATTTGGTATGCTATATTTTTCCAAGTGCTTATGAACTGCTTTACACGATGGTACCAACGGAAATGAGTTGCATTTTTTCGAACTATTTTTTTTCGGTACTGGAATGTTGTGTATCTGCATTACTACATTTCCGTGTGTAATAAGCCCAATGTATAATGCACTTTTGCTAAGCTTTGTATCAAACAACATGGGAAGTGCTTATTACCACAAATACGCGGCTTTTCGCTTTGTTCAAGTTACCGGAACTACACATCAACCTTTAGGTACCATTAAGTACATGTAATATCTAAGAGACTAAGATCGCGTTTAAAATTTGAGACTATGCTCTATGTTCACTTTCAATTTGAAACTGATGAAGATCGCATCGAATGGAACATGCTTCTCATCTTAATAAAAGTCTCACAACAGGATTGGCTTACAATATTCAAATCACTTTGATACACTTGATGCAAATCTATCATGAGCTTTAGTTATTTCAATTGATTTGATAGAGAAAAACTTTGATTTCAGTTTTCTGTTAAGTTGGAATTAACAAAATAGCATTATTTTTCAGTCCTACGACACACAAAAAGGCAATGAATTATGCGAAGACATATTTCGCTAATCTGACTTTATCAATTGAAATAGAAATGAAAACAATTCTAAGGAAAAAATGTGGCAATCAAATGCTAAATTAATACTGCATTTGAAATCTGATGCATGCAATGTGGTCTCGAAACTAGGGATTATCAAAAATTGATTGCAATTTAAATGCTCTTTTCAATCAATCAATTGAGACGTACGTGTCGCGTCCTGCTGTCAAAGACAGGCTTCCGTGCGAGTAGTGTACTATTGAGGAACAAAACATTGTTGAGGTGCTAGAATTCTCAGTGCGACGTTCTTCATGATCCGGTTCTACGTCTCGGATAAATCCTTCAGTCGATGTTAAAGATGCATGAAATTGCACACTGAGTATCTGAATGATGTAGATCTGATTTTAGCACAATTGCGGACAAATACCTCGATCAGAAATTTCTTTATGAGCAGACAATTTACTGTAATAGGAATTTGAGTCAATCAGTAACATTGACATACGAAATTGATACAATCAATTAATAAATAATTGAATCATCATGCCATCAATTAAATGAAATTTGAAACTGAACAATCAATTAATTGATATTAAAGTTGCAGATCAATCAATAAGTTGGCATCAATTAATTGAAATTCATTTAATTTTTGATAATCGCTGCTCGTAAATCAAGAAATGTAACATAATCTATTAAATCATAAATAGCCTGATTGAAGTGCTTGAATAGTCCCTGCATTATATTTCGAAATCGGTTGGAGCCAGGGAAAAAACCAAGGTGTTCGGTTCACGTTTTTCTTTAAAAAAAGAGACACGATGCATTTCGTGCACCTCCGGCGCACATGTTCACGCGAATAATGAAGACATTGCAGTTGGTGACAGACGCTCAGACGATGACATCATAGCGCGGATGATGTGTGACTACAGTGCTAAAATAAATAATGTACTCAGATAAATACTACTAAAATTAAAAAACAAAAGTAGAAGGACAAAGTCAGAAAAAAAGGAAAAAGAGAATTGAAAGTCGAGTATCAAAGTACCTCACTCCACACTGATCCAACGTTGCATTCCACCTTGTTGACACTGTTGAACTTCTTGGACCACAACGATTCTTTGATGACACGTCTTCGGTATATGGGATCGCTGTCAACTGTACCACAATTTTCCCAATCAATGTCGTGGCCACTGTCAAGCGTATGGTTGGCAACTTCCGAGGACGTGGAGAAGTTCCTGACATTTCTCTTGTGCTCTTTGAGCCGCTCCGGTAAAGTTCTCGAGCTTTGGCCGACGTATGACCACTGGCAATCGACATCCTTGCACTTGAGATGATAAACGACACCGAGAGGCTGAGGTTTTGCGGGTCTCTTCTTGACTAATAGGGACTTCAGCGTATGCATGGACTTGTAGTGTGTCTGGATACCAAGCTGAGTTAGTGTCTTCGAGATCGACTCTGCCAGACGGGGAACGTAGGGGATTACGCATCTTACATTGTCCTCATCCGTAGCTTCAGCAGCTTCATTTGGTGGAGGATCGAAGACACGCACACTTTCCCTGGGGCTGAAACCATTCATCTGGAAGACGCGTTGAAGCGATCGGAGCTCATCGTCGAGACAATCGGCAGAACAAATCGCTCGGGCTCGATGACAAAGTGTCTTGACAAGTCCTTTAAATACACTGGGATGGTGACAAGAAGATCGATTCAAATAAAGGTTAGTATGGGTTGGCTTTCTATATACCTTGAACGTGATGCTGTTGTTAATTCTTTGCAGAAGGATATCCAAGAAAGGAAGAACCGAGTCGACTTCGAGCTCCATGGTAAATTGGATTGTCGGACGAAATGAGTTGAGATACAGAAGGAAATCTTCCAATTCATTGTCAGGACGAATCCACTGTATGAATATGTCGTCGACGTAGCCGTACCACAAATCAGGAAAATAACGATTCGAGTGGATGGCAGACTCCTTGACCAACCTTTCAAAATGGTACATGTAAAGGTTTGCGAGGCTGCAACTGATGCTGCTTCCCATGGCAATCCCATCGGTTTGTATGTAAAAGTCGTCCCTGAATTGAAAATAGGAGTGGTTTAAGCAAAAACTCAACACTTCCATAAATTCAGTCACTGTCAATATGCTGTGTTCTCCGAAATCTGAGTCGTTCACTATCAGGTTGTGTATCACACTCAAAGATTCCTGTACGGGGACGTTGGTGTATAAGGAGGTTATGTCCAAACTTAGTAAAGTGCCCTCATTGAGATCGCTCACCGATTGAAGTTTGCGGATGAGATCCGAAGAATTTTAAAGGAAGAAGGTCCATTGGCAGAATACGCCTGTAACACTCGTGCGAGCATTTTGGAGATAGGAGCCAAAAGAGACCCCAACGTACTGACTATAGGGCGAAGTGGTGTATTTGTCTTATGCACTTTAGGCAATCCATATAGATGCGGGGTCTGGTAGTGTGTGGGACACCAGTTCAGCATAGTCCATCTCGTGATTCTACCACTCTCCACTGCTGGTTTGAGGAGATCATGAAGCTGTTTCCTCCATTTCAACGAGGGATCAGAGGTTAATTTTCTGTAAGGGCCCGTCAGAATCAGTTCCTCCAACTTGCTATAATACCCAGGGCGGTTCATCACAACTACTGCGTTCCCTTTGTCGGCAGGTAGAATTATAATCTGCTCGTTCTCTCTCAAAGATTTGATAGCCCTGCTTTCTTCTCTGGAGATATTGCCTTTACCAGGTAGTTTCGATCTCTTGATAGACGTGGCAATCTCAGTACGAGCCCATGATTTCAAATCGCTGGGCAAATTGACGATGGCGCTCTCCACAATTGCAATGATGTCGGTAGTGGGGATGCGCCTAGGAGTCACAGCAAAATTGAGACCCTTGCCAAGCAAACTGGTTTCACCATCATTCAAAACACTGTTACTCAAATTTATGACGACGTTGGATATTTGTGTAGAGTCAGTGGATTCTTCAGTTTTACCATATAGTTGGCGAAGACGCTGGATCCGCTGACTGAGGCACTCAGATTGACGACCTTCAGTACTCCGTCGACTCATGGAAATAAAGTCCACGACGCGGTTCACTAAATCCTGGTTATCTATCATGTGCAGTAAGCAAGCACGACGAGTGGACAAAGTACACCGAAGACGATTATAAGAAGACTGAAGTCGAAATCGCTCCTTTTTGACCATCATATTGCCAACCTTTTTATGAAGGTTGGAATCATGCTTGAAGCGGCCAGGCAATGAGAACCACAAAGATCGCGGTAACATTCCTTCGGATGCACAAATTTGAAATAGTTTAATCTTTGAATTCAATTTCACCAATTCCAACTCTTCGTTCACTACTGTGCGAAGGATGAGCGTACACCTGCTCCCATAGGTGTCTGTGAGATGCTTGAATAGTCCCTGCATTATATTTCGAAATCGGTTGGAGCCAGGGAAAAAACCAAGGTGTTCGGTTCACGTTTTTCTTTAAAAAAAGAGACACGATGCATTTCGTGCACCTCCGGCGCACATGTTCACGCGAATAATGAAGACATTGCAGTTGGTGACAGACGCTCAGACGATGACATCATAGCGCGGATGATGTGTGACTACAGTGCTAAAATAAATAATGTACTCAGATAAATACTACTAAAATTAAAAAACAAAAGTAGAAGGACAAAGTCAGAAAAAAAGGAAAAAGAGAATTGAAAGTCGAGTATCAAAGTACCTCACTCCACACTGATCCAACGTTGCATTCCACCTTGTTGACACTGTTGAACTTCTTGGACCACAACGATTCTTTGATGACACGTCTTCGGTATATGGGATCGCTGTCAACTGTACCACAATTTTCCCAATCAATGTCGTGGCCACTGTCAAGCGTATGGTTGGCAACTTCCGAGGACGTGGAGAAGTTCCTGACATTTCTCTTGTGCTCTTTGAGCCGCTCCGGTAAAGTTCTCGAGCTTTGGCCGACGTATGACCACTGGCAATCGACATCCTTGCACTTGAGATGATAAACGACACCGAGAGGCTGAGGTTTTGCGGGTCTCTTCTTGACTAATAGGGACTTCAGCGTATGCATGGACTTGTAGTGTGTCTGGATACCAAGCTGAGTTAGTGTCTTCGAGATCGACTCTGCCAGACGGGGAACGTAGGGGATTACGCATCTTACATTGTCCTCATCCGTAGCTTCAGCAGCTTCATTTGGTGGAGGATCGAAGACACGCACACTTTCCCTGGGGCTGAAACCATTCATCTGGAAGACGCGTTGAAGCGATCGGAGCTCATCGTCGAGACAATCGGCAGAACAAATCGCTCGGGCTCGATGACAAAGTGTCTTGACAAGTCCTTTAAATACACTGGGATGGTGACAAGAAGATCGATTCAAATAAAGGTTAGTATGGGTTGGCTTTCTATATACCTTGAACGTGATGCTGTTGTTAATTCTTTGCAGAAGGATATCCAAGAAAGGAAGAACCGAGTCGACTTCGAGCTCCATGGTAAATTGGATTGTCGGACGAAATGAGTTGAGATACAGAAGGAAATCTTCCAATTCATTGTCAGGACGAATCCACTGTATGAATATGTCGTCGACGTAGCCGTACCACAAATCAGGAAAATAACGATTCGAGTGGATGGCAGACTCCTTGACCAACCTTTCAAAATGGTACATGTAAAGGTTTGCGAGGCTGCAACTGATGCTGCTTCCCATGGCAATCCCATCGGTTTGTATGTAAAAGTCGTCCCTGAATTGAAAATAGGAGTGGTTTAAGCAAAAACTCAACACTTCCATAAATTCAGTCACTGTCAATATGCTGTGTTCTCCGAAATCTGAGTCGTTCACTATAAGGTTGTGTATCACACTCAAAGATTCCTGTACGGGGACCTTGGTGTATAAGGAGGTTATGTCCAAACTTAGTAAAGTGCCCTCATTGAGATCGCTCACCGATTGAAGTTTGCGGATGAGATCCGAAGAATTTTTAATGTAAGAAGGTCCATTGGCAGAATACGCCTGTAACACTCGTGCGAGCATTTTGGAGATAGGAGCCAAAAGAGACCCCAACGTACTGACTATAGGGCGAAGTGGTGTATTTGTCTTATGCACTTTAGGCAATCCATATAGATGCGGGGTCTGGTAGTGTGTGGGACACCAGTTCAGCATAGTCCATCTCGTGATTCTACCACTCTCCACTGCTGGTTTGAGGAGATCATGAAGCTGTTTCCTCCATTTCAACGAGGGATCAGAGGTTAATTTTCTGTAAGGGCCCGTCAGAATCAGTTCCTCCAACTTGCTATAATACCCAGGGCGGTTCATCACAACTACTGCGTTCCCTTTGTCGGCAGGTAGAATTATAATCTGCTCGTTCTCTCTCAAAGATTTGATAGCCCTGCTTTCTTCTCTGGAGATATTGCCTTTACCAGGTAGTTTCGATCTCTTGATAGACGTGGCAATCTCAGTACGAGCCCATGATTTCAAATCGCTGGGCAAATTGACGATGGCGCTCTCCACAATTGCAATGATGTCGGTAGTGGGGATGCGCCTAGGAGTCACAGCAAAATTGAGACCCTTGCCAAGCAAACTGGTTTCACCATTATTCAAAACACTGTTACTCAAATTTATGACGACGTTGGATATTTGTGTAGAGTCAGTGGATTCTTCAGTTTTACCATATAGTTGGCGAAGACGCTGGATCCGCTGACTGAGGCACTCAGATTGACGACCTTCAGTACTCCGTCGACTCATGGAAATAAAGTCCACGACGCGGTTCACTAAATCCTGGTTATCTATCATGTGCAGTAAGCAAGCACGACGAGTGGACAAAGTACACCGAAGACGATTATAAGAAGACTGAAGTCGAAATCGCTCCTTTTTGACCATCATATTGCCAACCTTTTTATGAAGGTTGGAATCATGCTTGAAGCGGCCAGGCAATGAGAACCACAAAGATCGCGGTAACATTCCTTCGGATGCACAAATTTGAAATAGTTTAATCTTTGAATTCAATTTCACCAATTCCAACTCTTCGTTCACTACTGTGCGAAGGATGAGCGTACACCTGCTCCCATAGGTGTCTGTGAGATGCTTGAATAGTCCCTGCATTATATTTCGAAATCGGTTGGAGCCAGGGAAAAAACCAAGGTGTTCGGTTCACGTTTTTCTTTAAAAAAAGAGACACGATGCATTTCGTGCACCTCCGGCGCACATGTTCACGCGAATAATGAAGACATTGCAGTTGGTGACAGACGCTCAGACGATGACATCATAGCGCGGATGATGTGTGACTACAGTGCTAAAATAAATAATGTACTCAGATAAATACTACTAAAATTAAAAAACAAAAGTAGAAGGACAAAGTCAGAAAAAAAGGAAAAAGAGAATTGAAAGTCGAGTATCAAAGTACCTCACTCCACACTGATCCAACGTTGCATTCCACCTTGTTGACACTGTTGAACTTCTTGGACCACAACGATTCTTTGATGACACGTCTTCGGTATATGGGATCGCTGTCAACTGTACCACAATTTTCCCAATCAATGTCGTGGCCACTGTCAAGCGTATGGTTGGCAACTTCCGAGGACGTGGAGAAGTTCCTGACATTTCTCTTGTGCTCTTTGAGCCGCTCCGGTAAAGTTCTCGAGCTTTGGCCGACGTATGACCACTGGCAATCGACATCCTTGCACTTGAGATGATAAACGACACCGAGAGGCTGAGGTTTTGCGGGTCTCTTCTTGACTAATAGGGACTTCAGCGTATGCATGGACTTGTAGTGTGTCTGGATACTAAGCTGAGTTAGTGTCTTCGAGATCGACTCTGCCAGACGGGGAACGTAGGGGATTACGCATCTTACATTGTCCTCATCCGTAGCTTCAGCAGCTTCATTTGGTGGAGGATCGAAGACACGCACACTTTCCCTGGGGCTGAAACCATTCATCTGGAAGACGCGTTGAAGCGATCGGAGCTCATCGTCGAGACAATCGGCAGAACAAATCGCTCGGGCTCGATGACAAAGTGTCTTGACAAGTCCTTTAAATACACTGGGATGGTGACAAGAAGATCGATTCAAATAAAGGTTAGTATGGGTTGGCTTTCTATATACCTTGAACGTGATGCTGTTGTTAATTCTTTGCAGAAGGATATCCAAGAAAGGAAGAACCGAGTCGACTTCGAGCTCCATGGTAAATTGGATTGTCGGACGAAATGAGTTGAGATACAGAAGGAAATCTTCCAATTCATTGTCAGGACGAATCCACTGTACGAATATGTCGTCGACGTAGCCGTACCACAAATCAGGAAAATAACGATTCGAGTGGATGGCAGACTCCTTGACCAACCTTTCAAAATGGTACATGTAAAGGTTTGCGATGCTGCAACTGATGCTGCTTCCCATGGCAATCCCATCGGTTTGTATGTAAAAGTCGTCCCTGAATTGAAAATAGGAGTGGTTTAAGCAAAAACTCAACACTTCCATAAATTCAGTCACTGTCAATATGCTGTGTTCTCCGAAATCTGAGTCGTTCACTATCAGGTTGTGTATCACACTCAAAGATTCCTGTACGGGGACGTTGGTGTATAAGGAGGTTATGTCCAAACTTAGTAAAGTGCCCTCATTGAGATCGCTCACCGATTGAAGTTTGCGGATGAGATCCGAAGAATTTTTAATGTAAGAAGGTCCATTGGCAGAATACGCCTGTAACACTCGTGCGAGCATTTTGGAGATAGGAGCCAAAAGAGACCCCAACGTACTGACTATAGGGCGAAGTGGTGTATTTGTCTTATGCACTTTAGGCAAACCATATAGATGCGGGGTCTGGTAGTGTGTGGGACACCAGTTCAGCATAGTCCATCTCGTGATTCTACCACTCTCCACTGCTGGTTTGAGGAGATCATGAAGCTGTTTCCTCCATTTCAACGAGGGATCAGAGGTTAATTTTCTGTAAGGGCCCGTCAGAATCAGTTCCTCCAACTTGCTATAATACCCAGGGCGGTTCATCACAACTACTGCGTTCCCTTTGTCGGCAGGTAGAATTATAATCTGCTCGTTCTCTCTCAAAGATTTGATAGCCCTGCTTTCTTCTCTGGAGATATTGCCTTTACCAGGTAGTTTCGATCTCTTGATAGACGTGGCAATCTCAGTACGAGCCCATGATTTCAAATCGCTGGGCAAATTGACGATGGCGCTCTCCACAATTGCAATGATGTCGGTAGTGGGGATGCGCCTAGGAGTCACAGCAAAATTGAGACCCTTGCCAAGCAAACTGGTTTCACCATTATTCAAAACACTGTTACTCAAATTTATGACGACGTTGGATATTTGTGTAGAGTCAGTGGATTCTTCAGTTTTACCATATAGTTGGCGAAGACGCTGGATCCGCTGACTGAGGCACTCAGATTGACGACCTTCAGTACTCCGTCGACTCATGGAAATAAAGTCCACGACGCGGTTCACTAAATCCTGGTTATCTATCATGTGCAGTAAGCAAGCACGACGAGTGGACAAAGTACACCGAAGACGATTATAAGAAGACTGAAGTCGAAATCGCTCCTTTTTGACCATCATATTGCCAACCTTTTTATGAAGGTTGGAATCATGCTTGAAGCGGCCAGGCAATGAGAACCACAAAGATCGCGGTAACATTCCTTCGGATGCACAAATTTGAAATAGTTTAATCTTTGAATTCAATTTCACCAATTCCAACTCTTCGTTCACTACTGTGCGAAGGATGAGCGTACACCTGCTCCCATAGGTGTCTGTGAGATGCTTGAATAGTCCCTGCATTATATTTCGAAATCGGTTGGAGCCAGGGAAAAAACCAAGGTGTTCGGTTCACGTTTTTCTTTAAAAAAAGAGACACGATGCATTTCGTGCACCTCCGGCGCACATGTTCACGCGAATAATGAAGACATTGCAGTTGGTGACAGACGCTCAGACGATGACATCATAGCGCGGATGATGTGTGACTACAGTGCTAAAATAAATAATGTACTCAGATAAATACTACTAAAATTAAAAAACAAAAGTAGAAGGACAAAGTCAGAAAAAAAGGAAAAAGAGAATTGAAAGTCGAGTATCAAAGTACCTCACTCCACACTGATCCAACGTTGCATTCCATCTTGTTGACACTGTTGAACTTCTTGGACCACAACGATTCTTTGATGACACGTCTTCGGTATATGGGATCGCTGTCAACTGTACCACAATTTTCCCAATCAATGTCGTGGCCACTGTCAAGCGTATGGTTGGCAACTTCCGAGGACGTGGAGAAGTTCCTGACATTTCTCTTGTGCTCTTTGAGCCGCTCCGGTAAAGTTCTCGAGCTTTGGCCGACGTATGACCACTGGCAATCGACATCCTTGCACTTGAGATGATAAACGACACCGAGAGGCTGAGGTTTTGCGGGTCTCTTCTTGACTAATAGGGACTTCAGCGTATGCATGGACTTGTAGTGTATCTGGATACCAAGCTGAGTTAGTGTCTTCGAGATCGACTCCGCCACACGGGGAACGTAGGGGATTACGCATCTTACATTGTCCTCATCCGTAGCTTCAGCAGCTTCATTTGGTGGAGGATCGAAGACACGCACACTTTCCCTGGGGCTGAAACCATTCATCTGGAAGACGCGTTGAAGCGATCGGAGCTCATCGTCGAGACAATCGGCAGAACAAATCGCTCGGGCTCGATGACAAAGTGGTGAAATTGAATTCAAAGATTAAACTATTTCAAATTTGTGCATCCGAAGGAATGTTACCGCGATCTTTGTGGTTCTCATTCCCTGGCCGCTTCAAGCATGATTCCAACCTTCATAAAAAGGTTGGCAATATGATGGTCAAAAAGGAGCGATTTTGACTTCAGTCTTCTTATAATCGTCTTCGGTGTACTTTGTCCACTCGTTGTGCTTGCTTACTGCACATGATAGATAACCAGGATTTAGTGAACCGCGTCGTGGACTTTATTTCCATGAGTCGACGGAGTACTGAAGGTCGTCAATCTGAGTGCCTCAGTCAGCGGATCCAGCGTCTTCGCCAACTATATGGTAAAACTGAAGAATCCACTGACTCTACACAAATATCCAACGTCGTCATAAATTTGAGTAACAGTGTTTTGAATAATGGTGAAACCAGTTTGCTTGGCAAGGGTCTCAATTTTGCTGTGACTCCTAGGCGCATCCCCACTATCGACATCATTGTAAGTGTGGAGAGCGCCATCGTCAATTTGCCCAGCGATTTGAAATCATGGGCTCGTACTGAGATTGCCACGTCTATCAAGAGATCGAAACTACCTGGTAAAGGCAATATCTCCAGAGAAGAAAGCAGGGCTATCAAATCTTTGAGAGAGAACGAGCAGATTATAATTCTACCTGCCGACAAAGGGAACGCAGTAGTTGTGATGAACCGCCCTGGGTATTATAGCAAGTTGGAGGAACTGATTCTGACGGGCCCTTACAGAAAATTAACCTCTGATCCCTCGTTGAAATGGAGGAAACAGCTTCATGATCTCCTCAAACCAGCAGTGGAGAGTGGTAGAATCACGAGATGGACTATGCTGAACTGGTGTCCCACACACTACCAGACCCCGCATCTATATGGATTGCCTAAAGTGCATAAGACAAATACACCACTTCGCCCTATAGTCAGTACGTTGGGGTCTCTTTTGGCTCCTATCTCCTAAATGCTCGCACGAGTGTTACAGGCGTATTCTGCCAATGGACCTTCTTCCTTTAAAATTCTTCGGATCTCATCCGCAAACTTCAATCGGTGAGCGATCTCAATGAGGGCACTTTACTAAGTTTGGACATAACCTCCTTATACACCAACGTCCCCGTACAGGAATCTTTGAGTGTGATACACAACCTGATAGTGAACGACTCAGATTTCGGAGAACACAGCATATTGACAGTGACTGAATTTATGGAAGTGTTGAGTTTTTGCTTAAACCACTCCTATTTTCAATTCAGGGACGACTTTTACATACAAACCGATGGGATTGCCATGGGAAGCAGCATCAGTTGCAGCCTCGCAAACCTTTACATGTACCATTTTGAAAGGTTGGTCAAGGAGTCTGCCATCCACTCGAATCGTTATTTTCCTGATTTGTGGTACGGCTACGTCGACGACATATTCATACAGTGGATTCGTCCTGACAATGAATTGGAAGATTTCCTTCTGTATCTCAACTCATTTCGTCCGACAATCCAATTTACCATGGAGCTCGAAGTCGACTCGGTTCTTCCTTTCTTGGATATCCTTCTGCAAAGAATTAACAACAGCATCACGTTCAAGGTATATAGAAAGCCAACTCATACTAACCTTTATTTGAATCGATCTTCTTGTCACCATCCCAGTGTATTTAAAGGACTTGTCAAGACACTTTGTCATCGAGCCCGAGCGATTTGTTCTGCCGATTGTCTCGACGATGAGCTCCGATCGCTTCAACGCGTCTTCCAGATGAATGGTTTCAGCCCCAGGGAAAGTGTGCGTGTCTTCGATCCTCCACCAAATGAAGCTGTTGAAGCTACGGATGAGGACAATGTAAGATGCGTAATCCCCTACGTTCCCCGTCTGGCAGAGTCGATCTCGAAGACACTAACTCAGCTTGGTATCCAGACACACTACAAGTCCATGCATACGCTGAAGTCCCTATTAGTCAAGAAGAGACCCGCAAAACCTCAGCCTCTCGGTGTCGTTTATCATCTCTAGTGCAAGGATGTCGATTGCCAGTGGTCATACGTCGGCCAAAGCTCGAGAACTTTACCGGAGCGGCTCAAAGAGCACAAGAGAAATGTCAGGAACTTCTCCACGTCCTCGGAAGTTGCCAACCATACGCTTGACAGTGGCCACGACATTGATTGGGAAAATTGTGGTACAGTTGACAGCGATCCCATATACCGAAGACGTGTCATCAAAGAATCGTTGTGGTCCAAGAAGTTCAACAGTGTCAACAAGGTGGAATGCAACGTTGGATCAGTGTGGAGTGAGGTACTTTGATACTCGACTTTCAATTCTCTTTTTCTTTTTTTTCTGACTTTGTCCTTCTACTTTTGTTTTTTAATTTTAGTAGTATTTATCTGAGTACATTATTTATTTTAGCACTGTAGTCACACATCATCCGCGCTATGATGTCATCGTCTGAGCGTCTGTCACCAACTGCAATGTCTTCATTATTAGCGTGAACATGTGCGCCGGAGGTGCACGAAATGCATCGTGTCTCTTTTTTTAAAGAAAAACGTGAACCGAACACAGTAGTAAGTAAAACTCCACTTCTGGATAGCGCAAGATGGCCGCCGTCGCTGACGTCCCCCCTCTCCTGTCCGTCGAGTCGGTCGTGGTGTGCCGCCGTGTTGCTTCGCGTCTGACGTCCCCCCCTCCTGTCCGTCGAGTCGGTCGTGGTGTGCCGCCGTGTTGCTTCGAGTCTGACGTCCCCCCCTCTGGCCGGCCGTCGTAGCGCGCGGTGATGTGCTGTCCAGGTTGGCGTGGTGTGCCGGCCAGGTTGGTAGGGTGGACTGTCGTAGCTCACCTGAAAAAATCCTAAGTGTCAGAGTGGCTTTGTATTGGTAAAATTTTGAAAATTTTCCAAAGTGTGGCATTTCGACCTGGGACCTTCACCAAAACATTTTTCATCAAATTTCACTGACCCCCCCCCCGACAGCAATCTTCTAACTTTGGTTCTAGTGGACGGATTTTGTCTTACAGCTACTCGTTTGAAAGAGGAGAAAAAACTGCTCGACGACATTTTTGCCGCGAATCAATCGGACCAGCCGTTCAAAAGTTAGAGCTGTTACGAGATTTTAGGTCGGAGCTCACCTGAAAAAATCCTAAGTGTCAGAGTGGCTTTGTATGGGTAAAATTTTGAAAATTTTCCAAAGTGTGTCATTTCGACCTGGGACCTTCACCAAAACATTTTTCATCAAATTTCTCTGAACGAGGGGGAGGGGGGAGGTCAGTGAAATTTCATGAAAAATGTTTTGGCTAAGGTCCCAGGTCGAAATTCGGAAGTTTTAAATTTTTCAAAATTTTCACCACACTGGAGCTCTCACGCTTAGGAATTTTTTCACTTGTGGCATGTTACATGGACATGTGCTGACGGACCGACTTCCCGTAGTTATATGAGAATATTTCAGGTGTCATATGATAGAGAATGATGAGACGAATCGTTTGCAACAAACCGCATGTCGCTACGATGAATACTTTCGGAGATAGAGCCATTTTAAATTTTCTTCCGAGCATATATAAACTCCCGACAACGTAAGTCCCATCACTTCATCGAAAGACGAGGTAAGCGACGGTCGTCGCTCTGAGCTCCCGATATCGGATGTTTCAAAGGACTCTATCTTTTGAAGTAGGCAAGCTATCTTCTTACTTCAAAGTTTGTGTGTAAGAGTTTGATAGTGTCTTTACTACTGATAAAATTTTTTAAAAGTAGTATAAGTAGTAAAATGCGGAATTTTTAAAAATTCTTAATTTTCAGTTTTTTAAAAGTTTTAACATGTAGACTAAGGTTTTCAAGTATGTTGAGTTCAAATCTGCTATCAGATTTGAAATTTAACTAAGTCTAAGGCAGCTTTGAGGGGTTAGATCCCAGCTACTGATCACTACCTTTGACTCGGCGTTGCTGTTACCACTTCGGGGCAGTGACAATGATGTCTTCAGCTGTAAATAGCGGGTATCGGGGAAGATCTCTCACTTCCCTAGTGATCAGTACAAGGCCTTCGGGCTGTCGACGGGATCGAGTGCCACTCACTACACTCAAATCTATCATTCCTCCCTAAGTGTAATGCTTTAGGAATATGACTGTACTACATGATTCCAAACTTATACAAATTTCATTATCTTACAGTTAACGATGAAATCTCAGGCATGGCTAACGACAAAAACAGAAAATTCCATATCAAAATGTGCACATGTGGGCGAATCAATCGCAGTGCGGACGCCAAGGCGCATGTCAAGAAGGCGGGCACCGACCACATGATTATCTTGAATAGGGTTGCATGTGTGAAGTGTAGAGTGTTGAAGGGTGATGAGGATGACGCGCGTTTTTACAGAGTGCATGCTGACTGTAGTGGAGGTTTGGTGAATGACTTGCGATTCACGCAGTTGATTGTTGAAGAGAGGGAGCGAAAGTTGGCGATAGAGCGAGACGGTAAGGTGGAGAATGTTGTTGAGAATGTTGTTGAGAATGATGAGTTGGCGAGAGCAGTTGCGTCGTTGGAGGCTGAGATTGGGCGAAAGAGAGTGCTTGAGAGTGATGATGAGGATGATGTGGATTTAGATAGGGAGCCTGTGAGGAAGCGTGTGAGGAAGTTGAGCTCTTCGTCGTCGGAGGTGTCAAACATTGTCATCACCGACCCCCCGCAGAGCTCATCTTCCCCAAAAGTGAAGAGTGGTGGGATTCGTAAGCAGTCGGCGAGGTGGTTGAAGGATGAAGAGAAGAGGCATGTATCGCAGCAGATGGCGCATGATTTGTTGGTAAATAAGTATGAGAGTTTGAAGAAGGTGAAGGATGAAGTCGTGAAGGAGTTGGATGAGTTGAAAAAGAAGGAACTGAAGTCGAAGGAGGTAGCGGATGAGAATATTCGAATGAGGCGTAGTGTGACTGATTTGAAGAATAAGACGCGAGAGTTGGAAGAGAAGAATGATGAGTGTGAGAAGAGGGCGAGTGCTGCGGAGAGAAGAATGAGAGATGCAGAAGCGAAGTTTGAGGAGATGATGAAGGAGATGAGTGTGTTGAGAGCGAGGAATGTTGAGTTGGAGAGGACTGTGGCTGGGCGGGGTGATGAGAGGCAGGCGTATGAGAAGTTGGAGCGCATGAGGGATGAGTGGAATCGTGTGAATGAGGATAGGTTGTTTGAATTTCACATCCCTATTCGGGATAATCATTTGGATGGACAAGTCCTTGTAAATCAAAGTCTCGACGAGTCCATCATATGCTACAACGGCCATCCAACCAAAAAATGCCTACATGCCAGCCTGAGAATGCGCGGTCATCTGCACAAATTCTCTGTTAGAAAGCGCGCGAGACTACCTAAGGATGGCTAACTTGGTAAGTGAAAAGTAAATAAGATAGTATATCCTATTCTAATACATATCATTTTCATTGCAGATCTTTGCCCGCCTTCACCACCCCATCGATTCACTCCCGAGAACGAACCATCGGCTCTCTTAAGGGCCACCTAGGGGCAAGACATGATATAACCTCCACGTGGTTTGCCCTGGGCAGTCTTCGGACTGGCGAATACTATCATTAAGTTGAATCTGCTATCAGTCAACTTGAACGTTGCAAATGAAGTTCGGTGTAATACTTCCTTTCGACGGGCGTTCCTGTAAAGGGCGGCGGTGAAACCCGTAGCTATGTATACCGCAAGGGACATTCGGCAATGGTCAATCTTGTTTAACCTCTCTGCGTCATGTTTGCAAGTGATTGCCTCTGTCTCAACGTAGTATGCATTCGCGCCAGGGCGACATTTAGACAACTGTCGAAGGTTGCCTAAAACTTTCCATTGCATACGTTATGAGAACCATGAGTTCTACCTGTCTCTATCAATGAGACGAATTGATGAATGGAATGAAACTGGAGGACACTCACGCGCCACACGCAACATAACACACTTCTCTCTTCCGTAGTCTAACAAGCTCTTTACACATGGATTGCAGTCGATTGCTATCCCTGTATCAGAAGTGTAAGCTATCTTAATTTTATTTGACACTATTTCACCTATCATCATCGCCCATATGAAATGTTTCAAGATTTACAAGTTAGACTAAGCGTGCTACTATTTCCAAATGAAAAAGTATACATGGTTAAATCATCCACTGAAGCCCATCCGTAGTCTAACAAGCTCTTTACACATGGATCGCAGTCGATTGCTATCCCTGTATCAGAAGTGTAAGCTATCTTAATTTTATTTGACACTATTTCACCTATCATCATCGCCCATATGAAATGTTTTAAGATTTACAAGTTAGACTAAGCGTGCTACTATTTCCAAATGAAAATGTATACATGGTTAAATCATCCACTGAAGCCCCATTCAAGTAAGTCAGTATGAAAGCAAAGATAATACGAAATAAAAATTTATTATGGCATGTATTTCAAAAGGTCTTCATCGTCAATATCGTCCCAGAGTCTGGCTTCACATAGATAACAAAAACAGTTCACTTGCTTTAATCGTTCTTCCACTGCGAGCCTCACTTTGTCGATATACTCCCACTCCGCCATAGTTCGTGGCTGGGAGTTAGGAGTGTACCACTCCCATAATTGGTGGAGGAATTTGGTGCTGGTGATCTCCATCACATCGTCATTATCGTACTGGAGATACTTCCACCTCACGCCTGTTAAGTCGGGACACTCCTTCTCACATACACTCTCTTCGTCGTCCGCTGGCAATGACAACTTTCTGATATTGTCCAGTCGGTACACCTTCTCTACCTTCCCCTTCGTTGGAGCGTTTAGTGCAACGAGCGCCTTTGGTGTTGAGCATGGAGAAGAGAATTTTGTGTTTGGTGTTGTCGGAGGGCTTGTCATGTTGACTGTGAATAATAACTTTGAAATGTTTTCTAATTCTTAAGTATCAACAACCAACCAATCAGAATGAACAGCCAATGAATGATGAATATGAAAGTATATATGTAAAGTGACATTTGTGTCATTTCACTCTGTCTTTGTGACATATAAGTGAAGTGTTCTCTTGCGAATTCTATATTTGAGGCGTACAAGTGAACTGCTCTCTCGTGAATTCCAAATTTGAGTGAAGTCTCTATCTTGTTGAAGTATCAACCTTAAACTTGATTTCGTTGAAATGGTAAGTTGAAAATTTCTTCACTCATCTCCCTCAAAACGTGGGGCTAATAGCATCTTCCTCAATTTCAGGCATCAACTTCATCACCAACGCCCTCCCTTCTCGAGGAAAGTTTAGAGTTGTTGAGTCAAAGTAGGTTGTAACAATACACTGAGACTTGAACAGAGATGATAGAATGATTTCTCTTTCAGGTGATGTGAGTTCCAGCTCAGGACTCTCGCGACAAGGCAACGAGTGGGAATGTGCCGACTGCGGACATATGTTTACAAGGAAGCACAGTCTCCTTCGACACATCAAACAACGTGTGTGTCAACGCAAAGCGGCGTCAATCTCCGGAGGTGAAGTTGATTCTGACGATGACATCTCCTTTCTTTGCGATTTGTGCCCTCTTTCTTTTGATAGTCACTTTCAGCGATCTTCGCACAGACTTCAACACACGCATGCAAATGATCACTACACCAACGGTACCTCTACCATCTCCCTCATTAATGTTTCACATAATAATTTAGTACGCGACTACTGCATGGAGTCCAATACTCAAATAGTAGATTTTCCTGAGTGGCTCCTTCAAAATTCTAACATTATCGAAGCGCTCTTCAACAATTTAGACAATTTTAGATTGAAGGCGCTCATCTACCTTAAACTAAAATATATTAAGATAGATTTTCAAACGGGTCAAGTGACGGAGAGAATACAGTTTCATGTTCCTTCCTCTTCCGCAACCGAAGTTGTAGACTGCGAGTCTTGGCTAAATTTTCACATTCAATGTTTAAAATCAAATGTAGATAAATTCAATCAACGCGACAGCGCTCTCATTTTTGATGGTGTGGACTCAGCCATATTCAAAATTTCCCTATTAGAAAGTCATGCAGCTCGAGGCACATTTAAACTACCAAAAACGTTGTATAATAAGAAAGCTGTCATCAATGTCGATTGTAAATCACAGTGTTTCAAATATGCAGTCCTATCCATCCTTCACTATAATGATATCAACGCGAATCGAAATCATACCTATAGCTATAGACAGTGGGAGGATGAACTAGACTTTGAAGGTTGTGATAGTAACAACATGAAAATCAAAGATGTAGAAACGTTCGAAAAACATAATAAGATTAAAATTGTCGTTCACGTGTGGGAGAAGGGGTTGAAGGGTGCCCGCTATAATTCACGTTCAACTTGTTATGAACGTGTAGTCAACCTCTTATTAGTAAAACAAGATGATAGCGAGGAATGGCACTACTGTGGTATTCCCAAAATCTCTCGCTTGTACACTCACTTGGGGCACTCTAAAAGAGGTGAACATTTTGTATGCGACCGCTGCATCCGCTCCTTTTGGAGTAAAGATAAATTTGAAACTCACTATGAATGGTGCAAGCGAGGTAAATTACAAATGGAACGCATGCTCAAAGATAAAATATTTTCACATAGGGATAATGGTGACGAATTAAGTCCCCTGCGTGTCATTTACGCAGACATAGAATGCTACATTGATGATATCATCCACAAGCCAGCAGCCATATCCTGCTATGAAGTATGGCATGACCAATTTAGGAATAGACAAAACAAAATGCATACTTGGCAAGGTGAAGATTGTATTTCAAAATTTCTAGAATTTCTCGATAAAGCTGCTAAATTTCAACAATCATATGATTCACAATTGCAGCGTAAGTAACTACATATGTCAGATGAAGACAAACAGAAATTTGAAAGTTGCACATCGTGCCCTAAATGTCATAAAACGTTTGATGACGATAAAATTAAGAAAGTGCGTGATCATGATCACATCACTGGTGAATTTAGAAACGCACTCTGCTCCAAATGTAATTTTTCACTTAGGTTGAGACGTCGTGTACTACCCGTCATTTTTCATAACTTTAAGGGCTATGACAGTCATATGCTCATAAAAGGAGGGTTGAGCCAGATGAAATCGTGGAGTTTAATGTAATAGCGCAAACGAGAGAAAAATTCATGGCAAGGACAGCAAAAGTACCAGTAGATAAAACTAAAGAAAATAAGACAGTCTTCTTCGCATTAAAATTTTTAGATTCATTCCAATTCATGTCAGCGTCACTAGCTTCTCTCGTTCGTAATATCAAGTTTCTTCCCCATAGTCAAACTTTGAAGAAACACTATCCAAACTTAGAGGATGAAATAATCACTCGCAAAGGAGTCCTTCCCTATGCGTATTTTAGCTCAATGTCTAAACTAAATGAAACAACCCTTCCTTCCATTGACAAATTCCAAAACGATTTGACGGGTCAAGATTGTCCAGTAGAAGATTATGAACATGCTCATGGTTAAAATTTGATTGTAAAACGTTTGGCGATTATATGATCGCTTACTTAGAATTAGATGTCATTTTGCTGGCTGATGTCTTTCAGGAATTTCGACGAGTGACATTAGAAGAAGACAAATTAGATCCTGTCCACTTTGTCAGTCTACCAGCCATGTCCTTTAAATCAGCCTTTAAAATGACTGGTGAGACCATTCATCTCTTACAAGACCCGGAGACGTATAATATATTTGAGCGCGGAATACGCGGTGGTCTCACATTTGTAAATAATCATCATATAAAATCTGAAACAGTAGGTGATGATCATATCCAACTAAAGTACTATGACCAAAATAATTTATATGGCAGTTCACTGTCTAAACCACTACCTCATTCCGAGTTTAGTTGGTTAAATCAAGATGAGCTTGAGTATTACTCCAACCCTTCAAACATACTGAAGATTCCAGATGAAGGTGATTGGGGATATTATTTTGAAGTGGATTTGATTTATCCAAATAGCATTAAAAATAAAACTGCTGATTTCCCACTCGCACCTGAATCTGGTGAAGTGACTGAAGATATGTTTTCACCATTCATGTCACAATTTCATAATAACTTAACAGGGTGTGGACAGCCAAGGTACAAACCATGCCGCAAACTTTTACTCACCCAATATGATAAGAAAAATTATCTCGTACACTTCTGCATACTAAAATTCTATTTAGAAATGGCCATGCTTCTAAAGTCAGTTCACCGCATTATCAAATTTAGACAGAAAGCCTTCCTCAAACCCTACATAGATAGTAACAGTCAAAAAGGTGCACTCGCCCAAAATTATTTTGAAAAGGATTTTTATAAATATAAGAATAACAGTCTTTTCGGAAAGACCATGGAGGATGTTAGAAAACGTATGAACTACAAACTAGTCGTTGATGAACAAAAATATCACAAATTGACCTCATCACCTCTTTTCATTGATAGAGACATCATCGATGAGGATCTTGTAGGTGTTAAAATGATAAAATCAGAAGTTGAGTTGCGCAAACCCATCTATATTGGGCAAGCCGTTTTAGATTATTCCAAGCTTGAAATGTATCAACTCTTCTGCAAAATATTAAAACCATGCCCTCTCGTAAAAGAGGTTCGCTTGCTGGGTGGTGATACAGATAGTTTCTTTTTAGGAATTACCACTCAAAAAGATTTAAATTTTAATGAAGTTGGCAAGTCATTAGAAAAATATTTCGACACATCTAACTACAATCCCACTCATCCACTCTATTCCATACAGAATAAAGCCAAACTTGGTTGTTTTAAGGATGAAACAGCAGGAAAGGAAATAGATGAAATGATTCTCCTCCGTCCTAAAATGTATTCCATGAAATTAAAAGAATGTGCAGATAGTATTAAGCGTGCTAAAGGTATATCAAAATCCATTGTTCACAAAATGAAACATCGGTCCTATAAGAAGGTCTATAAAAATAAAACTATAACGTTTGTCAATATGACAATCTTAAAATCTCAAGTTCATACTGTGAAAACGCACACGTTCAAGAAACGAGCGCTTTCAGCATGGCAGGATAAGAGGTGTTGGATAGGACATAACACATCTCTTCCACATGGAATTCCTGACACAAACATACCTCCACCCAAAAGAATAAAACTCACGCTACCACATTCAGGAGATGTATTGACATAATCAACTTTAACTCAGTATTTTGATGTTGCTTTTGTAGATATACATGGTTGTTTTATGTATCGCATGAGATCGTTTCTTCCTTGTGAATATATGCCTACAGTCAGCCCATTCCCCCTATATCTGTGAAAAGACTTTTACATACACATATTTTTATTTCAATAAACATATCACAATGACTTCACTTTGTTTTCCGAAACACTAAAGTTACGAGGGATTTAGTATCTTTCACATGGATGCACTCTTGTAAACCATTGGTAATTTTGATAGCAGTAGAGGGTATAGTTTGTTTGACGACGGGATGATAGAAAATAGATTCAAACATCTTCTCGACTATTCCATATGAAGCGTCTTTATCATGAATGAAATCACGTAAAATGTATTCTTTTTTCTCACCAACAGAAATAGGAAGAATCAAATCACTTTGAATGTAAAGGTGCTGTTCATGTTTATCAAGTGTCATTGGTGTTTCTATACCAATCGTATGCGCAGCAGTAAACACTGTTTGTAGCATTGAAAAACCAAAGAGTTTTTTCAAATTTTTACTCAATTGACATTGAATGTCATCGCCCAGTTTCAGAACAACGCGTTGATTTTCAATTGAAAACGAAATGTGGTGTGTCTTTACATCATATTTACTTTTCATCACATGTTTCAACTTCTGTTGTATATAAGGATTTACTACATGAATGAAGCTTTCAACTGTATGATATAGACGCGGCATTATATTGATAGCAACTTTAGATTCTTGATAAGACTGGTAAATTTTCTTGATGCGATCACCATAGATGTCAACCCACCATTCATCATTAACTGAATCAGCTTTAGTGTGATATTCATGAGAAGCATACACCAGACCGCTTCCAATAATAGGGGTTGGATGTCTTACAAAATGACGCAAGGTTGGAGAGAAATAAACTGTAAGTTTGTCATTATATTTCTGAATAACCAACTTATTTTTGTCCGCCATAATTTTCTCTCCATACTTCTTACCCACAGTCTCATTCCATCGTTTTACTAACTCAATAAGTGATGAAGGTTGAACACCACGCTTTTTCAAAATGATGCGTTCTTCGCATTCTACAACATCTTCATCAAATATTTTAAATTTATAATGAAATTTGTTGATTCGATTTGAATAAACTTTTTTAACATTTGCAGTAGCAATTGACGTTAGATGTAGTCCATGGCCAAAACCAAGATGCGGATAGAATTCACTATCCAACCTCAGCGTAAGACCTTTAGTAAAAGAATGAAAGCGGAGGAACTGTCTCCCACTCCAATGATAGATAGTAAACTCATAAGCTTTCTGATTTTTATTCTTCATGATGGAAGTATTACCACTGTTGAATGCCTTAATAATTTTCTCATTCCCAAATGGACCATAATAATCTGATTTTATCTGAATCCATTCATAGTTCCACTTTCCATCTGACGTTAAATTGTATGGGAACTGAAATGCATTATTCATCGTTATTCCATCATGGGTGCGAGGAGTCAATATCATTTCTTCCAAATCATTCACATTCTGAATATTGCTATCATAGCAAATACTAGTAACGCCAACCTTCCATTCACCTTCTAAATGCAGTGGGCGATTTAATTCTACTCGATAGTCTGATGGTTTATTTTTGGGAAATTTATTCATAGAAGCATTACTGGGCAAGTAGATTAGAAACGAGTCCTTATTTTCACTTTCCATATTATTCACATTGGAAAAATATATTAGCATACTTTGCATTAACTCTTCATTCGGAAATGGAGTGTGATATTTGTCACAGAATCTTTATGAAAAGGAATCAACGCACCAGCATCGTCATAAATTGCAATATCAATTTGTGGGATGTAGTTTGATTTCAGCTTTGTATAATGCACTTTCTTGAAAGTATGCTCAGATAAAATACTGCATCTTTTTGGCTGGTATTGTATCATTGCTAGCAATGGAGCTTCAACATCTCCCACACGTACATCTTCACCAATATTGGAATATATCTGAAAATAGTTAATACGACGCGATAGTGACATGTCTGCGCTAGCTTTGGTTACAGTACCACTTTTAAAGATATTTTGATCAAAACCCAAAATGTCCATTAGAGTTTTATCCATAATTAGTTCAATACCTTTTCCACTTATAGTGAGAGACAAAACACCTTCTTTTTCAGAAAATGAAATTTGTTGGTCATTAATCACTTCATTCAAATAATCTACAACCAATTTAACTGAAGTAATAATGCGAGGCATCAACACTCTTGTTTCATGTAAGACACCACCTAAAGGCTCTACACACTTTCTGTATAAAGATACGGCCCATTCTGTATCAAATTGATTTGACCTTTCACATGGTAAATGTTGCATATCAAATTTTCCATGAACAGCTGCAGAACGATGTCGTAAGAACTGATGAAAATCTTTTGAACAAACTAATACTAGATCATCATCATTTAATTTACTTATTGCAATATGATTAGATGATTTGATATAAGTCAATGTTGCCACTTGTTTACCATCAACTCGAAGGAGATATTTAAATTTCTTCAATAATGTTTCAGGAGTCATGTTTGTCTTTCTTGGCTTAATCACGATCTTCTACACCAACGTCTTCTCATTTTTTGGAATAAGATCTACATAATAAGCTTCCTCTCGATATATTAACTGTTTATGACCACTTGGGTGGTAATTAACGTTATAATTATCATAGCTTGTTAAGGCGCTAGCGAGGTAACCGAAATCATTCCTTAAACTTGGACTTAAACCAACAATCCAATGTTTCTCAACTATATGATGTACATAATTATGATCATCATTGTGCGGAGTAAATTGGGCAATATGTTTACACGCTTTATTCATTACTCAAGAAATCATATATAAACTTTTTACATGATAAGAGATCTTTCTTTGGCCACTGTGGAATGTATACTCGGCAGCCCTTTTCACATTGGTAAGCAGCTGTGCGTCTCATATTAATAGTCATCACCTCATGATCAAAAGTATAGACACAGTTGCTATGAACAAGTTGAGTGACACCCACTTCCCACTTTCCATTTAGCTGTTGTGCATGATCAATGGGAGTAGAAAAGAGTGCGGCTCGATTACTAGCAAATCTATTTGCAGCCGCATTGCTAAGCAAAATATGATAAAACGACATTTTGATATTGCTGATCTGCGGCTTTGCATAACATCATGAAGACTTGGATTTTGGACTCTCTACAATATATCAGAGTTGATCGTAATGGAAACGTACATTTCAAAAATTCTCATGGTCATACATCAAGAGGTATTACATTAACATGGCGACAATTTGTCAACCTCAATGATATCATGAGGGATTTGGAATATTTTGAAACATTAAGATTCATCTCCTTGGGTGATCAAGTTTGGCTTCAGCATTACAGAAATGAAATTCAAATCTGCCATTCTCATTCCGCAAACTGTTTCTCATTTCGCAAATACAATTGGGAGAAGTATAGAAGATACATACATCGCTCCATCATGACATTTATTCGTCGTGAGTTCATCGCCCTACTATGCAAATCTTAATCAGACATGACTACCATGCACCATGAGTTGGAAATTAGATTCCCTACAACGTATTGAAACGGATCATGATCGAAACGTCTATTTCAAAGATTCAACTGGAAATGTGAGAAGAGAGTTTGCTTTATCTTATCGTCATTTTCAATCTCTACATCATATCATGAAGGATTTGAAATACTTCTATATGAAAAGACATTCACGTATTGGAAATCGCATCTGGTTGCGCGTCAACAAACGGCGAATTTAACTCTATCATTCCCAACTCCATACTAACTTCACATTTCATCAAGGTAGTTGGGAAAAGTATAAAAGGAAGGTACATGGCTCAATTTACTCATTTTTTCATCATGAAGCGCCATCGCTACACCATCGTCAACATTCTCCGTCGCTTCAGACTCTACACCAAAATCGATCTCACAACATTACACCAACACCTTCCAAACAACAAGTATTACCCGGGCCGTCCTCAAATGTTAGTGGTGAAGATGAACAATTCACGGAATCTTCAACTCTTCCCAAATGGGACTGTACAGATTCTCGGCGCCCTTTCTCATTCATCGGCGCAGTCAATGCGCTTAGAGCTACAGAGACTACTACGTCGGATATGGAAGAGGGAGAGGTGTGTGATGTCGAATCTGACTGTGGACAATATGGTGATCTCTACTCAATTGAGTGAAAGTGTATCATTTTTGAAGATTCGTACCAGCAGTTACAATTTGTGTTATGAACCCGAACTTTTTCCTGCAGCTCTCATTAGTTGTTGGTTACCTGTGCATGTTGCAATCTTTCATAATAGTAAAGTGATCATTACTGGACTAAAATCTCATCTACAAGCAAATGTGATCCTAGACTATCTCATCGAGTATGTACGTACCCAGCGGATTGTAAAATAAAAAACAATTTTTCAAACATGATGTTTTTATTTCAAATCATGATAGAACTTACAAATCATTTTTTCATTAGAGGATGGATTACATGAAAAGTTTTGAATAACAGATAGAAATCGAGATACATGTAAACGTTTTAAGATGAAGTACAGTACAAAAGCACCACACGTTGATGAAAGTGGATGTTGTAGTATGCGTTCATTTCGCTGATATTGACGCGTATGTTTTCTCAACCACTGCTGTGTTGGTATATTTGGAGGTTGAGCAAGAGAGTCAAATAGTTCACCACGTCGGTCTTCTCCAATAAAGACCGCTTTCCAATGCTCACCGCCTAAATTCTGCGAATGAGTGTTAAGCACAATAAAGATGGGATAGTGATTTACTGCAGGTGGTAAGGTATCGAGCGAATAGACATTATCGAAAGCTTTCAACGTCGCTTCGTCTGCATTACGCTGTACTTTAGTTTTAATATCGTCGGCAGTCAACCAACTCATTAACGATTATACTGAAGAATCACGTCACGATACTTTGTAATTTCAATATTTGAATCGAAGACTGCATAAATTAATACATTGATCGTCTCAGGTAGTGTTCTTTTGAACGTCAAATCCAAACGAATATTATGAGGCACGTTCGCTTGACGATAGGGTGCACTAATATCGCTGTCAGCAGTCAAATCAAATGCATAAATAGTATATCCACTCTTAAACTCTTTCATAGTCAGTCCGTTGGTGTCATCCGTATTGTAAAAGCCAAAGACATCCATAAAATCAACATAACTGCGCATAAATTGATCCGAAGCAAAATCTGGTTTGTAGGGTGGACCAGGATGACTCACACCATTTACACGTAAAGCAATTTCACTTAACTGATTGTGTTTAAAATTGACAGGATTCTTCTTTATATTACCATTAAATGCATCATTTTCAACCATTGCCACCATGAGGAGCTTCGGTGCTTCCGATGGAAAGAGGCCATCTTTCATGAAACTCTTTTGATCTTTCGGAATTGTAAAGGTGAGAAGCTTTGTATGCTGAACGGGGTAAATGGCATTTTGGCGGTTAAGACCTTCAGCATGCCCTCTAATGACACTTGGATTCGGTACTACTCGACGAATGTAAAGTGCAATATCTTCCACATGAATTCTAAAATTGTCAACTTTAGCAAATGCATTCAGCGCAAATTCAGGCTTATTCAATGTCAGCTTGAGTCGCATGCTGGTATTACAGAATAAAAACTTTGACTGTCTAAAGAAGTCTAAATTCAGCGGACCATATAGCTGACATACTTTACTATCTTTAATCATAGCAGATCGCTTTACAAAGCCACTGTTTGTTTCAACATCAAATTTTCCTGCTTCATCTCTGTACCATCCCATGGCTTCCATATGACTTTTTTGTGCTGCTGGATGAAACTGTGATACATGATTGAAATATGATTTATAGGGATAATCGCTTTGACCACCTTCCACCTGCTGCTCTCCAATCGTTAGAGAAACATCGCGAAGTAATGTAGTCAATGGTAAATTGTTCAGTCCAACTTTATGTGTATCGTCAATAGCAGTTCCATCTGCTTGCTGAATTCTAAACCTCAAATCAAGCATCGCATAACTCAAATCTATGTAGTCATCACTACCACCAGGAATAACAAATTCAATGGGGCCAGCATTCTCAGCTGTTCGAGGATGATAATCTACAATACTTGAACTAAGAATATCTGTCTGTATGGCTTGTTGATCAAACAAACAAAACCCGGAAGTTTTACACTCCATGATTAGAAGTTAAGGCAGCGTCGTCGTTTAGCGCCTGATGAATGATTAGAGCCTCTGCGACGTTTGCGTGAATGCCTTTTGACTGAAGATCGCACCTTACCAGCTCCGCGATGTTTCCTCCTTCCTTTATTCATTCGTTTAGGCGATTTCACTCCTTGAGTAACACCAGCAAAGGTCTTCTTCAATGTTTTTAAACCGCGTTCCTTCCCACGATTCAACAAACTGCTCTTAAAACTTCTACCTCTGGAAAGATCACTAGCAACATCACCAGCAAAGCCAACGGCATTACTTAAAACATTTCGTTTTAAAGATCTTCCGACATTGGATATGAGAGGTGCTACAACAGATTTCAGTGCACCAAGTATGCTACCTCCACGTTGGCGGCGAGCGCCGCTGTAAATTTGTCCTCCACTACTTACATAGGAGGGTCGTGAATAAAATGAGGCAGTTGGATTCATAGCTCAAACCCTAAACATTGTTAGTTACAACTTTGCATGAATCACTGTCGATCACTTAGATGAAAGATGTCGGCACGATGCATCCAAGAGTTCATACTTGAAGGATAACCAGTCCATTTAACAAGACACCATTCTTCACCTTGTCGTTTTTTACACCGAATGATTTTCTCTACCAAATATGTTTCACTTTCAGTGACTACCTCAATCTCATCGCGGTAAAAGCTACCCTCAATTTCTTCATTATCGTAATCTTTCAACTTGTAGGTGGTGGGAGAGTCTTTTTGATCAATCCTTGATACTGTAAATACCTCCTCTGTCCAATTCGGAAGGTACCCTTTAGCAAAAACACTCTTCACTTTTGAGACACGAACTTTATCACCAATTTTCGCTACACTTTTCACATGAGTGCGTTTACGTTGGAATGATTCGCGCACTTTATCTACATTGTCAGCATTTACATCTACTGGTCTGAGTCCAATAGAACGATGGATAGAGTGATTGTAAGCATGGAGTGTATCTTGTAGAACCTTTGTCCAATTTTGTGTCAAGTTGGCAGTAAAATGTCGCCACAAGCGATTTTTTAATGTGCGATTAAAACGTTCAACGAGTGCAGCTTTATTGGCACTCTTTACAATAAACAACTCAATGTCATGCCTCTCAAATACTCTTCTCACATGCTGACTTTCAAACTCTTTTCCTTGATCACTCTGAATTCGTTTTGGAATGCGACCTTCTCGAAAAATTGTTTGGAATGCTTTTGCTACTCCTTTCCCTTCTTTAGTTTTTAAAGGTTGAGCCCACGCATAACGCGAGAAAATATCAATGACGGTTAAAATAAAATTATTGCCCGAGTTATGTTTTGAAATGGAGGCAACATCACACAAATCTGCTTGCCACTGTTCATCGATGTCATGAACAATATAATGGCGGGTGCGGTACTTCTTTTTCGCTTGTTTGTGGAGTGTTTAGGTAGCCTGACCCTTTAACCATCGTTTCACTTGTAATTGTGGAAGACCACTCGCTTTTGATAATTTCTTGATAGATGCAAATCCTGCCGGATGTTTTACATCATAATAGATTGACTTCAGACGTTCAGTCGATGACGACTGACTCTTTTTCCTCCTTCTCATCTTTTTGCTTTCTTGCCTTTCTACATTTACAACAACTGCAGCATTTAGCTTTAGCGGTTTTGCGATCGTGTTCACATTGCTTAGGAGTTTCATTGTGAGAGCTGGCGCAGCAAGTGCAAGTGACAACGACACTCACCTCTGGCGGCTCATTACATGGCAAGCAACACATCTGCTTCATATTAATAGTCTGAGAACATGTATTTCTTGGGAGGAGCTGTTTTACGTTTTCCTTTTACTAGTTTTAGTGGTGGTGTAGATCTACGTCGAGTTCTTCCTCTTGTTTGCTTAGTGAGTGTGGGAGGGGATGTAGCAGGTGACGTCTTAAACCAATTTGTTGGCATTTTCATCGTCTGAAGCATTGGAGTAGTAGCCACTGTTGAATCAAGTTCTTTCAATGTCTCATTCTTCAAAGCAAATTTTGGTACATTATGCTTTTTCAATAGTTTAAGAAAGTATGACCAACCAGGTGGAACATAGCCCTGACGGCGCTTTCTACGTGTCGCATACTGAATCAAGATTTCATAACGTGAAGCATCAATCACTTTATTTTCATCTGTAATGATTTCTCCTCTATCATTTACATTGAGATGGGGTTCAATACTATTGAAAAGAGATATGGCATGTGCGCGAGATGCTAAAGGTGTAGCAGTCGATATAGAGTCACGCATCTTATTCTTCAAGCTTTTCAATTGCTCAACAGTTTCCGATTGTAATAATACAGCACGATGTGGATCTTTGATGTGAACATTTTGCTGATAATCTATTTCTTTCCTATACATTTGATTTGCAAGAGGTTGCTTTACTTGCTGCATGGCAGTCAATTGTACATATTCATCCTGAGGAATAACAATCATGCGAGAATAAGAACTCATAGTTTGTAGATAATCATGGGAGTTTTCAAAATATCACTTCGAAATCTAAATTCTTCCGGACACTCTTGCGTAAAGTCAATGAATAAGTAACCGTGTGGTTTTTCAGTAGCTGCTTGAAAAATTTCAATTAAGGCTTTTGATCCTCTGGGTGCAACTTGTCGCGCTAAAATTTCAAATTGACTTTTATCTCGCGGATTCTTGAAAATAGCATAATAGTGTGTATTCAGGTTTCGTGTACGAGCTTCTTTTCCATCAGGAAACAAATTTTGTGTGATATAGATGATAAAGCACCTTTTATGATGTGCTGTGCGAGTGAACATATCTGTAACATCTTTTGAATTCTTACTTTCTTTTAATAAATCATCCAATACAACAACATCATTAGACTGAAGTTTATCCACTGGAATAATTCCTTCATGTCGAATAAAGTTGCGACTTTGCAATTCCTGAAACAGCGACGGTTGATAAATACCATAACACCAAATCACTCGATTGATAGGTTCCTTAAACAACTCCCTTCTTTTATCCAATAAATTCAGCGTGAAAACAGTTTTACCTGCATGAGATGGACCTGATACAGTCAGAACTTTATCACATTGAAGTCTGAAATCCATTATAATACTTTGAGATTCAACATTTGCATAATCAACATCTAGAGCCAAAGATATTACCCAATACGTTGCCCACGATAGGAGCTAGCATCGGTAGTAACGCTGGAAGGAAACCGCCCTTTTGTGTTAGAGTTTCCCTCTTTCTTTGAAGGGTGACTTTAGGATTGGAGATGAAACGCAATTTCGTAGCATATCGCTTAAGTAACTTTCGTTGTTTTGGCGCTAATTTCTTCGTCCTCAACATGAGAAATAATTTCACGAATGAATTTATCGTTAGCATGTCGTATAGCATTGTATCGCTGATTTGCTTTCATTCGTCGGAGAGCTTGAATGGCTGAAGAAAACTTTGAAGACTTTTGACTTTTACGTTTCGTCATTTTACGTTTCGCCATTTTTCGTGTTAGTCTTTGCTAAAACCTATCTTTACCACATTTGCATAGGTACTAACTATTGCGGCATAAGTGGCACTCGAAATGAGCAATATCACAGTGGTTACATTTGGAAAGTTGAATGCAATTACGTATGAAACAGCGTTGACAAAAAGCATGCTTACATCTCTTGAAGATGCGCTTTTCATTTCCATCCTTTCGCTTACATACATCACAATACATAGTTTCACCGTTACTGATGTCTATAGCAAGTCTTTTTGAAGATATGAATTTGCTAGCCTTTTCTAAATAATAGACGCATGTACAGAAGGAATATACTTCGAGAGTGAGCAGACATAGCTCGAAAACCAGTTGTGCTACAATCAAGTACCACTGCATTTTCAATTTTTCTTTATGGAAAGTTGAATGTGAATATCTGAAATCGCTTCAATCACTAGACTGCTACCATGATGGTTAAATGCGTTAAGACGTTCAGCAATTTTTATCATATGTCTTTTAAAAAATTCTTCGGGGTGATCTACCACTTCCATTGAATAAGAAGCAAAATGGAAAGAGCGACTTTCCACCTCTTCCTTTCCAAAATGACTAAACTTAATTTTCACAACTAATCGCGCCATGATAATACTATCAGAGAATGTATTCATTAACTCTAGAAATAGAGTGCTAGCATCATCGACCACTGCTTCGATGTCGGTCTCATCTTTATGAAAATTTATCACATAATCTTGAACAGCTCCTTTTAAACTTTGCCTATGAAAATGTAATGTTCCGCAGTCGTTTGAGAAAGACATGATCGCCCTTTATCTAACCCATCCATTGCATGAAAACAACTCTTCTCATAGTAACATTTATTGAATAACGGTAACAAGCATGCATTATAAATCAATGGTTTGAAAGAGATAAAATAGATACAGCTGGTAACTATCATACAGCGAGCAATGATAACCATACAGGACTTTGGCAGTGCTGAGGTAAGGAGGAAAGAAGCATTGGTTATGAACGTAGCTACTACAACGAACGGACAAAATAGGAACACACAAATCCTTAAAACGTTTCGTGACTTCATGGTAGTGTTGATTCACTCTACTATCCCAAGGCGGGAGCAAAATATCATCAATGATTAGATTGGGAAATACTTTCCTCTCCTTACCAGGATTATTACAAAAGATGCGTATAACATTGAAAGCAGCTAACCATCGTTTAAAGTCAATAAGAAGAGCACTCTCACAAGAAAAGCCATAGTCTTGCAAATATTTCAGATTAAGTCTATGAATGTGTTTTCTCGCCCATTGATCAACATTGGGATTGCAGTTGGCATGTTGATGATAGACACTGACAATCTGATATGTTCAATTGTTCATAGCAATAGCACTGAGCTCCTGTACAGGTTCACCCTCACAATCCATAAAAATGATGATGGAAGCCTAAAACGGAAATTTACACATCTAAGGAAATGTTCTATAACATATTACAAAATGAAGAATTACATCGATGCTTTTCACGACAAAATACACAAATGATATGATGGCAACGAAGAAGTAAAATGTATCTAATAAGACCTCGTCTACGACACTCAAAGCACATAAGCGAATTGTCATAGGGTAGAGTTAGGAAAGGACTAGTAATTCTCCTTCTTTGATTTGCGTTTTGATGCAGCATTCTTCTCCGACTTGCGCTTCGTACCACTACTGTTAAGGATTTGATCAATTATGTCGTCCACGTTGGGTGGTTTTGGAATATATAGGATGGATTCCATATGCATGGAGAGAGAGGCTATTTTATTATCCTTGTGTCGACCATAATATAGCCCATTCACTTTGAAAAGGATATCCCAAGTACCTTCTCCGAGCTCGTCGCATGTGATGGGTGTTGAATGATCTCCCTCCTTCTTATAGTAAGTGCACCAATGTGATACCGGTAGGCAAATTTGATTACCATCCCAAATCTTTCTATAGGGAGTATCCTTGTCATCTCTAGCCTTCCACTCTTGAGCAAGAGGAGTAGGAATGTCCATATTTAATGTCACGTACTCCTCAATAATATCAAGTTGGCAGCGAATGTACGGACTCACGGGGATCAGTATGTAGTCCCCATACTGATTGTGCATTATCTTGACATCCGTGGAAGGGAGCATTCCCGTTTGGAGTACTACGCTATGATCGTCATAACGCAAGACTTGTTTAAATTTACGCTGTAGCGGTGTGGGATTATGTACCTTGGTTGTTTCTTCCACTGGCCTCAGTTGTAGATGATCTGATCGTAGCGAACCTTGTAACGTTTGACCGCCATTTTGTTCTACTAGTGTAGCAGCTGGAGTAGATGCCTGAAAATGAAAAAGATTGTATTAAGTTTACGTTCAAGGGAGGAGAGGGAGGAAAGTAGCGACTTACCATTTTAGTTGGATAATAGAATAGGGAACTAGAGAGAGAGAAAATGTGCGTCCGTCACTCGTGTGATTCAACGATGGAATGATTCTCACTGTGGAAGGCTCGCTATTTATATAGAAATGCTTGATTCTCATTGGATGATGATCCTCATTGGACAATAACATCAAGCTGATTCCAAATCTGGCCTCCGTTTACCAATCCGAGCCTTCATTCGCCCGCTGGAGCTGTTTCTTGGGAAATTCTAACTCTGTCGTTTTTCGTCAATCTCCCAAAATCTTAAATGGCGTCTCACATCTAAACGAAGACAGATATGAATAAGCCGTTTCTTTCACTGAATTTGTCTTACTCTTAGCTTTCAAACGAGCTATTGGACGACTTTCTACGATCTCTAGAACCAAAGTTGGAAGATCGGTGCCGGGGGGGGGACGTCAGCGAAACTTTTTCTCTCCGATTGACTTGAAACTCACCATACCGATGCAGAATTTCACGCTGAATCCGAATCTGGCCTCCGTTTTCCCATCCGATGCTTCGTTTGGGCGCTACAGCCCAAAACGTCCCAAATTCTAACTCTGTCGTTTTTTCGCCAATGTCCCAAAATCTTAAATGGCGTCTCACATCTAAACGAAGACAGATATGAACAAGCCAATTCTTTCAGTGAATTTGTCTCACTCTTAGCTTTCAAACGAGCTATTGCACGACAAAATCCGTCCACTGGAAGCCAAGATCGAAGCTAGCTCTCCCGAAGGGGGGGTCAGTGAAATTTGATGAAAAATGTTTTGGTGAAGGTCCCAGGTCGAAATGCCACACTTTGGAAAATTTTCAAAATTTTACCCATACAAAGCCACTCTGACACTTAGGATTTTTTCAGGTGAGCTACGACAGTCCACCCTCCCAACCTGGCCGGCACACCACGCCAACCTGGCCGGCACACCACGCCAACCTGGACAGCACATCACCGCGCGCTACGACGGCCGGCCAGAGGGGGGGGACGTCAGACTCGAAGCAACACGGCGGCACACCACGACCGACTCGACGGACAGGAGGGGGGGACGTCAGACGCGAAGCAACACGGCGGCACACCACGACCGACTCGACGGACAGGAGAGGGGGGGACGTCAGCGACGGCGGCCATCTTGCGCTATCCAGAAGTGGAGTTTTACTTACTACTGAACACCTTGGTTTTTTCCCTGGCTCCAACCGATTTCGAGCCTGATTGAAATACCATGCCTTCATTATTAGCTTTGTCTAAAGCACCGACCGGTCTCTGGCCCGACTTCAAGAGAACATTACTATTAGGAAGGCCTCAGAAAATCAAAGAGACCTCCCTGACATTCATGAAATTGTCCTCACCTGCTCAGACCACAGAATACCTTATTTCGAATTGTCCGCATTTTCGAATTCATGAAACTGTATTGAAGCTGCACGAAAATGACAACTGATTTCCAAAACTCAAACCCATATCAACCCCTCTGTTGTTTTGACATTTTCAGTTCCTAGTTGACAAGAGAATTCACTTGAAACCTTGTGGGTTTTTGACGCTGAAATTCAAGCGAACTGAAATGAAGTTACTGACAGAACAATTCCTGTCGTGCTCATCGAGAATTTCTGTCGGATTTCATTTCCAGAGAAAATAAAGGCAGCTCTACAATCGCTGATACATGAGCTGATGAAGGATTATCTTTCCACTACTGGAATGCTGAGAAAGCTACTTGATAAATACTGCTTTCCTTGACAATAACAGCATCAGATTGAATTTCAGGATTCCCTTGAACTTGTTGCGGAGTATTGATAGCAACGTGCTGTGTACTAAGCATACTGTATCAAATAGTGCAGTATTTAATGAGCCTTCAATTCATCGGATTTCACCTACAAATAGGGAGTTGGTTTTTGTTTTCGCCAACAGGCAGAGCATTTTCTTGTATGTACTCTATAATCGCAATAGGTCTTGTAAAGAGGCAATGATGAAAATAAAAAAAAATCATATGGCAAGAAATGAAATATATCTACATACTGCTGCTTCGTAAATAATGAGTAGTGCTGACATTTGATAACCTTTGCTCTACCGATTATATAGTTAACATCTAGTTAAAACATTTTGATCGAGTATCTACCTTGTATTTGAACTTCTGATTGTCATTTCAGTAGTTGTATATTTGAATTCTGACAAGGACATCCATTCAAACTTTTCTTCAAGAGAGGGAAGAGAGAGATTTCAGAGGATTTTTGAAGGACAGCAAATCATCTGTAATTTAAAAACGACAGTAAGGAAATAATATAAATCAATAGGCAAGAAATGGAAAATATCTACAGGCACTTTCTCGAGGTAAATTATCAATATTGTGAAATATAGACCTACTGATGACAATTAAAACCGTTTCCTTTGAAGACCTGCAGACAATTGTGTGGCTGGCCTATAGCTAGCTCAGTTATCTGCCTATCTTTGCCCATCTATTTTTGTCATCATCACTCCTTCCTTTCGAACGTACAAATTCTTTACGAGCTTTTTACCTTGAACGAGTGTTTCTCTTATAGTAACTCACTTTTTCGAAACAATAATTTTCATAATAACAACTTTTTCGAAATAAACTTAAGAAGATTGCAGTTCAAAAATGGGAATGTAGGTATCTCACTATTTTATTTTTTCCATAACTTCTTTTGAGTTGCTATGTTCGCGAAAGTAACTTTATACATAACTACATACCTGCATTTCCAAAAAATCGGAATAGCCTAAGTGAACTGGGAAGACATTCATAATGAATAATCTTTCTAAAATACACGGTGCTCTGAAAGAGTAGAAAAAGTATATTGATAGCTGCGAGTAGATAACAGAATAATGCAATGATGCAGTTTTAGGAGAATATTCACGGACAGGGAAATCAGTAGGCTTAAAAGCAAAAAAAAATATTTTCGCTGATGAATTCAGTATTACAAGGCGTACTGTGTCGCAATGCTTTTCGAACGTCACACGGAACTGGAGACCATGAAAATGTGCGTGTAAACATAATTGTCCATAATGCTTGATCCTTTAATATGCGTGGAAAGTTCATGAATACAGATCTGGAGAGCTCGATATCATGGATTGAATGGTGATGAATAGTCCGGGAGCTACTGACATTTTCTTCCTAAATTCGTGCACAAAGGGCTTAATAGCTTGGATTTGTAGATCTTGAAGCGTTGAATACAAAAATCAAATTCTTGAGTGTCACAGCCAGTCACTTTTGGTTATAAGTAAGGTTAAAGGATTCCCATTGGAATCCAATGTAAAATTCAAGAGATATCTATGGATTGTGAAACGCTTGGCAACATGATTGAGTTCAGAACATCAACTTCGATATAGAAGTTGAAGTGAATCACATGATTCAGTATTTGATGTTTGAGAAGCTACAAAATGAGTAGAGCCCCTATGTTTTGACTTAATTTTGGCGATTTTACCCACTGATGTAGAAATTGTATTCTTTGGTTGCATCCTACGTCAAGTCCTGCGCTGGAAGTGGCTGTCAGGTTGTCCCTGCCTTGTCAATAATTAAGAATACAAGCAATAACAGTTTCGCTCGCGTAGATTTTTGCAATAATTACATGTAGGTTACTTGTGCCAGATGCTGAAATGGTCGCAAAACATATGTATAAGCTCAATTATTAATAGTTAAACAACCAATTCCAGTGACAAAATCAATCAAATTTATAAATAATCAAAGAATGCATTTTTGTAGCGATATTCCTGACCAATGAATTCTTATGAAGAAGCGCCCTAGATTATTTTCCAGAAATCTAGAAAAGCAATTTTACTCGCTAGATGCATATCTGATATCTTCTAAAATCGAACGGACTATCAAACCAAGCTACAGTCCGTTTCATAAAAAGTGGATCATCCTAAAATTTGACTAAATAAAACATAAGTATGATACAGAAAGCATTTTTCATGTTATTTCATGTCCCTAATATATTTAAATGTCCTTATATAATCTGATAAGCTATGATACAGTAACGGTTCTTAAGAAGCTAATATTTTGTGGCCCTACCCTAATTTTCAATGACATTACCAATTCGTCTAGGCATTGATTCGATGATATCGTTGATTTTTGACTGATCTAGCTTTCTCCACTCTCTTTTTAACAGTGACGTAAGTTGTGATACGCCATCTGTAGGTAGCAGTGAACGACGAGCGTTACGTTTTAGAATACTCAATACATTTTCTATGAGATTCAGATCAGGAGAACGAGCTGGCCAAGATAATGTCCTAAGCCCTAATTGAGACTTGTATAAGTTGACTCTACTACTCCTGTGACACGTAGCATTATCATCCATAAATAACCAAGTCGATGGATCACCAAGTTGATCTGTCATTTGGCCAATGTTCATTCGTAAAACATTCACATAGCGTTCAGAATTCATGGTTCCTTGCTGTATGTGAAGTAGTTCTAGCAAGGCTGATACTTTGCCTTTTGTGAGTGCGATCTCGTTATTGTTCATTTGTGCTTTGTATTGTTTTCAACCGGTAAGAGATAGATTTCTAGCTGAAAGCAATCAGGAGTGCTGCCAACACCACCGCAACGAAGTCAGGAAGCTATGGAACATGAAGTCCAGTTAATCACATGTAGCAGTTACATCATTGTTGATGAATAATGGTGCTATACTGGCTCTGATTGACCGATTTTCTTTATTTTTGTTTTGCTTGATAGCTTTTGGCTTGTAGAACAACATATTACATAACAAAGGAAACAAATGTAATTTTATAAGAGTGAGGTATGATTTTGTGTAACATTGCTAAATGAAGATCAAATTGTCTACTACTTTTTTTATCTATAACAGGAAAACAACTCAATATTCATGCTTGAAATTTCCAACAATGATATTAGTAAGCACAACTGACATATCTTCCAAATTTCAGAGAAATTCGTTCAAGTTTGGCGGAGTTAGACAAAGTTGAAGTTAAGGCGATGTTTAAGGGTGATCCATTTTTTATGAAACAATCTGTATTTCAATGCATGGTCATTAGTTTTAAAACGATGTACACCGCGGATGCCTAATAAAAAACTAAAAAATTTGTGTAACTATAAATGCTTTTTCACAAACGGAGAAGTAGCAAACATTTAAAGCAGTTTACGATGCAGATTCATTAGAAGGACAATATTAATTCAGTAAGCCCATCTTTCAATGCAATTTGATGAACTCCCTATTTGTCAATCGTCTGATTATATGATATTGGAAATTTCCCTTCTGATTGTAGAAATGGTCAACAGTTTTTTGAATTTTGACTTTTGTGAAACAGAACACTATCGTAATATGCAAAAGTATATTATGCTGTCATTATTGAAGTTAGGAATTTTCATTCGGAGTTCTCATAGGAGCTATCCGTGCTTGGCTAAATAGATTGTGATTTTTGAGTGATTGAGTGTTTATTTGATTTGGTATTCGTTATCTATGCAGTCATAGAAGATAGATTTACTCATTAAAAAGTTTCGCATCTTCTTCCGTGTGTTGATGTTCATTTGACGTCGGTGCATTACGCATTTCAACATCTAGAGAATGACGACTGCTAAGTCAATAAAAGACACCGGCACCTTTGATACCCCGACCGCACTCGCCTATGACCCAGGAATCGAACCGAAGTCCGCGGTGGAGACGAGCTCTTACCTTATTCAGTAGGGCACGCTGACGGTAGAAAAATAATGCGAGTGAAGCTGTCGATATCACTTGGAGATGACTACTGCCTTCACACGCATTCCTTTTGTACCATCAGCGGGGCTTAATGAAGAAGTTGCGAGCTCGTCTCCACCGCGGACTTCGGTTCGATTCCTGAGCCAGGTGAGTGCGGTTGGGTAATCAAGGGTGTTGGTGTCTTCTATTGACTAAATAGTTATCACTCTCCAGATGTTGAATATACTACGACAGACATTTGTCGTTAATCATGTGTGATGTAGTCAATAAATGCGCATTTTCATTGTTGAATATTATTTTCTCTTCAATTGTCCAATTAGGTTAAACATTTTTATTATTTTCTATCAATTAATCATTTCTGACTCCTCATTCAACAGATCAACTCAGTTATTGTTCAATCTCCCAGCGGCTGCTTTCTGTTTCAATTTCATTGCGAACAGGGCAACTTGCATCAAAGCAGAATTTCCATGTCGGGTGTCACCAAAACGCTTTCTAGAGCGGGGAAGTCAGTGTGCTACCTTCCAAGCCGTCATTGTAAAATGACTTGAGGCAAAGACTGTGACACTGTATCCTTGATTAGACTCATTCCCACTGTTGAAGGATAAAAGAATTATCGATCAGTCGTCAAATGTTGAAGAAGATCAACTTAAATCGTTCCACATATTGATCACAAGTTAAGTGGCGCATCACGCACGCAGCAAACCGCAAATAACAAGGGACGAATTTGTAACATTTGTACAAATTGAATGAAAGGAGAGCTTTGATTTTTCCTCTGAGTAACAGTTAAGAGGCTGGATGACATGAAAAATGAAATTTTGGTGAGAAAGTTATTGTGGGAAAGGAGGATTCTACCTGATATAGTCGCATTCTTTGATGGATGAAAAGATCGCCGAGAGAAGTGAGATATCTTTGTCATGAGGCAAATATTGGAAGTTCATTGACAAATTCAAGTCTGTATGGTGGGAAATCAGTTCCAGAGCCAGTTTCACGTTTTTGAACCCATAATCTCGAAGACTGACCAAGTCTCAGGGGGATCAAGGGCTGGGCCGGCGGCCGGTGTAGTCAAAACCGGCCGTAACCTACTAATTCAGACTCGCAGCTGCTCAACTTGGACCGCTAGACATCATTTGATCTCTCGGTTTCTATGTAGCATATATGGTATATGGTAGGCCTACCGCCCGGTCTTCCGGATAAGGAAGAGTTCCCAATGAAGCACAACGACGCCGATTTTCATAAATTTCTATCCAAACAGACCTTGCACCAGGTAATAAGACAAATATTCGTGTTTTGATATTATATTTTGTAGGTGTATGAAAGAGATTGATAAGAGGCAATACGCTTACTAGCTGATTTAAAATATGGAAAAATTTTCCGATAGATAGGCTAAAGAACTAATGATTCTTGCAAAATCCATTTATGCTGAGCATGCGATTCCGGAAACTCTATTTGAGATGGAGTGCCACTTAAAATTAGATGTATGAATAAGTAACTGCTTATGGATTAGTGCTTAGTCAGCATCGACGTGCCCTCACTTCCGTCAAGCCAACTATAAAAACTTCGAAGTATTTAATAAAAAAAGCCACATTCAGAAACCTCGAGCAAAAGCAACCGTGAATTCAATAATGAACAGACTTTTCATTCCCTACAAAACGGAAAAACAACAAAAGTTAGCAATTTTTCCTTATGCATTGTAATGGTTATTCTAAGTAGGCCTACCCAAACTTCTTTTCATTGCCAAGTTTCAGCAATATTGTATGGCTCTGTAAGTCACTTGAATAATTATTTGAAGAATAACTTTCAAGAAACGGCTCGCAATGTTTGCGTCATAAAACTTATGTTGCAATATCTATATTTTCATACTCCTACAATGTTGCAATGTCAATGTCAATAACCAGCTGGCCGGCCGGTGTGATGATTGGTCGGCCGACCGCTCTTCAAAATTTTTGGATGGACACAACCAAGTAGTGCTGAATTCAACAAGTCAGGGATGTGGGGGTTCCCGGGGATCATGTTTAAGTAGGTCCTCCAACTTTTTCCCTTCTTCTCTTGTATGTTTCGGTCATCAGGAACTGCGATATCTATTATGAGCGCTTTCTTCTGGTTCTTATCTACCATTAGGATGTCTGGTTTTGGAGATTATCATTATGCTGTGGTCACTTGCTGTCAAAATGCCATATACTGCAAACTGTGTTCGTGCTCACGAAAGCAGCACTAACTTTCATGAATCAAACATATGAAATACAACCAACGAATAGGTTAAAGTTGACCACAGACGAGCAGTTTAAGAAAATCCTTAGCGCCGCAGACGTAGCATTTCGATTGGTTGAGCAAGTTGAAGGACTGTACAGAAGACTACTCTGCACTTTTTATCCTGGCCTTTTTACTGTGTGACTGACAATAGTAAAAATATTGCAGGGCGATTATCAGCCGCACGGTGGAGAACATAACGATGAATTCATAGACTTCTGTGTTTAAATGCATTCACGTGCTTTATGTTTCAAGTTAGTTTGCGTTTCAGGGCACGGTAAGCACGAATCAACGTTCTAGGCTTGAAAAAGTGTCCATGTAGACGGTCAGCATATTCTGATGTAGTTTTACATAGCTCTGAATATGACATTTTTAAATCACTCATCAAGCTTCTTTTTGAAAAATCCAAATTTATTGATTTGGAAGACCTCCATATGTGGCAGCCTAAAAATATAAATTGTCCGGATATTTTATCTGCATTTTCTATTATAGTAAGTCAGTGATTGAAAATCAGCAATTTTTAAAAGAAGCCATCGAACAATTTTTGAAAAAAGTTATTTGATTTCTTTGAAAGAATACATTTATTTCAATGATTTTCATATAAGCGCTGAAAACCGTGCGCTCCTAATGCTACCTCCATTTGCTCTTAACCTTGTGAGTTTCGGAGTTGTACCATGATAATAGGAGTAGAGGTGCTAAATTCTGCGGATTAACCCTTAATGCTACGTAAACCCCTCATGCTACGACGCTGTCGCAAGTAATATAAAGATGATTGAAAATGTTCTAGAAAATCTTATTCCAAAGCCCATGTTGCTCCAGATGCTTACTAACATTCGGGGTCCTCCTGTGTTCTCCATTAATGGCTTGCATCAGGATTTATTCAGCTGGCTTAAGGAGCGTACGGTTTATAGTGTAGCATCCACATTTATTGAAAAAGATTTCCGAATGTTTTGCCTTCAGTTTATAAAAGCAAGCAAGGCTCGGCGTTACAAAATATGTACAGTCTACAGAATGGACTGTATCGTGAGGATGTAAAGATGCAGAATACTTCTAAGAGATTGAGTTGTTGCCTGCAAAGAGAGAAGTAGTGTGATATTATTGTAAACTTGTAAACAGAATGTTATCGACATGACAAGTGTGCGGTTCTCTATTTCATTTCATACATACATCGGAACAGCTTTTAAGGTTGCCATCTGAAAATTCAACTTTTTATTTCAATTTTTATCGGCATAGTTTTATGATTCATAAATTTATGCTTCGCTTCTTGAATCTGAATAGTAATGTGTACCCATCTACATATCTTTTAAAGTTAATCATGATCTCTATTTTTGATTAAGATTTTTGGCTCTTTCAGTGGCAGGCTTTGTGATATGATCACGCTTAAGAAAATACTCATATGATTAAGCGGAGCATCAAACACATAAAATTGCCAATTTGACAAACTATATTACCTCTCCAAGGTTGACATGACACGGATAATTTGTAAAATACTATTATTCCGCCTGCATGGTGATCATGATCAGTCAAATCAGTGTAAATTTCTCCAAAAGTGTTAAAATTGCATATCTCACATGTTGTATGTGGGTCTCAACTCGAGTTCATTTAAGTAATGGATAGAGGATGGCTATGCGATTCTCTGGGATATAGAGAGGGAAATTATTTGATGAATCCCGAGGGCTTTAGCCCGAGGGATATATCAAATAACTTCACGAGCTATGTCAGAGAATCGCATAGTTATCCTCTATCCGTTATAAAGCATGTCAGATTATTAGGACCACAGATATCCGCGATAGAATCCCTCTCTACCAAGATTTTCCCTGGGAACAAATTTTATCAAACTATGCAATAATCTGGTATACTTTATTAAAATTACTGTACACACAATGGAGATTTAGTAAATGCTGAGTTGCTGCTCGACCTAATGTTTTTACTCTGTGCTATGTGAACAAGAGCGACTGACTTTGCATTGTGAACACTAATCAGAGAGTGAATGTATTATGCAGAGAAGCAACTAATTATCAATTAACTGGCCAATATGATTTCAGTTACGATTTCATTAAATGAACTCTTGCTGTTATCTAGCACCGCATGAGAGAATCTCCAAGGAATTGTCATGATAGCAATAGGGAAAAGTATTTTACAAATCCTTCGAGTCATTGATTACTTTGGAGAAATGCTTTTTAATTAACTGAAGTGACTACTACTACAGATTGTTTCATAAAAAATGGATCAACCTTAAGCATCGCCTTAACTTCAACTTTGTCTAACTCCGCCAAACTTGAACGAATTTCTCTGAAATTTGGAAGATATGTCAGTTGTGCTTGCTAATATCATTGTTGGAAATTTCAAGCATGAATATTGAGTTGTTTTCCTGTTATAGATAAAAAAAGTAGTAGACAATTTGATCTTCATTTAGCAATGTTACACAAAATCATACCTCACTCTTATAAAATTACATTTGTTTCCTTTGTTATGTAATATGTTGTTCTACAAGCCAAAAGCTATCAAGCAAAACAAAAATAAAGAAAATCGGTCAATCAGAGCCAGTATAGCACCATTATTCATCAACAATGATGTAACTGCTACATGTGATTAACTGGACTTCATGTTCCATAGCTTCCTGACTTCGTTGCGGTGGTGTTGGCAGCACTCCTGATTGCTTTCAGCTAGAAATCTATCTCTTACCGATGAACAGTGGCCAATTATCGATGAATATTTTACGAATGAACATTGGCCAAATGACAGATCAACTTGGTGATCCATCGACTTGGTTATTTATGGATGATAATGCTACGTGTCACAGGAGTGTCAACTTATGCAAGTCTCAATTAGGGCTTAGGACATTATCTTGGCCAGCTCGTTCTCCTGATCTGAATCCCATAGAAAATGTATGGAATTCTAAAACGTAACGTTCGTCGTTCACTGCTACCTACAGATGGCGTATCACAACTTACGTCACTGTTAAAAAGAGAGTGGAGAAAGCTAGATCAGTCAAAAATCAACGATATCGTCGAATCAATGCCTAGACGAATTGGTAATGTCATTGACAATAAGGGTAGGGCCACAAAATATTAGCTTCTTAAGAACCGTTACTGTATCATAGCTTATCAGATTATATAAGGACATTTAAATATATTAGGGACATGAAATAACATGAAAAATGCTTTCTACATCATACTTATGTTTTATTCAGTCAAATTTTAGGATGATCCACTTTTTATGAAACGGACTGTATAAGACCGACATTGATGATAAGAAATACTTCCCTATACGCTTGTCATGTTCCAAATGCCTGATGCTGAAGGATAGCTTATCACAATCAAAGAAAATGATCATAATTTACTTTAAAATACACACGCAAATGGGTCCACAATGTTTTCAGATATAAAGGAAGCTCAATTTAGTGAGTCATTAAATCATTCCTAAGAAATATTGAATTAATCCACATAGTTGAATTCTAACCATGCTGTAGAGTGCTATGATTCCAACCATTCATAGCTCAATTCTGCGCAATGATGATCATCAAATGATAGGACTGCGGACTCCGGCCTATAGCTAGACCCGAACTACAATACAAGCAAATTATTTATTCTCGTGAATAGCTGTCACTGTCTTGATGTCAATTTTCTCCGTCAAACAAAAGTACAGAGACAGCAGTGCATATAGATTATAATAGTTAAGGGAATGAACCGTGATAGTGAAAAAAGGATTGTCTTTTCACTCGGTGATTTAGCAGAGAAGACAAGCCTTCCTAGCCTCGATCACGCTTACGCACCAAAGGTCAGAGACAAAAATAAAATACTGGTTTGTTTGAGAACATATTTACCTCTTACCCTCACGCTATTCGTGATCGTGTGTAATTTCGCCTCCAAAGCGCATATTAAAATCGAAAGTGTGCTCATTTTTTGGAGAAAGATGCGAGATCTTTCTGCCTGGTAGAGACTGGAGAAAAGCCGTGTGCAGCACACATTAACAAGATGGGAGGAGCCGAGTCGTATACATGCAACTTCAAGCTGCATTTGATAAACTTTCATCGAAAATGATTGATAATTGATACAGCAATGATCACTAAAGATAGGTTCAAGTAAGCCTATAATAATCTATGATGTAGGTTACCAGATTATTTAAAAAACTAGGCTTTATATACTTGCCATCAGGAGTTGGAGTCGGAGTCCTATCAAAATGATAGGATTCCGCATCCCTGCAGCAATCACTCCGCGTTTGCGGACTCGACTGCTGTGTGAATGTTGAATGCAACAGCGCATTGCTGTTAGTCTATATCTCTTATCACGGAAGTTTAGAAAAGTGCATACGTGACAGACTTGTTCGCTTGTTGGAAAAATAAGATATTGATTAAATTCGCTCAGCTGTCAAACTTGAAAATTGAGCCAAGAGGCAGAACAAGTTTTCAGTATTTTGGACGATGACTGTTAATGAAATTTACTTAGTAATCAACTTGATCTATCTTTTCGGTTAAATGTTTTAAAATTCTCATCATAAAAGTTTCATACTTTTTGAGCACTTCTTAAATGTTAAGATCTCAAACATTAATCGCAGGAATACAACATGCAAAAACTTATTTTTTTCAAAAAAATTGACCAAATATTCTTTTAGATCAGGAACGTAATCTCCAAAAAACTGAAAAATTTGATATAGAAATTTCCACTATATGCTGACAATGTTTTAAGTTGACGCTCCTCCTACTTATATAGTCATGCGGAAAGGTAGGTATCTATTCCTTTCATTTTACTCAAAATGTTGTGCAGAAAGATTCAACTTGTATTTGATTCATTCGTATTTCAGAACTTATCAACAATTTTGTAATCTCCAAAAGATTCGGACATTTCTATTGAATCAGCAAAACTCTGCCAGAACCGATCAGATGCTCAAAACGTGGGAACCAGTTAATGCTACACAAATTACAAAAACTAACCAACTACACTCTCAAACTAGAAGACCATTATCATGAATATGGGAAACCTGTAATAAGAAAAATGATTCCATAGTTAATGACTCACATGTGTTCCGTTGATGTTCAGAAATTATCAATTTGAGGATAAATCATTCTACTGCCATCTATTCTCCTCTTAGATTGTCAATTGAATTGTAGTAAATTGAAATTATGGATATTACGTTTGTATGGACGTTAGAAAATGAAACGGATACTATTATCAGTCAGAATTTCACCCAGTGTCTATGAAAAGCATGCAAGCAAGCAATTTAGTGTGTGAAAAATAAGTAAGCAAATAAGCAAGCAAGTGAATAAGTAAGTGCTTAAACTATCAAGTAAATAAGCAAGCAAAAAACAAACAACTGAATAAGTAAGAAATAGACTATTAAGCAAGTGAATAAGCAAGCAAATAAACTAGCAACTGAACAATGAAGCAAATAAACAAGCTACTGAATAAGCATGCAAATAAACTAGCAAGTGAATAAGGTCAAATATCGGTCAAATTTATTTATTTATGAATTTTTACAATAAAGTCATCGTCGAAAAACTTCTCTTCCCATAATTGCTGAAAGACGACGAACACTACGAACTACGATGTTTCAATTTTAAGTCTTGTCGTACCGGAGCGTTGACAGCCACATTCGATAGCTACATCATCACATTATCGGATAAAATGAGTCATTCTTAGAAATCGAACAATAGCAAAAGTAAGAATCCTCAGATCGGTTTAGCGCGCCATCATCCCATACATCATACAAGCACACACTTCTTGAGTGCGCGATCCACACGTTTTTAAGATACCCACTCGCTCCGTGTGCTTAGTAGGGTAAGGTGGTACAAAACGCCCCGGTCAGGTAAAACGCCCCACTCAATTTTCTTCGTGACATTGAATCGGTCGGTGTTTTAAGTCATCAATTTTTAAAGTCAACTATGCGCGCAACTTTGAATCATTTGGTTTCATCACGCTGGTCGAGAAATTGCAAGCTAAAGAGGTACGTAAAGGATAATGATACATTCCTTGTTATTTTGACGAGAGACCTCTAGTGTAGCAGTGACTTAGGGACACCATACTAACGCACGGTAAAATGTATTTGAATACTTGGGTTAATCATTAATTGTATGCTATTTGTATTTAATATGTGCACTAACGATTATTTCATAAAATCCTTGAAAAATCAGATGATAATGGGTTGGGGTAAAACGCCACACACTTGGGTGTACATAACGCCCCATGGGGCGCCTTATACCTTCGTCGAGGGGCGTCTTACCCCAACTTTTTCTATTAAGTTATAAGTTGATTAGTTGACATACGGTAATGAATCAGTCGTATCCCTAGCACCATTTGTCCAAATAATACATAACACTAAGCTTTTATCTTATCTTCTTAGTGTGCATAACTTCTACACGTGTATAGCTTAGGAAAAACAACCTACATTACTATTTTAATGACTCTTAGACTAAAAAAAGGTTTGACATCGGACTTGAACCCTGTACCTTGCACGATAAATATTTAGACAGTTGCCGCTTATACCACAGCGCTACGACGTCGCTTGCCGTCAAGGTGGTGCTTTGAAATAAATATAGATATCTGAATCACTATAAACATATCCCACTATGTCAACACAAAGTGGCTGACATTAAGTGGTGGCTGCAGCCTGTCCATTGACTTAGTAGACTTAGTATTTAGTGATACCAGTACAATAGGCCTACCCTTAATTTTCCCAGGCCTTGTATGCCTGTAAGTAATATGAGGATGACTTTGTGTGTACACTGTAACAATATACATGTAGTAAAAAAACTAAATGCATGTACGGGTATGCCAAACTGCAAAGCTAATGTATAGGATTCTGATAATGTAAAAGCTGCTGAAGTTTGTAGCAATATTTAACGTCTAACAAGTGATTTTTCTTTCAGATGCCTCGGGAGTACAAGCGAAAGACAAACCGGATGAATTACGGAACAGAGACGCTACAAAAGTCACTTCAAAGCTTGAAGAATGGCATGGGTGTTCGTCAAGTGTCTCGAATGTATGGTGTCCCGTGCAGAACATTAAGACGACATCGAGATGGTCTTACCTCTCGTCCTGGAAGGACAAAGCTTGGCAGATACGAGACTGCCTTGCCAACCGACGTTGAAGATTATTTGAAGGAACATATATTATTCATGGAGAATCGACTCTTCGGACTAACAAACTTAGAATTGCGCCGTCTTGCTTTCAGTGTTGCTGAACGTTCCGGTGTCAACCATCCATTTCAAAATGGTCTTACCGGTAAAGATTGGCTACGTGGCTTCTTGAAAAGACATCCTGATATATCACTACGGAAGCCACAAGGAACCAGCATCAATAGAGCTGTATCCTTTAACAAGCAAAACGTCGAAGAATTTTTCAAGATATACAAAGACATTTTGGAAAAGCACAGTTTCCAAGCCAGACAAATATGGAACATAGACGAAACAGGAATAACAACAGTTCAAACACCATGTAAAATTCTGGCCAAGTCGGGTAAACGTAGTGTTGGCAAAATCGTAAGCGCAGAGAGAGGACAATTGATGACTGTCATTGTTTCATGCAGTTCAGCAGGTCACTATGTTCCGCCATTGCTTATTTGGCCTCGAAAGAGAATGGCTGAGCAACTCATGAAGGGGACTCCACCAGACTCGATAGGAGCTGTCAGCGATAGTGGATGGACTGATGGAGACATCTTCCTTGTTTGGTTGAAACATTTCCAGAAGTGGACACACAGCAGTGCAGACAATCCACAGTTGCTTGTATTGGATGGACATCATTCACACAAGACTCTCGAAGCTGTCCTCTTTGCTAGAGAACACGGTATTCACATGCTGACCCTCCAACCACATACATCACATAAGATGCAGCCTCTGGATAGAACAGTTTTCAAAGCACTCAAAGCAAGTTACAATACGGCTGTAGATAACTTCATGCGTTCAAACCCAGGGAAGCGTGTGACCATGTTTGATGTTGGAGAGCTGTTCGGCATCGCCTACAATCGGATAACAACTCCAGAAAAAGCAATAAAAGGATTCGAGGTCACTGGTTTGTGGCCACTGAATGAAATGATATTTTCTCAAGAGGACTTCGCTCCATCATTGATGACAGATGAGGCCGATCCGAGATATAATAACAACGATCATGCTGAAAATTTCCATATGACGAATGATGTCCCTGGTCCAAGTGGAATTTCAGGTAGCACAGCCGAAGTCGTGTCCTCATCCCCAGCAGTTGATACACCATCAAACACCGGTGTACCGGTAAGCCCTCGATCGTTGATTGAAGACCTTTCACCTCTTCCAACAGCACCAAAAAGAAAGAGAACGAGGAAAGTGGAACAGTCGAAAGTATTGACCTCTTCTCCATCGAAAAAACAGCTCGAACATATGAAAAATACGAGTGCAAAAAGGAAGGTCCGAGTGAAATCAGCAACTCCTTCTAAGGCACCAGCACCAAGTTATGATCGCACTTCATGTTTCATTTGTTCAATGAAGTGGGTCATGTCCTGCGAAGAATGGATCCAATGCACAAAATGCAAGCGATGGGCTTGTGTGCCGTGCACAGATGTCGAGAGTGCTGACCAGATCGAATATGTATGTGACTTTTGTCGTGTTTTGTGAACTTGTCTTGTTGTGTGTTGCAATTCTGTGCGTACTATGTAGTATTTGTAGCGCCAATGAAAGTCTTCATTGTAATAGTCAATAGATCTGTTTGATATTGGAAAATTTGTTATTGTTATATTCGCAGCTGGGTTCCGATTAGCAGATAGGTATAGATATATGTATAGGCAGTGGCGGCTCGTGCAGTTCAGCTCAAGTGGGACGCATTCCAAACTTCATTATTTAAGCTCATAAGCTTATGTGGTATCAGTTGCAGCTAGCTATACTGTACATACTACAATTACTATTAGTTATACATGTAAGCCTAGACCTATATGAACGTGTTTAATTAGGACATGGTAAAAAATTGAATTGTTCCATTTGCTAACTGCGATCCCTTTATAATAAGGACTCTCATTCAAGCAAAAATAGAAAATATGTTTGAATTCGCAACAGGTAATTGAAATAAGAAATTAATTATTAAGTTCTTTCATTCAATTTAATTTCAAATTATTCACATTTTTTTAAAGCTAAATCGTCTTTCATTTGAAATTTGGAAGGCTACAGACAAGGTTTTGTGAAACGTTAACGTTATTACTGATTATTCGTAACCTTAGCGAGTCAATACTTCTTAATTCGAATTTTTCTTTATATGAAACGCTGAAATAAAGTCTTTCTTGAGAAAAATAATCTGATTGAATTTCAATTGAATCTACGCGAGAGACATCAATGAATAGTGACCGAATGCGTTTCGACTGCAGTCTGCAATGCTTGCACATGTTTAATAAAATTGACCTAAGCTTGACTTCCCAACACGCGCTGCAGCGTTACAACTAATAAGAATGCGCGAAACTGTACCAGAGGGACATCGTGAGAGCACAATTACTATCTCAGCACAATTTACGCGTCTGATGCAGCCAGAAATATTTTATGTATGCAAATGTATGATCAGCAAAACCTGTATGAAACGAGGCACATTTGCTGTGCGCCCCATCCACGAGACATAGGGTAGGGACGGTCACGTCTGAGTCACTTGAAACGTGCTTTGATTGATGTGTTTGGGCATTCTTGGTTATCGGACAGGTTGAGCCATTGACCGTTCAGTTAGCGTTCATTTAACTTAATGATGATTTATGTTAATTTTGGTGTATTATCGAATGGAGGGCTGCGCCCCAGGCGCACATATGGACGGGCCGCCGCTGTGTATAGGTAGGCTATATAGATAGGCTAAGCTTACTAACATTCCTTTGGGTTGACATAATCATAGCCAAAATGTTATATGTCCGGTTTTTCATATTGCCTTAGCATCTGAATACTGATATCATTATGATATGTGCAATTTGAATACGATGTTAAAATAGTAGGGGGTAAAACGCCCCCAGGTCGTCTTACCCTACATGGTGGGGCGTTTCGCCCCATGCATGGGGTAAAACGCCTTTTTGAGAAAATTTACAAAAAGGTATGCACAGAACATTACAAAAGCGTTCGACGAAAATCAACTAGTCTGAATAATTCTACGGTCTCTATTCTCAAATTGAGCAAAAATCGCGTTTTGTAATTTGTGATAATAAAGTCAAAATTTAGCATGAAAGTTAAGCGGGGCGTCCTGCCCCACCTTACCCTATGAATAGCAGCAGATAATATCAAGTGCTGAGTTAGTTAGTCTATTTCATTTGGTAAAGTTTCTCGAAGTATACGAAGACGAAATCATGACTTCCCATGCAATGTCAACGTCAATAAGCTTCGGTGCATCTGACACAGACACTGACATGAGTGAAATGATGAAAAATCGTGGTGTTAAACCAGGTACTCTAAGAAGCTATAAGAAAACTAATGGCATCGCTAAGCAACGAATACTCGATTAGCAATATGGTATTTAGTTACATTGGTGACTGTCATTTTGTTTCTGTAGTAGAATAGAGCTCGTTCTTAACTGAATGTTATAAATTGAATGGAACAGGTTTTAAATTAAATGGGACATGTTTTAAACTGAATAGAACATTTCTAAATTGAATGGGGCAGGCTTTAAACTGAATAGAACATTTTTAAATTGAATAGAACAGGCTTTAAACTGAATAGAACATTTTTAAATAGAATGAAACAGGCTTTAAATAGAACGGAACAACTTTTAATTAGAATGGAAAAAGGTGTAGAATGGAAACTAATGCTACTTAGTGGACATGCGTTGTCATGACAACGGGACCTAAGTGATGGCGGCCTTCAGTGCTTGACATTGGCTAGGTGCCAGTATCTCGTCAGCGTACTTGTAAAGAGTCAAGACATTATCATTTCTATTTAAAGATGAAACCATCTTGATGAAATAACTTTCACGATATCGCCTTGAGGCACGAATTTCAGTAATTTGATTCTTCTTGAAATCTATCAACATTTATTGAAATCGGTGCCTTAATGAGCAGCAAAAACAACCATCAACAGATAACAATTGTTCATTCTGGTCTTATTCACTTCAACAAATCGAAAGGTCGAATTTCTGTGGCAAAAAACTGTTTGTTGGTCTATAGTTCGATTTATCTCCACTGACGACGATCAATGAGACAGAACCGTTTGCAGCTCGCGATATGATTCAAATTAACTCTCGTCATTATCAGATTATTTTTTAATGCATCATAATCAGTAACTTGTTAGTAGATAGGAATGACCAAGGCCAGTCTCATCAATTTTAACGCGAGTAAGGTCTTAGATCTAAAACTGAAAAAGTAAAGAAAGTCTTTACTTTCTTAATAGAGGCCTTAGCTCAATTATTTTGACATGCTTTCCCTCATTTTTTACAGATAAGAAAAAGAAATTGGCGCCATCTTCATAGCCAGATTAGCGCCATGAGTATCACTTGAATATTATTTGACAAAAACGCTTGTTCATGCGTTTCGGTTTATTTGTATACCAGCTTTTGTATAAAAATCTTCATCTCAAGGGAGCCACATCATCCCTTCATTTATTTCCGCTCCTTCCTCCAGACTCCCTGAAAATGCTTGAAAAGTTGACGCAATCAATGTTGAATAGATATGTGAATTCCTTTCAATTCTCTGTTTATCGCATGCGAATATGTCCGTTCCTCGAAGCTCGTTCCTATACCAACCACGAATCTTTTCCAACCAAGCCATTAATTCCATATCGGTCCCCAACAAGAACGCATGTGGAGAATCAACTTTTTAAAATTCAAACATCGAATCAATAAATTCCCTGACTTCAACCCTTATGCAATGAGATTACAGAAAAATAAAAATTCTGCAATATTTTCAAATTTATTCATTATGGCAGTTTCAAAATTCTGTATTAAATGTGCAATGAATTCTTGGAAACATATATAAATAATGAACGCTATGATTGATTCAGCAGTGATTTTAAGAATAAAACGTATGTAGCTATTTTCAAACGCAGTGCACGCATCATGCACTAAATAAAAAGTTTTGTATCTCACAGTGCAATAATCAGTATATACCCATGGATTTCTATATAATGGCTGGCAAAAGGTTTGAATTCATCCTCAATCAAGAGTCATTTGACTTAGAAGGACATTGAGTTCAACCTCGCAAAAATCCCACTACATCATGGAAGCTAGACATTACCTCTGTTCAGACCGATGCTCACTTTGAGTGTGGAATAAGAAAAGGGTTGAAGTTAGGTAGACATGAACCAATAAATTCCGACGTAGAGCCAATTCTCTACCACAAGACCACAGCGCCGGTAAAAGCACATTATAGATTCTTCAAGTAGTTATGATTTAAAGGTCAGAATACATTTTGACGTCGTTAATTCAACTTTAACTCCGGAAAAATTTATTTAAAAGTCATACTAAGTGCGAACTGCGAAGTAAAACTGAGGGAAACTGAACCAACAATGGTACAACCTCAAGGTAAGAAGTCTCCCATTGTCATTTTACGTAAAGAAAAACATTGACAGCATACAGAAATCAATTTTTCTCTGTTCGTTTCACTACCCATATAGGAGCAAACACATTTTTGATGCACTGAGAACGCCTGCTCCTTTCTATGAAAAAGTTAGCCAACATTGACATTTTTAGACTCATTCACTCTCACAGATTTAAAGAATTATGACTGCTTCGAGCTCCTTTGTTTCAGTGTCCGATTTCATTTCCCTATATTCTCTTTGATGACAATCATATTCCGTAGATTGACTATTATAAATATTTCTCAATTGTCTTCATTTTTAAAAGTGATAAGCTGTCTGCGAGGAAATGCCACTCAGGCTGATTGTCACGGTTGAGAAGTACTAGTGAAGACTAACTTACGATCGGATAATTGGTACGCGCCCTGTTTTCATGCCGTCTGTTTTGATATCTGTGAAAAAAATACACGCCAGACTTTTCATGCTAATAGTGTGTCTATTAAGTAGACGACATTGGCCATAGAGAAAGTATATTAGGTAGAATGCCAACTCAGCAATAATTTAATGTCCTTCGTGTATACAGTTTCGATTTTATTAAATGAACTCGAGTTGAGACCCAGCATCACATGTGAGATATGTAAATTTGAACACCTTTGGAAAAATTTACACGGATTTGACTGATCATGATAGCAATGCAGACGGAATAACAATATTTTACAAATTGTCCGTGTCATGTCAACCTTGAAGAGGTAATATAGTTTGTTAAGGTAGGAATCCGATGGGTTACTATCACGTTAATACATGCCTTTTCAGTAATATCACAAGCTATAGCCTGCCACTGGAAGAGCAAAACAAAATAGTCACTGACAATGATCACAATTAACTAAAAAGATTTAAATGGGTCGGCATTACTAGTCAAATTTGAGTGAATCATAAAATTAATTATACCGATGAAAATAGAATTAAAAACTTGAAATTTCAGCAAAGAAAGCACACGTATTTATGAAGATTTGCATTATGATGCAGATCATGAATTTTCTTTGATGATCAGCTTAATTTCCGCTTAATTACGATGCTTGTTAGCAAATATATATTCCTTTTGATATCCCGCTTGCTTCATGCTAGGCATACTTACACAGGGGCTTCATCTCGGTAGCATATAAACACAGGAATAATTTAAAAAAATAGCTTTTTAAAAACTGCTGAAATAATTTTTTGGACCACGGGAACATAATCTCCGCAAAAAACTGAATCTTTTGATACAAAAATGTTCACTGTATACAGATACTTTTTTTGAGTCGACACTCTACCTACATACTTACTCTATGACATTGAACTTCATGGCTAATAATGAAGAGTCAATAGTTGATTTGGTTACCTAATGAGTAAAAGTTCGTGACAATAACAATGACAAGCATTTCTTTCAAATGCTATTTGCGAGCGTTCTAGGCATCGTATAGAGTTGGGAGAGGTGCCATTAGAAGCGGACTGATCTCCTCTTTCTTTTGGTGAAGATGTTTGCCGTTTTGGGATCATCCGTTTTGCGCAATGTTGTCCGAAGAGATGCCAAATGGACACAATAGGAATGAAAGGGTTAAGTTGACAATCAACCGCATAAAACATCGCATGTCTGAATCTAATAGTATGCTGTTTACTCATCAATGTGCTCGTTCAATACGACTGACAAGCATTTCATTCACTAATTCATTAATTCTTCTTCGAAACTGCATCAAATAACCGCTGCCTGCAGACTATGTAAAAATTCACACGAAGTCTTTGTAAGCAATTCATCAAAAGTGTCTTCATCTCGATTTGTAGATTCTAGCCATATTAGATAAAGCATCAGCTAAAATAGCCGTATATCGTGATGCATGATGATCATTCTTGATTAAATCACAGCATTCCTGTAAAATCGGATTTATTTTAACAATGCATTTGAGATTTGCAAATTTAAAATACAAATGCCGTATTTTCATTGATGCAACCCGCAAGCGATATCATTCTAGATTTTAACCCTATCAGGACCGCGGGACACCCCCTCTCAACTTTTTTTATATCTCCTAAAATAAGTCAGATAAAAGTTAATTTTTTTGTGACTATTAGTTTGTATGCATGTTGAACTTTCAGTAAAAATTTGGGCAAAATTTTCTTACTGTAAGGTAGGTTTTAAAATTTATTTTTAAAAGTGCTTTTTAGAAAATTGATGGTTTTCATTCATAATTGCATTGATTATTGATATAACGTTTCTGCATCATATTTACATGATATTTAAGCATGCGCAATTCAAGATTGTTGACATACACATTCATCTTACCTCCCAAAATGAGTGCAACATGCACAATTGTACATGTCATGTATACATGTAATGTGAAAATATGAAGTCTTGATGTGAATTTTTAGATATGAAATCCACAGAGTAATACGGAATACATATCACCATTCGAAAGATTGCATTCGGAATGTAGCATAGCCGTGTTTTATAGCGAATAAGTCATTTGAACGAGACATTTGTAAAGATAGAAAAATGCAATAATGCATGAAAAGACATTATTTAGGTTCAAATTTCAAATTGCTATTTATAGTGCTAAAATTTACGTAGAATATTACACTTACAACACCATATAGATGCACTTGAATAAAAATATTTGCATAACTACTTTAGTTGTAGCGAAAAATTTTTGGAGTCAAAAAATGCATATGCCTAGATTCATGAAAAATGGAAAAAAATTGAAAATGCAAATTTTAAATTTGAATTTTTGGTATGAAGATTTTCGAATCATGCAAAATAGTCACTACTATTCGAAAAAGGAGACTCGAATTATGTAGTAATACTGTTTTCAAAAAATTTTATCGGAACATGAAAAATTTGAGGGGGCACTTTGTGCCTCACCGGTCCTACGACGCTAAAAATCGTCCGGTCCTGATGGGGTAAGGCCGGGTTGTATGAAAAAGATTCAAGCTTGCAATGTAGCTGACTGGATGTTTTTGGAGATAAAAAGCAAGGATCGTGTGCACTAATCAGGAGGCGAAATACGAAAGGCAGACATCGAAGGAGAGGATAATTATGACAGTGATAAAGAACTCGAGACGCTACATTTGCAAGGAGTAGAAACAGAAGCTTATGCTGAGTGAAGATGTGATATTGACCATTTGTTTTTATTGATAACGAGAGTTTTGAAAAGGCAATTTACTAATAGGATGCACTGAGATATTATACGTTCTATCGTTTCTCATCTTTTTGTGTGCAACTGCAATTCAAACGAAGGATCACAATGAAGATAAATTTCTTAAACAAGCAAATGTATTATATGATATGGGCAGCTCCCGAATCGATAAAATGATTCTGATAGATGCTATTTTGATCATCTAAAAAATCAAGAAATGACGTCTATCTACATCTTCTGTCAGACAATATAAAAGCGTAACACTTGCATGCAGTCAAACTCCAATAGCAATGGTTTCAAGCAATAGCAAGGCCGGTCGAATGATGTATTTCGCACAGAATACGCACATACGTGCGTATCTTCCTGAACTCAGCGGATTCTCCACGGATGAAGAACCGCTCGCAGAAATAGCGCTGGAGAAGATACAAAGTGGGTTTCTTGTCTTCATTAGTAGATCAGATGCGGGAATCAAGTGACATCATCAATATTAACTTGCTCATTCTGGCATTTCCCGGGGATCAATTTTGGTTCCATGTATATTCGCATTTTTCGTGGGCTTCTGTATCTGGTGACTCGGAAATCGCAATCTGCGCCAATGACGTGACTCTCAAAGAGATGGTTACCAATGGTCATAACCCTCAAATTCTGAATTCTATAAAGGATTTATAGAATGATATTGAATTTATCTAAATCAAGTCAACTGATACTTTATGATCGCAGGACTTCCGTCAATACTAGCTGTGTTGTGACATACCTGTTCAGATTCTGGGTGTTAGTTGAACTAATGTTTCAAATCAGGAATTTTACTTTAATGAAATGCTCAAACCATGACTTCTCATCGCCTGTTTATCATCAGAGCCTTAAAGACTATTCTCAATAGGAAAGCAATATTCATGGTGCATGAAGCTTTAATTGTTCCCCACCTTATGTATGCGGCTCCCCTGTTTGCGCATATTCCGAAGACCATCGAAAATAAACGTGAGAAATTTCATCGACGGGGGTATCGATTAATTTGTGGGAATTTCTACGATGCAGATAATGTCCCCCTGTTCTCTAACAAGAGATCTGAATGGGCGAACAAAAAGTGTCAACGAATAAAACAACAGCGTGACGCGCCAGCAAAAATCTTTATTATCAATGGTGTCAATTTCTTATATACATGAATGGGAGACATGAAAACCGGACTCATTAGCAGACAACGCTCAATAATGACGTCACGAAAAGGGAGACATGAAAACCGGTCTCATTATCAGACAACGCTCAATAATGACGTCACGAAAAGGGAGACATGAAAACTGGTCTCATTAGCACACAACGCTCAATAATGACGTCACGAGGGAAGAGAGAGAAAGTCGCGATTGAATCAACACGCACCAACACCTCTACACAATAAGCTCGACAACACGCAAACAGTATGCTCCACAGCACATACAATAAGGTAGCTCAAACTCCCACAAAAAGGTGCAAAACCATTCCATCCCACCCTTTTCGCAATTGCATTCTTAGACGTCTATTACATAGCGGAAAACTTTGCCAACCAGACGGCTACATTCGTGTGTACTATGGATGTGTTTTATGCACAGAATTAGATGTTTTAACTATTTCAATTTCCTAGAAGTGAAGACTAATTCAAAGCGATGGAACATTCTGCAACTTAGTGAGTGGACAAAATGAATCCCTAATACCTTACAGAGATAGGAAAAACCCATGCGTCGCTTGCGGATTGATGTGAATTCCTCCAAAATACTTCGATTGCCATGATTCCTTCAGATATGAAGATTTCTGATCATATTATTAAAGAAGATAGAGAGCACACAAACATGACTTCACCTGATGGTTTCACCATCATCTTCTCAGCATTCCTCACTGCATACACTGAATTATTTGATTCGGAGGACATCCCAGGGTCGATGTTGACCAACGAAACAAGAAAAAAACTCAAGGTTCTCGCGAGCGCTTTCGACAGACGTCGTCTGCCATCCTCAAGCAACTGAATTTTAATTCATGATACAGAAGCCATGCTGACAACAGATGATCATATCTCACTGCTTGTAGAGAAGAAAAAGAGAAGAAACTATTCAATGAGCAAGCTACATGACATTATCATAAAATTCACCTAAATCAATCTTAGTTTTATTCGAAGACTGAAGTTTCCGTGTCCACAGTGATTCCTTTACGATTCTTTTCCTCCAGACAGACTCCCTATCCACTATGGTCAACGAATCAACATCAATTCGATGGTCAGTGTCCACCAAATGCTTGGCCAACTCTGATCTGCCCGTGTCCAACTCACGAATGTTGCGAACATGCTCAGCCTTCCTTTTCTCAATCGGTCTTGCAGATTCCCCCCACGTACGAGAAGGAACAATCCTGAAAGCCACACTTGATATGGTAGACGGAGCCCAAACAAAGTGCTGGTGAAGGTCGCTTTCTAACCAGAATGTCTTGTAACGTAGAAACCGAATCAGATAACTCAGTCACATGTCCCTTGTTTGCTCAATACGCTGAATGTAGCTAGACAGCGTTATGTGTTTTGGTGTGTTCAAAATGATATTATAACAAATACGCCACTCACTGGCTAGTGTTCAAAAGGCGAGTGACAGCTTTTTGTTTGATAGAGTTTGTGCCATTTCCAATATTGTGCGATATACGACACATCCGTTCTAGGAGCAGTGAAGGAGCAAGTTGTCTAACCCTGTGGTTTCATACTAAACCATATTCAATGTCAAAAATGTTGGTTTGTCTTTATTTTGTGAGCAATATAATGTCTATAACTCTTCGTGATGTTCCTGATTTTCGTTCAATCAACTATACAATACTTGCTTGCTTAATCGACTGCTATTCTTCACAGCGACAATTTGAATAAATGAATGACATTCAAATTATCAATAAAATTGAATTTCACAATCAGAAGCAGAACCTTTTAATTTTATCCGTGAACTAAAACCACACTTTATTAAAACTTGGGAGAAACTCAATTCGTATTTATTTAATGAAAAGGTGTTAATTTTCCATCTGTTCAACTGATAATTTGACAAAGTGTTATTGCTTTAGCTGATGTTATACCGTTCTAAAGGAAGCTGCAATTAATGGAAAGCTTCAACAAAAGAAGAACTTCAGTGGCAGTTCGCAAAACTGGGGCAGTAATACATCACTTTACAACAATTTGTTTTAATTTGACATTGTCTGTCTTCTCAATGACTCCCAGCAGGTTTTTTAGATGGAAATTTGTCATTACGTCCTGAAATAATTTGTTATTACAATTTGCAATGAAAGTGTTCAGAAAGTTACCTTTTTAGAATTATTTGTTAACGTACAGTACTTTAGCAAATTTTGATCGTTTATAGTGAATTAAAGTGTAGTGTTAGAGAAGACGTGTGTTGTGATTCTGCACTGATAGCTCACACCACTTAAATAACCGCTAAACCATAGAGTAGGGATATATAGGTAGAGTGTCGACTCCAAAAAGTATTTGCATGCAGTGAAAAGTTTTATATGAAAAGATTCAGTTTCTTGTGGAGACTACGTTCCCGTGGTCCAAAAAATTATTTGAGCAGTTTTGAAAAAAGTGAAAATTTGCCAATTTATATACTACCGAGATTACTCCTTTATGTAAGCAGTATGCAACAAGTTGGATATCAAAAGGAATGAATATTTGCTAAAAAGCATCCTAACTGAGCGGAAATTAAGCTGGTCATCAAGGGAATTTCATGATCCGTTTTATAATGGAAGTCTCCATGAAAAAGTCGACATCTTATTGTGCTTTCTTGGCTGAAATTTCAAGTTTCTAATTCATGAAAGCAATCAGGTCATCGAGTTGACAATTTAACAAATATTACCTCTCCAACGCTGTCATGACACGGAGGATCTGTAAAATAATATCATTTCCTTCTGCTTTGCTAACATGATCAGTCAATTCCGTTGCAATTTCTTCAAAACTCCATAAATGTGTATATCTTACATTTTGAAACAATTCCGATTATATCTCCCTTGAGTTCATTTGATAAAATCGAAAGTGTATACACATTGGGGATTTAATAAATGCGGAGTTACCACTCTACCTAACATACTTACTCTATGCGCTAAACTTCACACAAAACATCCGCTAATATCAGATGAATTTGACAGCGTCATAACATGATGATGATTGATGACGTCAAAGTATGAAGACTGATGACGTCATCGTGTGATGACTGATGGTGTCACAATTGAAATCAGCAGAAAGCAGAGAAATATAGTAATTATTCTTTCGGATATATTCTGCCTAGACTGCAGAATAATATCACTGAAATCGTGCTGTATTTATAGCAAATTCTGTAAATATCATTTTGTGATCAGGACAGTCTGTTCATCGGATGTTATGACGTTTTCATCATCTTTAACAGCAATCCGGTCAAGCTACCGGTTACGAGGAATGTTACATTTTTGCCTCCTCTGTAAAATTCCCCTAAAAGTGCCTATTTCTCCCTAAAAGTGCAATCATAATCATGAAAATGACAAATCTCATTTTGAGTAATTAAATGCTAGATCATTACGTTATTAAGTGTATCAAACTTGGAAGTGCATGGATCTACATATACAAATGGAATTTTATGACGTTTGACCCTCGGTAACATGCAAGACGACTAGAATCAGAGTTAAAAAATTGTCGTTTTACTGATGTTGGGTGACAGTCTACAAATTAAAAATAATAATTTAGGAAGAAAATGTCAGTAGCTCTCATACTAGGTCTATATCAGCAGATCTGTCTTCAAATGACACTGCCAAATGAAGTTGAGTGAGTTGATCAACGTTTCGATAAAATCGAGGCATCAGTCCAAAGAGCACTGATGTCGATGTCAGAGGAAATGGAAAGTATCCAATCATGGCACAAGAAGCACATAATATACTTCCATTCCCAACTACATACCTTGTGGGATGGGGGATTCAGCGACGTCATTCTCCGTGAAAAACGCAACCGGCTGGAAATCTTCGAGAGAGAGGAGATCTCTGACTGAAGCAGACCGATATCTCGAACTGGAAAGATAATGTAAACACACCAGACTCAGGGTGAGCTCTTTGAATGTTGTCTGATAATCTGAACTAGAAATGCCCATCGATGATTTTCTAGGCCTCAGTGATAGTTGTGCACACATTGCTGCTAGTAATTTAGATTAATTGACAAAGTAATTAGTAATTGCTGACTTCCAATAAATATTCGAAAGTTAGGAATAACTGATTTTTTTTACCACGAGGTGCTTATTTATTAGTTCATTGGAGAGGTGTTTGAATAGCTGGTAATTCGAAAGGGGAGAATTGGCAAAGAAGGTTGGGAAGCAATAGTGTTGAACGGTCTTTCTCCCTCTTTTGTTCGACTTTGATTGTGGCCTTGTGGTGCGCGAGGCACAGATGTAGAGAAGGGCTGCAATCGTTCACTTTGTCTATCTCTCCTTCTCAATATTAAAATTCAAATGTTCAAAATTTATGTTTCATACCAAGCATTTGGGTAAGCACATGGAAAAGGACATTTAAGAGCATTTTTGCCCCACTGCGGTGTACGTGTTGAAGTGGCTGAAAAGTTTCACTAATAATACTGTACAATGAATAATTCACAATCTCTCTCTCTTTCTCTCAAAAGATGACGTTTGCAAACTGTGTGTATGCAAACAGGCATTACATGCACAGCCAATGACACATTATAACTGATTCTCACACGAGGCTTTCGGCATTAGACAAAAGGATTATCTTTAGATCATCCGTCTTAGTGCAGAATTGAGGAGAAGAAGTGGAAAAGGACATTCTTGGGATTATCAATTCGTTATACTACAGATTCTCGATCAGCTGTTCTATTTAGTCCTCACTCGTTCGCATCACATGGAAGTCGGGCTTAATGTAGTTGAAGACCCCGCGGCTGCGTCACCTCCAGATAAGTAGATTTCTACTTTTGCACTGCATGTGCAAAAGCTTAAGTTACATGCTAAGAAGACAAAGTTGATTACTCAAAAGCTTAAATTGCTTACTTGTAACGATAAGTTGCATGCTTAATGAGTTAAGTTGTATTTCAGATGGATGAGGTACATGTGCAGAAAGTTCAGTTTGATTTATGCTTAACATAGAATTGCAAAGTTTTGCCTTTGTTTAAGTAAATAGGTTAATAGGACTATATCGGATTCCAGCTGCTTGTTGATGATCACATGTGAAGCATGCGATCGTTGTAGATTCGTATTTGAAAGCTGTGTATTCCAAATCAATACATCATAATAATTATGTATTTCACGCGAAAAGCGAAAATTCGATTATCTTTGCAAAGTGTGACGATCAAAGGCACTGTCAACCATGCAAGTCGCCGCTCTTTAGATACTGTTGTGACGTATACGGATGTCCACGACGCAATACTGCTTTCAATGTACAGTCCTTTCTTGCCTGTGCTTTGCACCTACAGTCGCTAGTCCCATTGTGACTAAGAAACTGCTAGGAAGTTGGTAGGTAGTTTCTAGGTGGAAGCTAAATAGTGGCTAGGAAGTGACTAAGTGCCAGATAGTTAGTGTCTAGGTTGTTGATAGGTAATGGCTAGGTAGTTGTCAAGTAGTGGCTAGGTAGCATCTCGGTAGTGTCTGGGTAGCTTATAGGTATTGACTAGGTAGTTGCTAGGTGGTAGTTAGATCGTGGATAGGGAGTGGCTAAGTAGAAGAAAGATAGCGGCTATGTAGTGTCTAGGCAGTTGATAGGTAGCGGCTGACTATCATCAGTGAAAAGTGATACATGCGCGAAGACTTAAATACAATTATAATAATAATGCAAACCCTAACATTGATTGTATTAATATGCAAATAAAATACAATCATGTAATGTGCAATTAAATTTTCCTAAAGAATGGCTATAGTTCCTCTTTCAGTGAAAAGGTTTTCTTAAAATGTGATACTTATGACCCAAAACCTGATGATACTAAAGTCTCTATTTATTGGAAACTACCATATCTTCCAGAAAGTCATAAAGATGTTACTATGAAGGTGCACAGAATAAATGTCATTTTGAAAAATAGTCGCTTAAAGATAGCTAACAATACTTACAAATCCTATTACTTACAGATCCTATTCCGTTTAACGAGCATTCCTCCTTAATATACAAATACAGTTGTGAGCACTGTTGAGTATGCTATATCGGGAAACTCGTCGCCACTTATACACTAGGATGAAAGAGCATGTCAACGGCAGACCAGCCTCTGAAATCTCACTACATGTATATGTCCATTTCCCAAGTCAGAAGTAGTTTTCCATTCTATTACGTACCAATTATTATTTGTATTGGAGAAGCTTTACTGATAAAATCTTACAAGAACCAAAATATGAAGCTCATGAATACTCAGACGCAGACTGATCAATTGCTGTTATTTTGGTTGTTTTTCTTTGCTATTGTTATTATTGCTCGCGCTCCTTTTGAATGAACTTAAGGATGTATTTAAGTCTTTGCGGATGTGTAAAGCTTTTTACATTACAATTTATACTTATTTATTCCACATAACTTGTCACTCATTAAAGACGACATGGACATGGTATAATAAGATGAACCGTTGCATGAAAATTCAAGGAACTGCGATGATTTATTAATTGTCGAATGAAGATCAGTTAAAATAGCAAGCATGTTTCTCGTAGTCCTCTGTGTTGTTCCTCGAAAGGAAATAATTGCCTTTCATTTAATGATTATTCACAATTTTAAGCAAATTTCGGGTGAGGAGTGCTATATAAATCTTATTGTGTTTCCGGACTAGCTCGACATGATGAGCTTCATCGAAACTTATTGAACTTTCATAATTAGGCAAGAAATCGCATGAACTATACAAAGTTTAAATATAATTAACAAATTAAAAGCTATTGACCGGCGCTGTGGCCTTGTGGTGCGCGAGGCACAGATGTAGAGAAGGGCTGCAATCGTTCACTTTGTCTATCTCTCCTTCTCAATATTAAAATTCAAATGTTCAAAATTTATGTTTCATACCAAGCATTTGGGTAAGCACATGGAAAAGGACATTTAAGAGCATTTTTGCCCCACTGCGGTGTACGTGTTGAAGTGGCTGAAAAGTTTCACTAATAATACTGTACAATGAATAATTCACAATCTCTCTCTCTTTCTCTCAAAAGATGACGTTTGCAAACTGTGTGTATGCAAACAGGCATTACATGCACAGCCAATGACACATTATAACTGATTCTCACACGAGGCTTTCGGCATTAGACAAAAGGATTATCTTTAGATCATCCGTCTTAGTGCAGAATTGAGGAGAAGAAGTGGAAAAGGACATTCTTGGGATTATCAATTCGTTATACTACAGATTCTCGATCAGCTGTTCTATTTAGTCCTCACTCGTTCGCATCACATGGAAGTCGGGCTTAATGTAGTTGAAGACCCCGCGGCTGCGTCACCTCCAGATAAGTAGATTTCTACTTTTGCACTGCATGTGCAAAAGCTTAAGTTACATGCTAAGAAGACAAAGTTGATTACTCAAAAGCTTAAATTGCTTACTTGTAACGATAAGTTGCATGCTTAATGAGTTAAGTTGTATTTCAGATGGATGAGGTACATGTGCAGAAAGTTCAGTTTGATTTATGCTTAACATAGAATTGCAAAGTTTTGCCTTTGTTTAAGTAAATAGGTTAATAGGACTATATCGGATTCCAGCTGCTTGTTGATGATCACATGTGAAGCATGCGATCGTTGTAGATTCGTATTTGAAAGCTGTGTATTCCAAATCAATACATCATAATAATTATGTATTTCACGCGAAAAGCGAAAATTCGATTATCTTTGCAAAGTGTGACGATCAAAGGCACTGTCAACCATGCAAGTCGCCGCTCTTTAGATACTGTTGTGACGTATACGGATGTCCACGACGCAATACTGCTTTCAATGTACAGTCCTTTCTTGCCTGTGCTTTGCACCTACAGTCGCTAGTCCCATTGTGACTAAGAAACTGCTAGGAAGTTGGTAGGTAGTTTCTAGGTGGAAGCTAAATAGTGGCTAGGAAGTGACTAAGTGCCAGATAGTTAGTGTCTAGGTTGTTGATAGGTAATGGCTAGGTAGTTGTCAAGTAGTGGCTAGGTAGCATCTCGGTAGTGTCTGGGTAGCTTATAGGTATTGACTAGGTAGTTGCTAGGTGGTAGTTAGATCGTGGATAGGGAGTGGCTAAGTAGAAGAAAGATAGCGGCTATGTAGTGTCTAGGCAGTTGATAGGTAGCGGCTGACTATCATCAGTGAAAAGTGATACATGCGCGAAGACTTAAATACAATTATAATAATAATGCAAACCCTAACATTGATTGTATTAATATGCAAATAAAATACAATCATGTAATGTGCAATTAAATTTTCCTAAAGAATGGCTATAGTTCCTCTTTCAGTGAAAAGGTTTTCTTAAAATGTGATACTTATGACCCAAAACCTGATGATACTAAAGTCTCTATTTATTGGAAACTACCATATCTTCCAGAAAGTCATAAAGATGTTACTATGAAGGTGCACAGAATAAATGTCATTTTGAAAAATAGTCGCTTAAAGATAGCTAACAATACTTACAAATCCTATTACTTACAGATCCTATTCCGTTTAACGAGCATTCCTCCTTAATATACAAATACAGTTGTGAGCACTGTTGAGTATGCTATATCGGGAAACTCGTCGCCACTTATACACTAGGATGAAAGAGCATGTCAACGGCAGACCAGCCTCTGAAATCTCACTACATGTATATGTCCATTTCCCAAGTCAGAAGTAGTTTTCCATTCTATTACGTACCAATTATTATTTGTATTGGAGAAGCTTTACTGATAAAATCTTACAAGAACCAAAATATGAAGCTCATGAATACTCAGACGCAGACTGATCAATTGCTGTTATTTTGGTTGTTTTTCTTTGCTATTGTTATTATTGCTCGCGCTCCTTTTGAATGAACTTAAGGATGTATTTAAGTCTTTGCGGATGTGTAAAGCTTTTTACATTACAATTTATACTTATTTATTCCACATAACTTGTCACTCATTAAAGACGACATGGACATGGTATAATAAGATGAACCGTTGCATGAAAATTCAAGGAACTGCGATGATTTATTAATTGTCGAATGAAGATCAGTTAAAATAGCAAGCATGTTTCTCGTAGTCCTCTGTGTTGTTCCTCGAAAGGAAATAATTGCCTTTCATTTGATGATTATTCACAATTTTAAGCAAATTTCGGGTGAGGAGTGCTATATAAATCTTATTGTGTTTCCGGACTAGCTCGACATGATGAGCTTCATCGAAACTTATTGAACTTTCATAATTAGGCAAGAAATCGCATGAACTATACAAAGTTTAAATATAATTAACAAATTAAAAGCTATTGACCGGCGCTGTGGCCTTGTGGTAGAGTGTTCGCCCTGCGTCCGAGAGACCTTGATTCAAACCTTGGTCGGGTCAAACATAGGTACACACTGCATTCTTGCCAAACACTTCTTGTAGCACAAAAAGATTGAGACTGGCACAAAAAACAGCTCGGACACATGGAAGAAAGGCTCCGTGCCTAATGTGCTTCCGAGTATAAACAACGTTAGTTAATTTATTTATTTAGACAAAGTGTCATTCCAAAGTACATTTCCTGGATTATCATTATCTTTCTATGTCTTTCTATGATACAAAAAGGTTAAATAAGACATGGCCTGTTTTATATGAATTTTAAAAGCTTGGCTTTGAAGCCTGTTTAAAACACAGTAGTCTTAAATCTTTCCTTTGGCACCCATCAAATTCATCGCAGCACCAACAAATGACACTTTTGAAAGAGGATGATGTGTAGGAAACCCAATACTTTTTAGATTTTGTAAGCAGATGTCACCTACAACTATTGAAAAAAGTCTAAAAAGAATCAAACCATGCTTTCTAACTACTGGTATGAAAGTTTTGCATGTTAAGCCATACCACAAAATGGCGTGACTTCTTTGAATGCGTTTTCTCATAGAAGACTTTTAGTGAGTCTGCAGAACTTTGCCCGGGGTCAGCATAATTAGATTTTATTATACTTTTGCCAATTTTTATAAAGTTCTTCATTTTTTGAATGCTCAAGGCATGAGTGATCCACAAAGGGTCTCCGAAGAGCTTCATCATGCGCATCTAGCAAAGCCGATTAATTTATGAATTGGCAAGCATATAATTTCATTCAACTTAAAACAACTCGTTGACTTTATCAGAAATTAGCAAGTGAAAAAAGACGCCATTCAGATGAGTGCAACTTCTGGTTTTTCATCTAAAAGAAGAAGAGAACGTCTGACAATTCTTAACAATGGGAATGAAGCTCACGCTCAATAAAGTCCATTTAGAGAATATAATTTCCCATAGATATCTTTAAATCCCATTGAAACTGGCCGTGAAAAAATGATTGATGAGAGAATATCTACAAGAGAGAGGAAAGAAATTGTTTCGAGGCATTGTAAAACGATTTTATTCTAAGGTTCATTAAGTACAATCTGTAAATATCAAATTGCAATATCCTTTGCTCGCAATTCCTTGAATCTTATTCTTTCTTGCTTATGATTGAAAGACGTAAGACAGCAAACTTCAAGACAAACTATAGAAAAATGCTCTATCAGGCCTGCTGTCGTTCGAAACTCACTATGTATAAAAAGTGGCGGAAATTGTAAAGCAGAAAAAGTGAAGTTGTCATTGTAAAGATGCCTCTTGTCAAAATTTTATGACAGCTTCAATGAATAAGCCTAGCGATAAGTGAATTTAATAAATTCAAACTATGCTAAAAGGTTTATCTAATTTAATACTTGCATTTCCAAGTTGCAACAAAGCACTGCGTAGCGAAATGAATTATTTAGGTCTCATTTGAAGGAGCAGCAAATCCTAAGACTTTCTACTTTCCTCTTCCTTTCGATCCATGCTCTAACTTTTGCAAAATTACAGCTAATGATGTTGCTATTAATGATTGCATTATCTCATATTCCCTAGCTTCAATTTGAATCTTTTGGATTATTGTTTAACCCTTTCATGCTCAAATTATTTTCAAATTTAAAGTCTTTTTGAAAAAATTCTTTAAATTCTTTAAATGCAAGTTGCGGACGTTTTAGGGATCGTACGAAGTCGGGAGAGGTGCCATTAGAAGCGCATTGATCTCCTCTTTCTCTTGGTTGCTGCGTAATGCTGTCCCAAAAGCTGCTGCTCAAAATGTCCTCAAGAGCGAGCAATATGCATGAAAGTGTCAAGCTGATTTAATATTCAATTTATGTAGGCCTACACGGTGAGTCAAAGTCACTAACAACTCAGTAAAGTCTTATCACTCTAGCCAATAATTCAAGTTCCGCAGTTCTATGATTTACAGCAATAATCCGGCAGCCAGAACGAGTTTCTACAGGAAGCGAGGCCGAAAGTGAGACCTTCACAGAATGATGTACACCCTCTGCCTACTTCGAATCGCTGCGTCTGCCGAGTTCTAGTGAGCTCCTCTTCTTGTCTGACAAGATCAAAGAAAAATACATGTAAATCCAATGGAACGCAGATTGCAGCTTTTGGTTAGAATGAAATTTTGTATGTTTTCTCTGATTAAACGAAAAGTACTAACCTAGAGTCATAATTTTTGGCATGAAACGTCTTCAGGTCATTTCCTCTCATTTTCATGCACCGTTTTCTATAAAGCTAGACACATTTAAATTTGGCGAGCCTCTTAATGTCGGCAAACACCAACATGTTGGCCCACTTCATCCACATTGAACCCCATTCTCACATACATCGCCGATCAGATGCATGATAATAACACATGCACATTATGGTAAAAAAAGTAAATAACCTGAAGACATTCCATGCCAAAAAATATGACTCTGGGCTTAGTACTTTTCGTTTAATCAGAGAAAACATACAAAATTTCATTTTAACCAAAAGCTGCAATCTGCGTCCCATTGGATTTACATGTGTTTTTCTTTGATCCTGTCTGACAAGAAGAGGAACTCTCTAGAGCTCGGTAGACGTACAGATTCGTAGTAGGCAGAGGGTGTACATCATTCTGTCAAAGTCTCACTTTCGGCCTCGCTCCCTGCAGAAACTCGTTCTGGCTGCCGGATTATTGCTGTTAATTAAAATGAATAACTTTGTTGCACCTTCAGGTGTATCTTTTGTCTATCTGTTAATGTACACTGATGCTTACCGAAGAATCATGTGTGCTGCAATATTCTTGCGAAGTAGTCAAACTAAAGATCAAAGGTTTTGTATTTTAGGAAGCCGATATTGTGCACATTCATCGAAGTGCTATCCAAAATGTAGATGGATCTGCATATCAGCTTTGTGTGCATCAATCTCCTGATCATGCATTTCATTATATCAGCTTCCTGAAAAGACTTTATTAAATCCACATGTCAGATATAGTGTAATAGCGACGATACAGTAGCTCTTAATGCTCTAATTATTTCACATACCGGTACATTTCCTCAATGATTTCCAATTGCTATTTTATCTCATGACGCTCATTACTGTAACTACATTTGAATTTACTACTTATTTATATCCGAATACATTATTGTCCGAAATGCATCAAACACTCGCGGTCACTCTCTGAAACTGTACAGACAACCGCGCAATCGTAACACTGGCTTAATTTTTTTTGCCAAAGAATTTTGGATGACTGGAACGCACTTCCTGAAGAAATCGCTGTCATGAGCTCTCTGAAAATGTTTAAGTGCAAACTGCTTGATTTCTTATGCAATAACAATGTAACTATTCATGCAGTGTAAATCAAATGTGTTTATCAATATGTATTTGTCCATTATCCTGCCTTGGTGCAGTGGCGGGCGCGATTTGATTTTTACTCGATTCCGAATCGTACGACTCAGTGCACGATTAATCGAAAGTCTTGCGATTCTGAATATTTCGAGATTCGGTGATTAGAAGCTTGCAGTTAATCTAGCTTTCATTTTTCCATTTCTAGACCAGCAATCATTAAAAATTTGACAATTTACGTCAAAATTTAGAGCATGTGACACTTCTACAATCTCACAACGATTGCAGAACATTAGCAAATTTATAAAAATTGTGGCAGTCTTAGACGCTGAGCTATAAGAGTTCGTCAGAGCGACTCAGAATGGTCCAAACCAGCTTAAAATACCTAGAACTGGCACTCTACAATCTCTATGATCATCAGTCGCACGGCAAAGCCAGGATAAATAAACGCGGCCTGTTGTGCAGTCCTTCAGCTTGCTCAGCCATTCTAGATATTTTCAGCTGCTTTGAGCCATTATTAGCCGTGCTGACAAGCTCTGGTAGAGAGAAATGCCCAGTATTTCTCTGCCAAGGAATTTTTGAGCTTAAAACTAGAATAGACGTCTTTCAGTTCTGCGCCTAGGCAAACTGGCACTCAATCTTCATAACTAGAAAATCTGCAAGTGCAATTGCTACCGGTCTATGTTGATAGAGTGCACCATGCAAGTTAAATGTACATGTAAATCGGGCATTATGCACATTGCTGTCTCTGTAGTTACTTCATATGATTTCAATGCGGAGATATAATATGATAGGGACTTACTATGCTTGACTACCTTGACAACATGTATGATTCGTATAAATCGTGTACATGGCATAAACGAACGTGTTTAATGCTATGGCATAAAATAACGCATTCCTGTAATATGGCATGGAAGTCCATGGGTGCGGGTGTAGGGAACTCCCATAGAGACTTCACACGGCAACTCTGTCTAGCTGTACACGATCTCAGGAACGAGCACCCTCGCATTGCAAATATCTCAGACGATGAAAGAGTGTACAGAAACATTGTGTTTACGTCATCAAGCAAATTTCATGGAGAAGTCACATTGTAAAAAAAATCGCACGATTCCTGGTCATTCAAGAATCGCGCGATTAATCGTGCGTAATCGATTAACTGCTCCTACCACTGCCTTGGTGCTCTATTGCACTTACTGGTGTATTTGAATGAAAGAATAAATGAAAATATTGACTGATGCAGCAGTATTAAAGATGCAACACGGTCTCGGAAAATTTGAATTTATATTATGTACCGATATGTCTTCTGAAAGTGAATACTATAGGAACTTGTACTCCCAAATATTATGTCACACTGTGATATGCCGCTAAACATGTCTGTGCTCTTTATCACATATTTTTCATGTCACAGAAATAACCATGATTTATTCAACAGAAGGAAACAAGCCGCATGTAATAATAAGCGAAGTAGAAGATGCTTTGAAGAAGATGAAGAAGGAGAAAGCACCCCGGGAATGATGGCATAACAACCGAGATGTTGGAAACGGCCGGAGAATAATTTTTGAAAGTCCTAAATGCACGGTTCAACCGATACCTAAGAGAAGAAAAGATACCGAGTAAATGGAAAGAGTCAATAACGGTTTCGATGCACAGAAAGAAGATAAAGATCTCAAAAAACTACCGCCCCATCCGTCTTCTATCCCACATACATAAGCCTTTTACTGAAGTTATTGCAAGCCGATTAACACGCTAGTTGGACGAACAGCAAGCGAAAGAACAAGCGGGATTTAGGAAGAACTATAGCACGATGGATCACATTTTCACCATGACACAGTTGGTCGAAAAGTCAAAAGAGTAAAAGCTACCGCTATGCATCGTCTACGTCGATTATGAAAAGGCTTTTGACAGTGTGGAGATAAGCACAGTGCTACAGTCTCTGAAAGAGCCAGGAATCCCAGGAACATGAGTGAATATTCTGAAAGAAATGAACACAGACTGTATTCCCAATAAAGTCATTTCGTCATCCAGTGTAAGTATTACGGCTGAGAAAGGAGTCAAACAAAGCGACACCATTTCTCTTAAGCTCTTCATGGCTTGCCTAGAGACGGTCATGAGAGATATCAACTGGTCTGGAGGAATGTGATGTATTGGAGAGCTCTTTAATCACTTACGGTACGCAGACGACATCGTACTTCTCGCAGAAAACGTCGAACAACTGCAGAACATGCTGAGGGAGCTAAACATCAAAAGCTCAAAAATCGGTTGAAGATCCACCGCTCAAAAACTAAGTACATGAGATCGAAAAACGTAGCGCCCGGACTAATCACGATTTAAGAAGTGGAAATAGTAGAAGTGAGGAGCTACATCTACTTGGGACAGGAAGTGAACATGGAACGAGATCTAGAAAATGATTGACGAGCAACAGCGGGATGAAGAGAATTCAACTCGATAAAGGATGTACTGAAATCCAACATCGACACAAATACCCGTGCAGATCTGTTCAACAGCACCATGCAATGTTATATGCAAGCGAAACGTGGGCAACAACAAAGAAGGAGGAACAACGTTTGGTTACGGCACAAAGAGCCATGGAGAGAACTATGCTAGGAATATCACTATTCCAACATGTCAAGAACGAAGAGATCAGGAAAAGAAGCGGAGTCAAGGACGTCATTGAAGAGTACCGGAAGGACAAACACCGATGGGCTGGACATGTCGCACGACTTCCCGATAGAACATGGACAAACACAGTCGCAGAGTGGTAGCCACGAGAACAGAGAAGACCAACAAGGAGACCCCCGAGAAGATGGGAAGACGACCTCACGAGAACGTTCGGACCAACATGGAGACGAACAGCACGATTGAGAGACAGATGAGGGTAATGCTGTGACCAGCGATGCCAACCGGCATCCGATAGTCTGGTCGGTCAAGGTAATCTATTAAATGCATGATACGAGTTGAGCGACGAGTCTTTCGGATATGATAGTTGGTGCTGATATACCGGATGATGACCTTATGAGTGTTTTGACTACGTTAGGCGAAATACTATTCCCTGAAATTCAAAAAACGACGATCATCTTCTTTGACCATTGTTTATCACACTCAGCAGATTTACTCGCCGAGCATGTAGTCTTTATCGCCTTCTGCACGAACATTTCGTTTCAAGAACTTTTTCATAAAATTGATTTTGTAAATAGCATATTTATGTCACTTTTATCAGTTTTCTCTATAGCTGCTTCCTTTATCGTATTGACATTGATTTAGTGATATTTTGCAATGTACTCTCAGAGTTCAACAGAGAGACAATAAAGATACTTACTATTAAACCACTTCTGAGAATGAATTTGAAACAATGTTGTACAAACATCAGTGCTGAAAAAGTTAAAATATCGAAGAAATTGTTCAATAATTTCTTTCATTCATCTCAATGATACTATCTGCAGAAAATAAAAATAAATGGAATCAAAGAGTATTAGTCCGGCAGCCAGAGCGAGTTTCTGCAGGGAACGAGGCCGAAAGTGAGACTTTGACAGAATGTTGTACACCCTATGCCTACAACGAATCTGCACGTCTGCCGAGTTCTAGTGAGTTTCTCTTCTTGTCAGACAAGATCAAAGAAAAACACATGTAAATCCAATGGGACGCAGATTGCAGTTTTTGGCTAAAATGAAATTTTCTATGTTTTCTCTGATTAGACGAAAAGTACTAAGCCCAGAGTCATAATTTTTGGCATGGAATGTCCTCAGGTCATTTCCTTTCATGTTCATGCACTTCTGTCTATGAAGCTAAACACATTCAGATTTGGCGAGCCTCTTTATGTCGGCAAACACAAGCATTTTTAGCAACTTTATCCACATTGAACCACATTCTCATATACATTTCCGAATAGATGCATGATAAAAGCACATGCCCATCATAGGAAATGACCTGAAGATATTCCATGCCAAAAATTATGACTCTAGAGCTAGTACTTTTCGCTTAATCAGAGAAAACATACAAAATTTCATTTTAACCAAAAGCTGCAATCTGCGTCCCATTGGATTTACATGTGTTTTTCTTTGATCTTGTCTGACAAGGAGAGGAACTCACTAGAACTCGGCAGACGTGCAGATTCGTAGTAGGCATAGGGTGTACAACATTCTGTGAAAGTCTCACTTTCGGCCTCGTTCCCTGCAGAAACTCGCTCTGGCTGCCGGACTATATGCAACAAATAAGGATTAAAATATTTCTTGACAATGTATAGTATTTGACTTCTGCTTGCTGACATAGGCCTAAAACTGCTATATACATGTAAAATTTTGACAGAATTGGAACTAAACTGAATAGTTAATTACTAGTATTAAGATACATATAATATCACCCAAAGAGTGAGATCAAAATTTTAAAATGAAGATTCAGATTTTGCCCATACCTACAGAGGTGTAACTTTATTTCAATGACTTTGAAGTCAAGCAAACAAAAATAAAGTCATGGTATAATGCATTATCTTAAGCGCTTTCGATGACTCTAATTATAAGATAACGTCATATACAAAAGGATTCCAATTAATCTCACACTGAAAGTTGTGGGCATTCAAATTACATAGCTATGAAATGAGATTAAGTCAGTAAAAAATATGCATGTATAGCAAAAAATATCGAGACATTAGACTACAGAAAATTAACATGGATTAGATGAAAGCAGAAGTGAATTAAGTCCAGGCCAGGACAAATCACTAACATAATCTTTCATGATGCATAATGAGGGCTTGAATAGTTTTAATAAAATGGCCTCAGTGATCTTAACATGTTACACATTTTTACAGTATGCAGCCACAGGGAAATAGGACTCGATCTTGTGTCCGGAGAATTGATTACAATCCCAAAAATGCTTGTATTTGGAACTGCTTTGATCTTTTGGGACTCTCGATCTTGTTGCCGCCCACTTGGGATAGTGCTCTTTGATTCCGATACCAAGACATCTCGCTGTGCAACAAATATAACTCCATCCGCAGTCGCATTTGAAATGATAACAGACCTTTGATCGGTGAACGAGAGGAATTGTAGCCTTCAAAGAACGACAAGGGATCTTCACTGTTTTAGGCAGTACAACAAGCTGTGCTGCATAAAAAGTTCTCGAAATGGATTCACTTACGTTTTTCGAGACTAATGAGTGAAATTTGTCTCCCAAGAAATGGAATTCTAAGGTGTATATATTTCCTAGTTTTACTATCTCACAATTTTTTTTAAACTGTGTATATATATATATATATTTTAAAAATATAAAAAATAATAAAAAAAATATAAAAATTTTTGGTTTTTGGTACTTTGACTTTTTTCCTTGAGTGCTTTTTTGGGTTACTTATTATTTGCCATTTTGATTTTGTCATTTATTTAATATATATATATATATATATATATATATATATATATATATATATATATATATATATATATATATACATATTTCTGATATAATTCATTTTTTGGTATATTTTTTACCTATTCATATATCAAATATATTTATTTATTTTGTTTGAATTTCTTTCTTTTTCACTTTGTTTCACATACTTATCTTGGGTATTTTGTCTTTAGTCCTTTTCTATGAGTTTAGTATCTTGTTCCAGCCACGCACTCATTGTGGAGCGCTGTCAGTCATCTTGTTGTCCATGGTTGGTTTCCTTTGTTAAGTTTGTCTATTGTTCAGCTTTCATGCCTGTCGCGATCGTTGAATACAAGTATTCATCTAGTGTCTAATTGGTCGGCTGCGTTGTTTGCTGTGGTATATCTGATTCCAAGTGTCTTTGCAAACTGTTTTTGTCAATTTTTCGTGAGCATGGCTAGTGGACGCTCGCCGAAAACGTTCGACTGTATCCTTTTGAAAAATATAAATGGATGAAAGATCTCTTGAATCTGGGTCCTTCCGCTATTCAAACCTAATTCTAAGGTTTATTTTCATTCTCTTTACTGAAATTCATTAGACGAAAAGGCTGTTTTAAATTTTTCAAGTCTCGTGTGCCTTTATCTTCATTCAATTACTATACATACGAATAAATATGACCGCAAAACAGGCGTTTGGACCTATTCACTATTCTACTGACTTATTATAACCACAATCGTTCCCAAAGTCATTATTTCAAACCCGTCCGAAGAATGTAGCTTCGAGTTGCCCCGCTTCCGAATAGGAATGAATACAAAATGAGAACAAAATACGCATTTTATCTATTTTTGTGATCTATTGCATCTTCGATAGTGAATCAATGCACTCACTTTCTGCTGCACTCAATCCCGCTCCAATTGAGTTAGACTTATATCAATTCTACATTGCTTGGCGGCATCTCTTTTTTATGTTTTAATGAACTCGTACATTAAAGAATCCGGAAGCAGCTCTGTCCATCAAATACCAGAAGGATATTTGCGAAGCTTAATCCTCAACCCTTATCTGATTTGGAAAACTGTAACGTCCTTGGAGCATGACGAAAACCTTCCGCCTTTTCCTGAAGCTTGATTCTATCAACTCGTGGGAGATTGCTACAAAATACGAAGTTTCACTTTTGGATAGAACTTTGAAAAGCAACATTATACCATTGTCTGCTGGCGGTGCTTAACTTTGATAATATTTACTCGTTACTATGAAGATATATCCGATGATGTGAATGTAGGTCACATATTTTCGAGACAATTGGAATCCTGTTTACATGAGAATCAAGAAGATTCATTTCAATGATGAATTTATAGCGAACATGAGAATTTGTGAAATTGTCAATCTTATAGGGATTGTAGTGTCTATAGAGAAGGGTGTCACCAATTGTAGGTGAAGTATGAAGTAAGTAAACCATGTTCATTCCGTTTTCATGTCCACTCAAAAAGGTTCTCGAAAAATTTTATTTCTTTTGGTCCTGGTGGTAGCATCTGGTTCTTCTATGATTCATTATATGTAGCGTGATAAAACAACATTATAAGTTTTGGGTTTTGGCCATCGGTCGGAAGAACAGATTAAATGTAAGTCAGAAAAATCAACTTTTCTCAACCGAAAATGTATTAAAATAAGTATTACAATAATTTTACAACTTGCTGCGTAACGTTTCGCCACCGCTTCGGCTGGCACAATAAAAATGAATGTCTACTGGACACGTACATTGAGAGATATAACTACTATTAGGAGACCTGTAGCCGAGTTTCTGATATGAGGGAGTCGCTGTGATGACGCTCCGGCGTCGATGTGGTGACTGAAAGTTGATGTACATCGCTATATGCATGTTTTTATTAATTCTTTTACACCGATAGCCTGTTGAGGACATGCACTCATAATTTGACATCTCATAGTAATGAATTCAGTAGGCTCATAATCTAGACCTATGGTGCAATATAAGTAGGCTTCAGTAGTCTGTAATATATATGATTCTAAATTAAGATTTCCAAACTGTTTTCAGCCATTATACTGATTCGATAGCAAGAGCTAATAGCTGAAAACAGCATAAATGTACACTTGCATGCTTTATGATCACCTGTAAGTTGTCTGTTGATTAGCTGATAATGACTTAAAGGGAAGTATACGTACCCTTAGAAACCGTAAAGAAGATGGTAAAAACTGAATTAACATATGGCATCAATATTTCAAGTATCCAGAACTGCAATTGCAGTGACTCTAGGTCTAAAAAAGAGCTTCCTTATTTAAACATTGCATATTTATATAATTGAAAATCATCAAGGATACCATCCAACTTTTATAAAGGTGTAGTCATAAGTAGTATGATATGTTGTGACCGTAATAATTCTAATTGGTCCGTGCGATGAGACAAAAAAGTGTCTCATAAGCAGGAAGTTTGTTTGATAATACGTAGAATCAGCCATTTGGCTGCTAAATTGTCTGGAAAATGGCTGCCTAAAGTGTACTTAGTCCTATTTTCTAAACAAATGTAAAAGATCAGAAATCCTTTCTTTTCACTTGTTTATTCAATTGTATTCTAAATATCTAAACACAAGAGAAGTTGCCCTCAAACATAGTATTGATTTGCTGAGAGACATATCTTAATGAGCAGATGTAAGATGTCAAATTCTACGAATTTCGAATCCTTGGAAGATAATGAATGAAGCTGATCTCTGTCAGAATATTTGAAAGAAATCAATTCTAATTCTGGAGACAGCATTAATGATTATTGAAGGGCGAATGTAACAGTAATGGGATTTTCATGCTCCTCTTCTTTCTCTCTGTGAACGAACGAATGTCATTTACGGACTCTCTGCTAATTGATGTGAGTGTTTTTCCTTGTGTAAATCAAACGAGTGTTGCTGGACGAGTTATAATGAAGAGTTACAGGCAATTGAATGATGCCTTGTCACGTTTATCCGTTCAGCTTATTATAGGAAATATATTTTATGATTAGATGTGAAATATTCTTGAGAGATGTGCTCATAATCTAGTCAATGATGGCCTCATCCATCACGCTTTAAGAGCGATGTCAATATCTCAATTGCTCACCAGGCTCAGCATGTGCACTATCACACATAACCATCACACTGATTGAGATGTTATACGGCCGCGAGTTTCTGCAAGGAACGAGACCGAAAATAAGACTTTCACAAAATGATGTACAACCTGTGGATGCCGCGAATTCGCGCGTCTGCCAACTTCTACCCGATTCCTCTTCTTCTCGGGCAGCATCAAAGAATAACACATGTAAATCCAATGGAGAGTAGACTGATGTTTTCTGTACATGATGATGCAACAACATTTGTCTGTGTTTGCTCCTATCAAGTGAGAAGTAATAAGGCCTGAGCCACAATTTTGGAAAGGAACATCTTCCATCATGACTTTGATGGGCTGAAGGCATTAAGTTTAAATAATAAGTTTTTAAAACAAATTTCAAGAATCAAAATGTTGTGCCCAGCCATACTATCTCTCGAAGCCTCGGTGAACCAACGGCTCCAAAATAGTCTTCAAACATTTTTCTTATTGTTTTAAAGAACTCCTATTTCATGTATTTCTCAATTTGGCACTTGTTAGCAAATTACAGAGTAAATAGTATAGGCCTATAACGCCCCCTGTAGCTCATAGATATGTCCCCAAGAAGTCAGGGAACCCATTTCATGAAAATGTTAGGCATCACTGTATTTATGTATCAGGGATGCGGAGTCGGAGTCCTGCAGTCCTGTCATTTTTGCTGGAATCGGAGTCGAGGACTCCGGACTCTAGTTTCTTTCTAGGATTGTCTTTTCACTCGGTGATTTAGTAGAGGAGACAAGCCTTCCTAGCCTCGATCACACCTACGCGCCAAAGGTCACATCAGAGACAAAAATGAAATACCAGTTAGTTTGAGAACATTCCCTCTTACCCTCACGTTAATCGTGTGTGATGGCTCCTCCAAAGCGCATATTAAAATCGAAAGTGTTATACTCATATTTTTGAAGAAGGATAGGGATTTTCCTACCTGGTAGAGATTGGAGAAAAACCGTGTGAAGCACACATCAAGAAAATGGGAGGAGCCGAGTCGTCTGCATCCAACTTAAAGCGACATTTGATAAACTTTCATTGAAAATGATTGATATTTGATACAGCAATTATCACTAAAAGAAGGTTCTGGTAAGCCTATAATGATCTATGATGTAGGTTACTAGTTTATTTTAAAAAACTAGGCTTTATATAGGCTACTTGCCATCCGGAGTCGGAGTCCTATCAACCCCCGGAGTTGGAGTCCTATCAAAATGATAGGATTCCGCATCCCTATTATGTATACGCACGCAGGGAGAGTATAAAATCTTTACCTGATGACAATCTAAGCTCATCTACTTTGTGTATGAAGGAGCGTCTCTCTTGCACTTATATCAAGAGAGATATCAGAGCTTATAAACTTCAAGTGCTGTATGCTTCGGGACCTGATGATCGGCCCCTTCGTTCTGCATTTGCTGCAGGCAGATTGAAAAAAGTGGTAGAGAATCCTAACTTTCTTATGAAAATTGCATTTTCTGATGAAGCCATATTCTATGTCTCTGGCCCTGTTAACCAGCATGACGGACGCATTTGGGGATCTGAACCACCCAGTACCGCTTTTGAGCGCAAAAGAAATAGTCAAAAAGTGAATGTCTGGTGTACATTGTTACATCATAGGGTTATTGGACCACTTTCTTCGCTGAAAACACGATAACATCAGGTGTCTATTTCAGGGATGCGGAGTCATATCATTTTGATAGGACTCCGACTCCGGGTGGCAAGTTATAAAGCCTAGTTTTTTGAAAAATGAACTGGTCTACATCATAGATCATTATAGGCTTACCTGAACCTATCTTTAGTGATCATTGCTGTATCAATTATCAATCATTTTCAATGAAAGTTTATCAAATGTCGCTTTAAGTTGGATGCACGAATCCCTAGGGATGCAGGAAAATCCCTATCCTTCTTCAAAAATATGAGTACACTTTCGATTTTAATATGCGCTTTGGAGGAGCCATCACACACGATTAACGTGAGGGTAAGAGGTAATGTTCTCAAACAAACTAGCATCTCATTTTTGTCTCTGATGTGACCTTTGGTGAATAGGTGTGATCGAGGCTAGGAAGGCTTGTCTCCTCTACTAAATCACCGAGTGAAAAGTTAATCCTTTTTTCACTATCACGGTTCATTCCCTCAACTACTACAAGCTTTGTATGCACTGCTGTCTCTGTACTTTTGTTTGACGGAGAAAGTTGACATCAAGACAGTGAGAGCAATGAACGAAACTGAATAATTTGTTTGTGCTATATTTGGGGCCTAGTTATCAGTCGGAGTCCGGAGTCATATCATTTGATAGTCTTATCATTCCGACTCCAGCAAAAATGATAGGACTCCGGGACTCCGACTCCGCATCCCTGGTATATTTTGACATGTTGGAACAATGCGCTGTACCTCAATATGAATAGCTCTAGCCTCAGGTAGGCCTATTGTTCCAACAAGATGGGCACCTGCATTCTAGCCGACATTCAAGCTGCGAAGTGTGACAGCATTTTCCAACTGAAAATGTTTGGGTATGATGTATAGTTAGTTGGTTTTAGCTGGAACAGACGTGGAGACCTTAGTAGTATATAGTGTGACATCCGGCGCGACGCTTCGCTTCGCTTTGCTTCGCTTCGCTTGCGCCGGATGTCACACTTTTGCGGGGGTTTTCAAAATTTTCAAAAAATCAAAATTTCAAAAATTTTGGTAGACTTCAAATTTCACGTGGCCGAAGGCCGAAGGGGGGAAAATTTAGGTAGTGACAAATTTTCAAAAAAACAAAATTTCAAAAATTTAGCCGGTCTCAAAATACCCAATTTTCAAATTTTTCAAAATCTCAAATTTGAGAATTACAATTTTCACCCCCAAAATCATGACCGTTCCAGGACACCGAAAATCATAAAAGTTAAGAATCTCAAAATTTGAGAATTACAATTTTTACCTTGAAAATCATGACCGTTCCAGGACACCGAAAATCATAAAAGTTGAGAATTTCAAATTCATGAATTTTATCCATCTTTCAGGTTTTTAAAATATAACATGTGACTAATAATATTTCTTTAAAAATGGAAGAAACAAAAGTGGATGAAACCGCAAGAATATATCCTTCGTTATCATATGAACGTAGTTCTACTTTAATGGACATTGAAAAGATTAACATTGAAAAAATGAACATTGAAAAACACAAAGATAGAGTACGCTATATGAAAGATAAGGAATCTCAATTATTATTAAGATTAGAGCATTATAAAAAATTAAGAAAGAGATGGAGTAAAGTTAAGAATGTAACACAAGGAATTGGCATATTCTTAACAATAAGTTTAGGTGCTTTAACAATTGTTGTATCTTCAGGTGTTTTAGTAATTCCAGTAGTTGCTACAGCTTTAACAGGTACGGGTGTTTTTGCAACTTCACTTGCTAACATTGTTACAATGTTAGATAAATCTTTAATAACTAAGAAACGAAAATCATTAAAAACTAAGCATTTACATATTAAAGAAGTCTATGATAAACTACATTACTACTTTCAAAGAGTATGTGATGATAATGTTATTACGTTAGATGAGATTGAAAAATTTGATCAAATAGCTAATGAAGCTAATAAAACGCCATTTCATTTAAAGTCCGAAAAAGTTGATGATAAGAATAGACAGGATGGCAAAATTTCTAGTGATGGTAAAATTTCTAATGAAGAAAATGATAAAATTTTTTTAGAAGAGCTAAAAACTTTAAGCGAAAATTTAAGCAAAACTTTATTAAACAAACTTTATTAAACAAAACTTAAAACGAGAAAACTTTAAACGAAAAGATGTCAGACAACAAAGCAATAAAAAAATAATTTGTTCAGTAAAATGTTTTTGCTGTATTCCAATGTTACCACAAAATTCAAATATTACATTTTAAAAATGGATAAAATTAGAGCTGATAATTTTAAAAGAATAAAACAATTAGAAGAGTTAATAAAACAAAGAAATATTATGAAAGAAAATCATCTTCAACATAGAATGATAAAAGCTGGTATTCAATCTGATATGTTTGAAAAAATGCAGCAAACCGAGCAAGTAAAAACTGATTTTGAGAAAACTATGGAACCATTTAAAACTCTTGAAAAAGAACTTACAAATAATGATAAACAAATTGATATAACAGATCCAGAGCACAAAACTATATTAGATGACTATGGATTACTAGAATCAAACATTAATAAGAAATTACCAAAATCTATGCAATTTGAACATTCTACCTCATTTATAGATGGAAAAACAATACCTAGATTTTATCTCGGACAAAAAGAAATATTTCCACAACCTTTTCGAGGTTTAATTTTTTCACCAGATAAATCTCCTTTTAATTTAGATAGAAATTTTGTTAATCTTTTAAGAGGAGCAGATTTAAATAATTATGCTGTAGATGATCTTATAAAATATAAAGCTATGTTAGATAGAGTTGGTGCAGTAAAAACTCTTAGACGTTATAAACAATTAGAAAACTTATTATCAACGGGAGTTAAAGTAGGAAAAGGTTTATCTGAAAAACAGAAAACAGAAACAACCATATTTTTACCAGATGATCCACAAGAATTACTAAATAGATTAAATATTTTAATATCTGCAATAAAAGAAGGACATAATTCTAGTTTCAATGAAATTCATGCTATATTGAAAAGACTGTTAGAAAAGAAGATTCTAAATGAAGAGGATTATAAAAGTGTAGTTGAAATATGTTGTTTCTAATTTTTATCTATGATTTTTATTTATGATTTTTATCTATGATTTTTATCTACGATTTTTATCTATAATATTTATTTATTTTTTTTAGTTTAAAAATGTGTTCAGCAGATTTAGACAAAATTAATAATCATTTAGAAAATTTGACAGAGATTTTGGGTTCATCAAAATTTAGTACGACGTTAAAAATTATAACAACTACTTCATCACACACTTGTAATTTAGAACCCATTCTACATTTGGAACAAAATAAAAATTATCAAATTGCATTGACTAGTTTCTCTACATTTAACACTATTCAAAACGTTATCAAAGATGTGAATGATCAATTTAGATATTCTACTGATAAAGGCAAAACATGGAAAATACTAACTTTTCTTCCTGGTTCTTACGAAGTTGAATCAATATCAAATGAAATTAAGAGACATTTAGGTATACCATTTAAAGATAAGAAACAATTAGATTTTGCAGTTGAACCGGCAGTCAATAAATTTTCTCTTACTTTAGACGAAAATCATCAAGTTGATTTTAATCATGATAGATCATTGTCAAAGCTATTAGGATTTAATAAACAAACCTATAGTCAAGGTTATCATTTAGGTGAGAAGATTCCAAAAATAACTGAAATAAATTCAATTGTTGTACATTGTGACATTATTGAAGGAGGATATATAAATGGTAAATTATCAAATTTAATATTCAGTTTTCCAGCTTTTACTGTACCCATTGGTTATAGATTAAATGTAATTCCACAAACATTAATATATTTCCCTATTACAAGAAAAACTATTAACAACATTAACATTAGAATCACTGATGAAAAAGGACAAGAAATAAATTTTGGAGGTGAAGAGATTATGATAGATCTTTTGGTTCGGGAGGTATAAACTCCTACGCGAAGCTAGAGAAGTTTAATTTTCTTCTTCTTCTTTAGAAACAAAAAATAAAAAAAATAAAAAAAAATTTTTATTAAAAAATGAGTGAACTACCTCCATTTAATAAAAAAAAACTTAAATTTAATCATCATCCAAATTTATCTAATAAAGTTTTGTCAGTTATTTGTGGAAGATCAGGTTGTGGAAAAACATATCTATTATTTAAAATTTTAACGACTTCAAATTTTTTGGATTATAACAATCTTATAATTTATACAACAACGGCAGAACAACCCGTCTATCAATTTTTAAAATATGGATTTGAAAATAATCTTAAAAAAACAGCAATTGCTTCATTATTCAAAGAATATGAAAAATCTGAAGATGAAGAAGAAATAAGTTCGTGGTGTGAAGAAGCAGCAAAAAATAATCAGTTAGTAGAATCTAATAAAAATAACCATATAAAGATACAATTAATAGATGATAGTGGTAATATGCAAGATCCTAGTAAACTAGATAAAACAATGAAACATTGTGTAATTTTTGATGATTGTGTTAATGATAGAAATCAGTCAGTTCAGAGAAATTATTTCACAAGAGGTAGACATAATAACTGTAGTGTTTTTTATTTAACACAAAGTATGTATTCATTAGACGGAAGTGTTATTAGAAAGAATGCAAATATATTTATACTATTTGAAATAAATGCAAGAAACTTAAGTGATTATGCGTAAAGTTAAGAGATTTATGCGTAAGAAATAAAGATGAATTTAAACAATCGTGTAACAATGCTTGGTCAAAAGATTATGGATTTATCACAATTAATATTGATAAAAAAATTCATGATAGAGTTATAGAAAATATTTTCGCGGAGTGATCGAACGGTGTGACCGAATAATTTTTTCTTATAAATTTTTTGTTAATAAAAATAAAAAAAAATATGTTGAATGATTATAAGATAGAGCATGTACCAGTTTTAAAAGATTATCGTCATCCTACAAATCCTGTAAATTCGAAGAAAGAAGTTAGATTTTATTATCATCATAAATACGTAGCGCTCGTTACAGATTATAAAACAAAACATGGTATTAAACCGTGTGTTAAAACAAAAGACTTTCCACTTTGTTTAAGAAGTTTCCGAGTATTTTTGGCGTATAATAATTTATGGTGGTTGGTTAAGAAAGAACATTTAACAACACATGAATTAGAAACATTACATCAATTACATATTCCTGTGTATATGCAAAAACGGAACCGAGGTTCTATGTAAAAATTAATTTTTTCTTTTAAAAAATATGAATCGTGAAATGTCTCTCGGACAAACGTCTAGGATTGATGAATTAATCAAGAAACAAACTGCTGAGTTTGATGCGCAAATTAAACATAGTAAACGTAGTAAACGTATTAAAAAACAGAAACGTACTAGGCGTAGTATTAGACGTAATACTAAAAAACAGAAAAGTGGAACAAAAGAAATATTAGAAACTCCTATTAGTGATATCTTTTTTGATGATAGAATTAAGGATGAACTTGGTGATGATTTATGTAATTTATTTAATCCAAATGAAATTAAATATGAAAATGTATCTTTTATTAATGTAGTAAATGATATGCGGAAACTTTTAGCAAATGGTAAAATTATTAATTTACTTGGAAAAGTTGTTAAAGATCAGGAAAATATAATTCAAAATTTTTACGTAACCTTCTATAATAAAAAATCATTTGAAACATGGTTTTCGAATCTGGATGAGAAATCCGATGCAAACGAATGGATTTTTACAGGTAATATTAAATATGAAGATTTTGGAATGAAGTTAGTACAAAGATCGCATAGAGGGGCAGGGATTAATATGAAATATAGAATCAAAGAATATTTCGGTGAATATTGTTATATTCCTTCTGAAGATTTTTGTTTTATTAAATGTTATAATGTTTTACGAGGTTTTAATGAAGAACCAGGAGAAATGATGAAAGAAATGTTTAATAATTTTTTATATGAAGAGAAAGCCACATCTAGAACAGGAGTAATGTCAAACTGCAAATTTTCTCAATTCAATAAATATTTTGGAGAATGTGTTCAATATTATGGTCCTGCCAATCGTCATTTAAATCCTAGAGGAATTGAAACGTTTCATAATTATGTTTATTACAATTATTTTCACGCAGGTTCAAGAATTGGTCACTATTGTTTAATTGATAAATCTCATAAATTAAAAGCTATTAGAGAAATTGAAAATAATTTCAAACCCATATATAAAACAGTTACTGATGAAAATCTAACAACGCGTCCATATAAAATCATAACAAAGAAAAAAATTGACTATGGTTCAACATATATTTGGGATCTCGAAACTTTTCCCGATCCTAACTGTTCAACAGCTCATCCTATTCCTTATGCTGTAGGAGCTATTAATTTTAATAAATTTATATGTTGTTTACCGAAACAAAGATTGAAAGAATTAGAAACACGTTTGTTAAGTGATATGATTAAAATTAAACGATCAAAAGATGAAGATGAAATTAAAAAACTTAAAAAACAGATTAATGAGTATAATAATTTAACTGAATTAGAATTTAATAAACTTCAAAATTGTGTGAAAATATTTACGAGAACTGAGGATGATGAATGTCCAATCAGGGGAAACCCAGAGGACGTATGTCCGATCCATCAATTTTTTAAATCTCTTGGAAAATTTAATTATTCGAGAGTAACTTTAATAGCTCACAATTCATCAGGTTTTGATTCCTATTTTCCGATAAAAGCTAATTTTAAATTATCTAAACCGCCTCTTAAAACTTCAAGAGGAATATTGACTGCTTCATTACAAAATCCTTATACAACTGAATGTGTTAGTAGATACATTCAAAAATCTTTTAGATTTAAAAACAATATGAAAAAAGATTCACCTTCAGGTAAATTAGCACTTCAAACTATTATAATGAAATGTAGTTATCAACATGTAAAAACAAGTCTTTCTAAATGGTGTGAGAATTTTAAAATTCCTACGAATGTGTGTAAATTAAATTATGAAATTGGAGACATAACACATGAAAATTATAAAGAAAAAGAAAATGAATGGAGACCATATTTAGTTAACGATATTCTTTCCTTAGCTTTTTGTATCTACAAATATAATAATGTTATGCGAGATTTAGTTGGTGAAGATATAACTACTAATTTAACATCCTCTGCTTTAACATTTAACGGTTGGATGAAAAGCGTACAAAATGACAATATAAATATTCATTCTCATATAGATTTATGGGCTAGAAATTATATTAGAAAATCTGTTAAAGGTGGAAGAGTTTCAGCAAATATAAGAAAATACATATCGCCATTTTGTAGCATCTTGTTACCAATATTAAAACAGTATTTACCTGGTCGCTGCGCTGGGGGGACTTTGTCCCTTGGTCGCTACGCTGGTGGGGCTTTGTCCCCTGGAAGTAATTTAATAGATTTAATGAAACAGTATCGAGATTTAGGAGATAAAACTGAAATTTGTAAGAAAATTTCAAATCAACTACTTGAACAAAAAAATGAATTTCTAATGGCTTTTGATGCAACATCTTTATATCCATCAGCTATGTATGATGAAAATTCAGAATACCCTAAAGCTGTATCAGCTAGCAAAATTTCGTCAAGAAGAAGAGCCTGCAATAGTATATAAATTTAATACACAAACATTTAGACCTAAAACTGGAATATTCTCTGTTGTGTTTCAATATCCGAATGATATGTTTTTCCAACCAGTTCCTATAAAAGATAAAGTTAAAAATCAAAATAATAATTCTCATGTAAAAGTAATCAGGTTTAGAAATGGTATATGTTATGATGTATTAACTTCTATAGACATACAAGAAATTGTTAGATGTGGGGAAAAATCTTACATATCACTGATGGTATAATTTATGAAAAAAATTATCAAGTTTCACCATTTCGAAATTATATTGAAAAACTTTTTAATTTGAGAAAAAGATATAAAACAGAAGGAAATACTGTAGGTGATGAGTTAATTAAATTATTGATGAATTCGCTATATGGCAAAACTGTGCAAAAAGATATAACCACTAAATATCATTTATGGAATGAGAATACATTGAGAAAAAATTTCACTCAAGAAGTAAAAGATTATGAAAAATTAAATGATGAACAATATTTAGCGAAAGTAGAAATGGAAGATGATGAATTTCTCAAAACTAATATTGTAAAAGATGGGAAGACGTCATTCATGCCATCACACTTAGGTTCTTTCATTCTTTCTCACTCTAGAAGAATCATGAATAACTTTATTTTAGAAATTAATGGTTTCAAAGAAAAATACATTCATTATACAGATACTGATTCAATATATATTTCCAATGAGCTCTTTAATAAATTAGACGCTGCTGGATATGTTGGAGGAGAATTGTGTCAAGGGAAAAATGATTATGGAAATGGCGGAATTATTTTTGCAATGTTTATTGCACCTAAAGTAAAATACTGTATTACTGTAGATGAGCAAGGGAGACTTAGTGAAAAGAAAACATTCAAAGGTTATTCACAAAACAAAGTAAAAGTAGAAGATTTTCTAAAATTATATTCGGGGAAAACATTATCGACTACAGTTAATAAACCATGGAAAAGATCTTTAGAAACTGGAATTAGTATTCCTGATAAAAATAATAATACTGAAGAAAAAAATTTTCTGGTCAAATAAATATTCTTAAACGTCAAGCAGCTGATGAAAATGAAATTATGTTACCTTATAACGGAGAAGATATTCAAGCTGAAATATTTCAAACAATCATCTGTGAGAGTAATTTAAGTGATGATGATGACACGTGGGAATAATAATTTTTTTATTACATCTAAAAATTTTATAACATCTAAAAATTTTATAACATCTAAAAAATTTATTACATCTAAAAACTTATTACATCTAAAAATTTTATTACATATGAAAATATATTTATCGAATATTTTGGTATTTTCTATTAAGTTTTATCATATTAAGTTTCATCATATAATGTTTTATCAAAAGATAATTTAAATTTATTTTCACTAACTATTGATTCTTCATCATCATCAATTGATTCTTCATCATCATAAATTACACTTTTTGGTATAGGATGCCATTCCCTGATAGGATACCATTCTCTTATTGGAATATCTAACTCTAAATTACATCTTTTATCTGATAATAATATAATAGAGAAAAATATTGGTCTTTGATCTCTTTTAGAAAATTTAATAACACCACTATAATCTGAATCACTTTTAGTTTTTATTAAAGATGATAAAATTTTAAATTGATTAGATGTAAATCCTAATTTAAATTTTGTAGACCCGACACATAGTTGTCTAACAGTATCTTCAACTATACCATCATTATTATTTTCAATTGTAAGAAAATGAAATTTAGATAAATTTTTATAATTACTAATATTTTTATAATCTTTTTTACCATTTACACCATTTTCAGATGTTTCTGAATCATCATCTATATTATCATCATCTATATTATTATCATTATTATCATAAGATTCTTTAAGATCGGGCAAAGCCCTAGAACCTTCGGTTCGTTTATTATGATTATGGTCATTGTTAATAGTATAAGGTGTTGTCCACATATAAATTTTCTCTTGTTGAGCTAAACCATTTATATAAGATTTTAATAAATTAATATTTAAGTTGGAATATAATCCTATATACGTATCATCATCATATCTTTGGGGCATTTCTAATGTTTCTTGTTTATAAATTGTGTCTCTATAATAAACTTTTGACATAATAATTCTTCATTATGTTTTTTACTCTCTATGTGAATGTTATATTGATTTTGTTCATCAACAAATAATCTAATTTTTTCTTTGGAAAAAGATTTTAATTTTTTAACTAATTCTTTAATATTGATATAATTAATAATTTTAGTTTCTATCCAATCAGTATTACTAATCGGCAAAACTGCTCTAATAAAACCATAAACGTTATTATGACCTATTAAACCATATTTTCTTTATTTAATTCAACATAAGCTACATCATTATATTTACTTACTATATCAATAAATTTAATAAATGGATCACCCGGAAATAAACAATAGTTAGTTTCTATAGAAGGTAAACCTTTTGTTTGTTCTCTATATATTTCGGCTTGTAATTGAAATAAAATATTAACATCTATACATGGATTATTATTATTATTATTATCAAAACATTTATTTTCAAATCCCGTTGATCTCGTCGAATAAGAAGAACAGGATGATGCGGACGAATATAATTTTTTTAAATTTGCTTTTTTCCATTTTTTTATTTTTATTAGAAAAAATTTTACTTTTTTATTGTTTTAAAAATGATGTTACCAAATGTTGGTGGAGGTGCATATATCCCGAATAATCGTGAATTAGAAATAGAGATAGAAAATTATATCATGAAAACTGGAGACGTTTTATCTGGTCCATTGCATCTTTCTATTCTTCCGCAACAAAATACAGAGTTAACAAATAAACAATATGTTGATACACAAATCAATGACTTAAAAGAAAAATATATAAACGATGTTTTGGTTCCACTGATGAATGAATTAAAGTTGCTAAAACTTAATGACAAATCATTAAACGAAAAATTATTAAAACTTGATAAAAAGGATAGAGAGCTAGAAGCAGATATAGCAAAACTTTTTAAAAAGATTTCTGAACAATCAAAAATTTTAATATTACTTTCTATAAAGTTAAAATCTGCAGTCATTAAAAATAAACATCAGATAAAAATGTTAAAAGAACAATTAGAAGATGAAATAGAAAAACTACCTGAAAGAATTAAAAAAAATTAAAGCAGTTACAAACTACATTCCAAAAAAGTGTTGATGAATTAAGTTCTAAAATTACTCAACAAATGAAAAAGATGAATAGAATAATAAATGAAGTAAACTCGCTTAATCAAAGAGTTGATAAAATGAAAACTCTTAAAATCAATTTAGAAAATGAATTAAAGAAAAATTTACAAGAAAACTCTAAAGAAAATAAAGAACATTTAGATGCTGTTAAAAGACAATTAGATGTTCTTAAAATTAAGTTAAATGCACTTAAAACGGCATTGAAGATTAATCAGCAGAAAATGCAAGTTAATAGAAAAGAAATTAAAGTACATCACACGCTGTTTGACGCAATAGATAAAGTGCAACAGTCAATTAATAAAGTTATCTCGAAGTTGTTGTCCATTCACAAACGTAAATCTTAACACGTAGATATTTTTCCCAAAAGTCAAATTTAATCCTAAAAAATGCCTATAATTTATAAACACAATCTTAAACATTTTGCTTCAAATCAAAAAATTGCTCATGAACCATCTATGAAATCTGTTTACCATTATGACAGTGTAGAAACAATCGGAACACAAAAGTTCCTAGGCACCGCAGGTGCCGTTCAAAAAGAAGGGGATGGTATATTTTCTGGTATTGGTAGTATCGTTAACTTAATTAAAAATAATAAAGATTTGATTACATCTGCCGCAAAAGGAGCAGCTGCTATAGGTAGTACAGCTAGTGCAATATCAAATGCTGTCAAGTCTCAAAACGAATTAAAACAACTAGAAGCTATTCGTAAACTTCGGAATGATTCTGAAGAACTAAAAAATTTAAAAAAACTTTCAGAGGAAACAAAAAACAAAATTGCTAACATAGCTGTAGGGGGTGAAACCTTGAGGAGCGGAGCTCCGTCTGATAGTAAACATAAGAAGAAATCAGGCGTAGCCATAAAACGTTCAATTGAAGAAATAAGAGGCAATGGTGTTAACAGCAACCTTCGGTCTAACCAGCAAAGCTGTAGCGGAGCTGGTCTAGCAAAATTCTAAAATATATTTTTTAGTAAAATTTTTTTAGTAAAATTTTTTAGTAAAATTTTATTAGTAAAATTTTTTTAGCAAAAATTATTTTAGTAAAATTTTTTAGTAAAATTTTTTCTGTCTGTGAGAAAAAACAAAAAGTCAAATTATTTTTTATAAAAATGTCTTCGCTTATCGAAAATAAATTTAGATTAGACGATCCTCCGTTCGTCAGTTATAATCAAAAAAAGAATGACTATATAAGAATTGCTATGAATCCCGGATCTTCCAGTAGAGTGAATACTGGTGGTGATTTAATTTTTGAAGTTGATAATCAACAAAGTTATTTATATCTACCTGATTCATTTTTACACTGTGAATATTCTTTATATAGTGATGCCAATTTTACAACACCATTACCAGATAGCGATAATATTGCACTAGAGAATAATTTCTTTCCAAAATTATTTACACAAATGCGTTTAGATGTTGCAACTCAAAATATAGAAACAATAAGTGATTCTCCAGGTGTAATTGATACAATGCTTAGATTTGTAACAATTGGTGAAAATAATAAAAAGTATGAAATCGAAGGTTGGTTTCCTGATACTAATGATGGTATAATTGTTGATGATTTAACTTACGCTGGAACAGATGCCGCAGGAATTGCGAAAGATGTAGAAAATATTGCAAAACATTTAAATAAAACAAATAATGATGCATATAAAGAAAGACGTGAATTTAACAAGAAAAGTAAACAGACAGTTAATTGGTCATTGTCTCCATTATTCGGATATTTAGATTATGATAAAATATCATATCAATTAAAATTTAAATTAATAATTCATCGTACAGCAAATAATGAATTAATCTTTTTTGGTAAGACTGGGAAAAAAGCATATTTAAAAATTGATAGACTTGAATGGTGGATTAAGCATATTACTCCTAGTTTAGAGATTGAAACAGCTATTGCAAAAAGATTAAATACTAACAAACCAATTCCAGTTAATTTTCTAAAGCGTACCGCTAGTTCAGTAACTTTTCCCGAACAAAGATTTAACTGGCATTTTACTAGAACTGCGAATACTCCAAGATATTTATTACTAACTTTTCAAAGAAATAATTCTCCAAGTTTTGATAAGAACAATAATCTCTACCATATTAATACAATTCGAAGTTTACAAGTTTCATTAAATCAAACCCGATATCCAATTGATCCATTAAGATTCGATGATACCAATAATCAATTTATGGAAGGATATGATTCTTATCGAAATCTTTGTATAGAATTTGGAGTTGAACCACAATTAACTCCTGGAGATTGGAGACATTTATATCCTGTTTTCTGTTTCGATTTAAGTGCACAATCTGAAGATATTATCAAGACTGGTTGTGATGTTACAATTAATATTGAAAAAAAGATTCCACAACTTCATTGATGGCTTATGGTTTATTGCTAGAAGATGTAAAATATTCTATTGAAATTCTTAATGGAAAGATGGCTAGGATAGGTTAGTAACCTTAGGACCTTTGGTCCGATAGGTTAAAGCCCAAGACTTAGTCGATTAATTAATTTTTTCATAACTAGAATAGATTAAAATTTTTGGTAACTTAAAATTTTTTCAGAACTAGAATAGATTAAAAATTCTTAACTTAAAATTTTTCATAACTAGAATAGATTAAAAATTTTGATAACTTAAAATTTGTTTATTAAAAATGTCGCAAGCGAAAAGTAATAATAATAAAACTGTTGAATTAAAATTACGTAATATTGTTGACAAAAATACCCCTAAAACTATTACGGTTGACAAAAAGAAGTATTACATAAGTAAACCAATGATAGAGAATATTCAATTACAAGAAGAAAAGAATGGTGGGATTCTCCCATTCATTCCTTTAATAATAGGAGGCATAGCAGCTGCAGGAAGTGTTGCAGGTGGGACAGCTGGTATTGTCCAAGCAGTAAATAAAAATAAATCGGAGAAGGCAGCATTAGAAGAACAAAAACGACATAATAGAGAGTTAGAGAAAGTTGCCAGGGGTGACGGAATAGTAGATAATTTTATTAGTAAATTAAAATTAGTTGATGAAGGAAAAAGAGTTCTCAAAAATATTCTCCACAATGTTGATGATTTAATTGAAATTAAAGAATTAAAAATGGTTCTGGAATATATCTAAGTCCTAGTATGATAAGGTAATAACCTCAGGACCTTTGGTCCGATCGGCTAAAGCCTCTGAACAAAGTTCTATTAGGTAAAACATTCATTTTATCTTTTAAATTTTTTTTATCTTTTAAAATGAATTCTACAAATTCCGAAAATTTAATTAAATTAAAAATTTCTAATTTAGATTTATTGAATTATCTCTTAAAAGTACATAAAAACTCAAATTGTCAGCATATTGGAGGTGACATACAAAAAACATTAGAAAACTTTCCTGGATTTATTTGGAGTAAATATTCGAAAGAAAAACATCTTCCTGGTCATTCATATACCGGCCCAGGAACTCGATTAGATATAAGACTGGATGAGAATAATAATCCGAAACCAGGTGAAGAACCGATAAATAGAGTAGATGCCGCAGCTTACAGGCATGATTTAGCTTATCGAAATCATGATCTAAGTTCTCGTCATGCAGCTGATAAGAAGATGATTCAAGAATTAGATAGTATTCAGAATCCGACATTTAGAGAAAAAATTGAAAGAATGTTTGTTAAGAAAGCTTTATAAGCTAAAATATTATTCGGTCAGGGTTTAAATGAAACGACAGCAAAGCTGTCTGAGAGCAACGCTCGAACCTATGCGTCTGAAATTCATAAAGAGTACAGAAGGCCTAAATATTTATTGAAAGTAAAAGTATTTAATAAAGATGATATTTGGAGTGCTGATCTTATTCATATGCCGAATGAAAGGGACTACAAATACGCATTGACCGTTATAGATTTATATACACGATATGCTTGGGTAAAGCCTTTAAAAAATAAAAGTGGTCTATCAGTTAAATATGCGTTTGAAGAAATCTTTAAAGAAAGTAATAGAAAGCCAAGGAAATTGTTTGTTGATAAAGGGTCGGAATTTTATAACAGAAACGTTCAGCCACTATTTGAAACAGACGAAAGTCATCGCCAAGGCTCAGTTTATTCAACTGAAAACGCAGGAAAAGCTGTAGTGATAGAAAGATTCAATCGGACGTTAAAAAATAAATTATTCAAGAAATTTACTGAGCAAAGAAATCAGAAATGGTTGAAGATATTAACAGGAATTGTAGAAGAGTACAATAATAAAGTTCATTCTGGTATTGAAGAAACTTCAAAGAATGCTTCTGACGACCCTGATTTGATAAGAAAAAAAATATTCGAGAATAACTATTCGAATGAGAGTAATCCGAATTTGCAGAAACTTAAGCCGAAATTTAAAATTGGAGATAGAGTTAGAATATTTAAATATAAGAATAAATTTGAAAAAGGCTTTGTTGGTTATTGGACTAAAGAGATATTTGAAGTTTGTAAAATAAACCAAACTTATCCGATTACTTATGAAATTAAAGATTTAGATAATGAGGATATCAGAGGCCGTTTTTATCAAAATGAATTACAACGAACTGATTTTTAATTATCATTATTATTAGGCGTAGCCATAGAACCTACGGTTCGTTCAATTCTAACTTAATATCTAGAAATGGTACTCCTTCCTGTAATTTCAATAAAACATAAAGACACAATTGACCGCAATATGTAGTTCCTGGTTTTGAATTTGAAATGTATTATAAATTCCATTGCCAAGTAATTTTTTGACTTCGTTTGTAGGTGGAAGTCCGTATGAGTCGAACCAATAGTTTTCAGCCTCCGGGCGGTCAAAATAATAATTAGAACAGTTTATATTTCTTTGTCCTGCTGACCAATGTACACCTTTTTCATCTGACGTATGAAGATTTGTTATGAAATTTATAGTTATTGATGGAACTTTGTTCCGGGAACTGAAGGTTCCTGTTGGCTTATTTTTTAGGAATTGTAATTCGTCTCTCATTAGAACATGAAAATTCTTTATTCCTAATTCATTTGCGATTTTCTTTAGGTCGAAATTTGTCGTGGATTGCGTTCCATATAATTTAAAAAACTCCTTTATGTTGCTCATTTTATAATAAAAAAATTTCTTAAGGGACCCCTAGAAGACAGAAGGGAGGGGGTATTGATTTAAAACTGTTCTCTAATGATGACTTTCCTTACTACTTGGGGGGGGGGTATTGATTTAAAACTGTTCCATAATGATGTCTTTCCTTACTACTTGGGGGGGTATTGATTTAAAACTGTTCTCTAATGATGTCTTTCCTTACTACTTGGGGGGTATTGATTTAAAACTGTTCCATAATGATGTCTTTCCTTACTACTTGGGGGGGGGTATTGATTTTAAACTGTTCTCTAATGATGTCTTTCCTTACTACTTATTCGATTTTGAAATGATTTAATTTAATCTAAATTAAAACGTTACATTGTTACATTTTATTAGTAGAGTTAGTGTTTCGTACATCTTTTATCAATAGTAATTCATTACTCATCAATATGTGAAAATTCTTTATTCCCAATTGCTTAGCAATCTCATTTAAATCGAAATTCGTAGTTTGTTTGCCGTATAATTTAAAAAACTCATTTATGTTGCTCATTTTTATAGAAGACAAAATGTTTCTATTATATTCCCGTAAATGAGAAATTAAAAACAACACATGGATATTTCAATTTGGTTACATCCACTTTGCATACATTCAATTTGGATACATTGAAATACATGTAAATTTGTCCACGCGTGGACAAGGTTTCATTGGATGAGAGAAAAATGACGTCATATAACAACATAATGAAAATGATTGAAAACAGAAGGGTTGAATAATCAATTATTCCAAAAACACTCATCTTGTGAAAGACACTGCTCCAAGATTGAAAGATTAGTTTTTAACAGTCGTATAGGAAGCGAGACTCTACAAAGAGTCTGATATTTATCTGCCAGTTTTGCCAACTTCATTGCGAAACTCAATTCAGTTCGTGAATAGTTAATATTGTGATGTTTTAAGAGATATGTGAAATCTCCTTTATTATTCTCACACAAGGATAATATATGATTGGCGTGTTTTCCAATAAAAATTTTACATGTGACACTCAAAAGATGGCTTTGTTTTTCGTATTTCAAGTGTTGTTTCAAAGAATTCACTGTCGTTGAAATGTCCCCCGCCGGTTCTGTAAAATATTCCACTGATTCGATGAATGTATGACGTTCAACAACACTTTCCTTCAACTGTTTTGTAAATGTTTCGATTCTGAAGGGAAGTGCTGCTTCCTTCTTTGCTCTGGCTGCGATTTTATGTTGCTCTTTGTATGCTTTTCGAGCAGAACGTATAGCGTCAGGATTGAAGAGTAGAGGCGCTTTCTTCACTTGCTGGTCTATATACGAAAAGTATTCAGAATGTTTCTCCGATGGAATGAACAAATCCGCAATATTTTTGAAGAACTCTGGAAGTACCGTTGCTATGTTGGCTTGTTGTTCAACGACTGCTTGACTCATGATTGACGGATAAATTAGTACAAATCACTATGTTCAAAATATAAGAATAACGTAATTAAAGATAGCGGAACGATGAGAGCAAGCAGATGATAAGTGTTGATTGAAATAATATCACAACAATCTGAGCACACGATACAATGACAGACGAGAGAGATAAATGAAAATAGTACAGCTGGCAGATATCTTAACGTCATACGGGTGTGCTGACGCACTAACAAGAATTAAAACAACTTGCCTAACGTACAATTAAAATCTCATTGTTTCACAGAGTAGTAGCAGCTGTTTGTTCTTTCATACATTGTTTCCTTTCAAATGTTTGAGTTGGAGGACACAGCTCTTTACACTGAAATGCCTTTTATTCATAAATGCGAGAAGCAGATGTTCTCTACAATTGAGTGTTCATCTGAGTGCAAAGCAGTAGATAAATTGTAAGAACGCCAGGAGCGGTCATGATTTGAGCAAGAAAATGATCATAATCACAAATTTGAAATTCTCAACTTTTATGATTTTTGGTGTCCTGGAACGGTCATGATTTTAAGGGTGAAAATTGTAATTCTCAAATTTGAGATTTTGAAAAATTTGAAAAATTGGGTATTTTTAAAAACGCCCAAATTTATGAATTTAGGTCTTCGGCCACGTGAAATTTGAAGTCTACCTAAATTTTTGAAATTTTGATTTTTTGAAAAAACCCGCAAAAGTGTGACATCCGGCGCAAGCGAAGCGAAGCAAAGCGAAGCGAAGCGTCGCGCCGGATGTCACACTATATACTACTGACCTTGGAAGATCTGAAACAAGAAATGCGGAATTTCTTGCGTTCTGTTGCAAGACGTAATTGCAGAAGGTTGTTCCAGTTCATTACCTAGGCGTCTTCTATACTACATTAAAATTTAGTCACACTTTTTAAGCCGCACACTGTAGGATCAGCTTGACTTTTTCTTAAAGGCCTAACATGCATTTGAGAAGCGGTTCAATCGCAAATTTCACCATCAGCTCCTATTGACAGCAAAAACTAAATGAGAATGGCTCACACCATCGGGGCACACATGTAACTCTGAATAATTGACCGAAATGAAAGCCGAAGTAGCGAAATGTAATGAAGGAATTTTATTGAGAGATTCTCCTTTGCTTTGCAATGAGAGGAATAACGTGATAGCGCCATAGAGATGGATTTATTTCACGAGGTAATTATCAGTACCGGTAGCCAATGAAATATCCGCAAACTGTGATTGCAGAAGGTTAACCGGCCGTCAACTACATTTATCCGTGAACACGGTTATAATCGCACATCAATAGACAGTATGATCTCAAGACATTCGATGCCAACATTTATTTATTGCTCTAGACTAAGTAGCCTACTTTTCAATTAATCAGAGAGAGGAGAACACATCATATTTACTGAAAACTTCAGTCTGCTTCCAATTGGATTTACGTGTTTTCCTTGATCCTGTCTGATAAGAAGAGGAATCGAGTAGAACTCGGCAGACACACAGAATTGTAATATCCAAAGAGTGTAAATCATTCTAAATAAGTCTCATTTGTTGGTCGTTGGTAACATATATGAAACGCTGCATGTTTGGTCAAAGGCGGTTTGGTGAGAGATATCCAGCCTGCTGCATTTCAGAACATGATCGATTCAGCGGTGGTAGCGTCAGGACTTCGGCTGGTATTTGGCATGGTGGACGATTCAAGGCTGCTACTGTCACTAAGGCACCTAGGATGGCTAATGTTTTCTCTCCGAGATTGTGATTCCTGTTATTCCAACAGTATAGGGGCACCATCTCTTCCAAGATGACAATGCGCAGTTGCACAGAGCACATCAGCCAGGTGATAACAGTTCAGCAATTGAGTGACTCTCATGGACTCCTGATCTTTCACCACTCGAGCTTGCTTTAAGGGTGAAAAAAACTCGCATTCACACTCTCCTACCAATTTCGAACAACTTTCCAAAGGATTGCTCGAAGAGGAATAAGAATGCTTTGAGCAAGAGAGATCGAATGAACTCCATGAACAATAGAATTTGAGCTTGCATTAATGCTAGGACGGTCATACAGGTTGTTAGATATGTGTGAAATAAAGTTTTATCATTTTAAGTTATAGTCTTGATGCTACTTCATTAATGAAAATAATGGCCCCCATAATTCTAAGTGTTAAGATTTTTTTTGTTACACATTATATTATTCATCTGTGAAAGTGATGCCCCTTCGTAAGTCAGAAAGTCGACGTATTCATGCAGCCATAATTATTCATTTTCTGAGTATTGCCTGAATAAATTTCTGTGGTATTCGTCTCTGAATATCAATTTCTTTATGTCAAACATTATGCCGTTATGATTTTGCATTTCTCAGGATATTGAACAAGGCATGCAAGCTGCATTCAGGAAATTTGAGGCGAAGGATTAGGTTGTACTTCCATTTGTCAAATGCATTCAGGACAGATGTCGCAAACTGCAAAGAAAGTGAATCAAAAAGTTGTACTTTGAAAAAAGGAAGCCGATCGACACATCGCTGTCGGTAGTGCAGAAAATTAAAGAAAAATGAGGTTTTCTCTTGAGCTTTTCAAGAAAAATGAAGCAAGCTTTCTTTTTAATTTGATCATTCTTAAATCAGACGACCAATATCTGATTTGAAAGTCTAGAATGCAGCTTTGATTTTAGAATATCGCTTTCCAAAACCCTAAACCCATCAAGTTTCAGTTAAATAATATTGAACTCAATTGAATAACTTGAGCCTCAATCCAAGAAACAATTTCATCCGATATAATAATGAATTTCAGACAATTGACAAAATTCATGTCTTGTGGAAAAAACTGTTAAATACATCTACCATAGAACGGTTGAAATTGTTTTAGAAATCAAAAGAATTGTTGTGGAAAAGGTGAATTCCTGGAGTCCTAACAAGATTCTTCACATCACGATCGTAGTATGTTTCAACTACAGAAGACAACGTGCATAATTTATATATTGATAAAACTTCAATTTCATTAAATTCTACTTTCTGATTTGAAATTCAAATGTTCTAGATTTAAATTCGAGCTGCTTCTTTTTTCCGTCAGAAATACTTCTTTTACACCTTTATAAACTGCTTACGCCTGCAGTGCGCATTAGTACTAGTAAAATATTAGTATCAGTATTATACAAACTACAAAAATTATCTAAAATGCTAGTAGTAGTATCATTAGTATTAGTAAATTAATTAGCACCGCTTGGACGGGTAGTCAAGAAATAGCGCAGGGAAAATTTTCACCTCGCAAGCTAATTTTTATCTTAAATATGATATTATTTACTTGCTTACTTACTCCTCGTTTATTGTTTCTTCTTCCCCAGGTTTGAGAGTTGGACACTGAGGCTGCATCGGTTGTCGTTGGGATACATGCGCCTTCTCCATTTTGGTCTGTGCCACCACTGATTGATGGTTTAGCGTTGTTACTCCCCATACTGAGGGATTGGACGGTGCTGACATACTTCAGACTTTTAATATGGAGCGTTGTGATCTTTTAGTCCGGATGCCCATCCTGCCGACTTCCAGTGACACTTTCGGGACTCGACCTCTGGACCGAAAGATCTCTATGCCAAGTACTTGACCACAGTGCCATAAACACCACTGATTCGGATTATCAAAAAAAATTTAGGCATGAACTTTGTTTATACACGGAGGAAAAAAATACGCGGAACCTTTCCTCCAAGTGGCTGAGTTGTCATTTATCCCTGTCTCATTGTCATTATGCTGGGTGAGTGTCTCAGGGTAGGAGCCGGTCGGGTTTTAGGCGGCCGGGCCGGCGGCCGGTGCATTCAAAACCGGCTGATCGGGGATGGGACGGTGGCTGGCGCCTCTATGTCGGTTGGTTAAGGCCTTGATCATCAGACATTATTTGGTCAGCTTATGCCATTAGACATTATTCAATTTCCACACAGCAAACGTGAAATGCATGAATGGTAGGCCATCCGGGTTACATGCATGAATTTGCCGTGAATCTCTCTCTCCGGTGCTCCCAATAAGTGAGAGTTATCTTTCACAATTATTACAATACAAAATCATGTAATGTAATCATTCGCACTTTGATATCAGGTCTAATCTTTGTATCACTTCGATGTACAGTAATACTCGTAATGACTTATTTGCTGATCTAATGAGGTGTAGGCCTATTTTGTAATTTATGACAATGCTAACTACATTTTTAAAGTCAATCAAACACAAGCAAATTGACAGCAGATAATCAAAATAATGACTCAAGCGGGTATTGATGTAATAATAACATTGATACAATAATAATATATGCGCATATCTACATTCCGCCTCCTCAAGAAAGCTATAAGCGGTCAAGAAATTCTAAGTTCCAATATGACAGAGATGAACAATTTGATCACTGACTGACTGAGTGCTGATGTTACGAAATGTTTTGTCTGCGACGTACAAGCTTGATTTAAAGTGATTCACTGAAGTGAGATTCACTTCTCCACTTGTGATTTTTGACGTGAATTGAAGACTCTCTCCACCACAGCTTAAATTCAGATCTTTTGAGTTTACATTGATGACATCGAGCTGACGTATAAGAGTCTGGAACAATGAGCTCGCCAAAGTTGTCATCCATTTTTCATTTCAGTGAGTGTCCTTAGACTGAGCAGGAGTGTTGCTGTACCTGTACAACGTCAATCAAAATTTATCGCTTGCAGTTAGCTTGTCAAATACTCGCAATTATCCACGGTCCACTGTCAAAATGTTCGGGCAGCAGGCCGTACGTTGCATTGAAATCCATTAATCATTGCATCTCTAAGCTCCACGTGTTAAAATATAAACTATCCCATGCAGTGTAATTATTCAAGATCTGAAATAAATTTACAGTAGATAGATTGAGGAACACGCAATGCTTCCAAAAAGCAGTTCGCAATATTTATATCACAAAACATGCGCGCGTGTAGATACTCTCAAATTATGTTACATTTACATGCTTTTAATGTTGTAGCGATTGACTAGGCAATTTATTCTCGACTGAATGTCGTCAACGGTCGATATGGGTGTAATTAAATTAATCGGCCACCCGGTCTTCAAAATTTTCGGCCGGGGCCGGGTCAGCGTTCGGCGTTCCTAAAACCGGCCGAAAAGCCGGCCCGGCCTGCCGATTCCAATCTTGGAGTGTCTAGCAAGAATGCAGAGTGCACACCTATTATCAAAGTCTTAAGTCTCCCGGACGCAGACCGAACACTCTACAAGGCCGCAGCACCGGTGGCAGATTGAGCTTCTTCGCGTATAGTCATTTTTATATACTCCTGACGAATTTTGAGACACTGCTGTTCTCGATGGAAACTTGTTCACTGAGCAAGATGAATCAAAAACGATCTCTTCGGGCGAAATCAGCACTGTAAATTGAAAATGCTTAGATGTAGCTATAAATCAAAATTTGTTGTCAAGCATTTATCAACTTACTACTTCACATAGCTACCGTAGTTGCTATCTGCTGCATGTTAATTAGAAGAATAACATCGGTGCGTGTAAGTCTCTACAAACGGAATTAAATCCACATACAGCGTTATATATTTTCAAAGTCACTTAATTTAGACATTAGAAAAGCAGATTAGACAGCGTTAGAAAATATTCAATTTTATTTTGTTACATCAGCAAATGAAAATTCTTCTCTCTCTCTCTCTTAAATATGAATGACAATCTTCTCTCATTTTACCTTTCCAGACAAATACTTGAAATGAGTCGATGACCTTGTCAGGAAACTTTGCTCATCTTTGTTCAGATTTTTAATAAAACAAGGGAAGGAGGGACATGTCAAAGAATATAGCTAGACAGACCTTAAGGCATTAATTTTCTAGTTAATAGACTTGGAAGCATCGCCATAATTTGGAGGATGGAAGCGTTGAAATCAAGGCTAATATTTGAGTTTCCTCTTGGAGTAAATTACACCAATTCGGATAGCCAGGCAGAAGTCGTAGGGCATGAGAAGATCATCTAGCTGCATGAGTTTGGATGAGCGAGAAAAAGATGGTGGAGTTTGAACCCGAAACTGGCGCTAGGGGAAATTCCATTTGCGTCGGAACGTTGCCAAAGTGGAAGTAGCAATTGACACGAATTTTCTTGAGCTAGAACAACACCATCCCCCGAGAATCAATCGCATTCTATGGCGAGTTAACGAGAGGCCGAAGAGAGAGAAGTTTTTCTCTTTATTGAAAAGTTACTATGTTGAAAGAGTGTAATTCGAAAGTCGCCAATGTTTGCATAAATGCTCAAACTGACTTTTATGAATGAAAATGTATGAAATTAAATTACATTTAACTCAGAAAAAGGGGACCACCTTCAATTTGTTAAAATTCAATTTACTACGATCTTCACATATCGGGAAATATCTATTACAAAGAAATGTCAAATGTGTGACATCGATTTCAAAGTTCTTGCCATCTAGCTACACACATAGATATCTAATGGTTCTGAATTACCTTCAGTTAATAGCGCAACAATATATCAAATGGTTGAGTATTTGGACTTTAAAGTAGTTTATCAATGGTCTGACTACAGAATTAGACAGGTTGTCTCTTCTTCTGTTTGACTAGAAAGGAAACATTGGAGCATGTAACGTTAATGAAATGGCACAATCTGCTGACATCATAGAAATAAACTGTTTATCTGAAGTTGACTAGAATGGAAATTGACTCAAGGTCGCGGCACATCCGGAGGAACTAAGTTGGGGCATGAATAACCAATTAAGAACTTCGATTTACACATGTGACTGATTCTAACCCAATCATACAGACGTTGGCAGGTGCATCTAAGTGAAAATGCGTGCGATTTATGTGCCGCTATTGTGCATTGCATGAAGCCTAATTTCCATTCTAGAGGTTTTGTTGTTGTCAATTTCTATGGCTGACATAGAACCGCAGCAATCGAACAATGAGCAGTCGCTTCAACATTTAACACGCCAAATTGTGCGAAGTTTCAGTGACTATTTTCAGCCGCATCACACAGCAAATGGACACAGTCGATGTCAAGCTCTACTGAGAAGTTTGTGAAGTTTGTGAACGTTTTTTCGTGCACCTGCTAACTTTTTTGATAATGATAGGAGTGCCCAGCATAATCGAGAAAACTTTTCCGAATGATCTGAATTTTACGAATCTGAAGGAATCGTGGGGATCGGAATATTTTGAAGGAATTCACAGCAATCCGCAAGCGATGCACGACTTTTTCTATCTCTGCATGGTATTAAAAATCTCTGTTTAGTCAATTAAAATTTCCATTTAGTAAGTTCCTGCATATGCCATCGTTTTGAATTAGTTTGCACTTCTAGCAAAGTGATGCACTTAAATAATCTAATTCTTTGGGTCTGACGTTAAGTATATGTCATAGATAGAAACTTGTGATACGTCATGCATAAGCTTTGAATTTGCTCTTGTACACTGTTATAGGACTTCGTGAGTGTATATTCTGGGAAGAAGAGAGGTATAGAAATCGCTCCGCCTGAAAATCGGGAACGTTGAAATGCTAATAGCAAAACCTTTCTTAACGTGACAAATTAAGAATATAGCCTTTCAGCTATACCGGTTTTGTAGAATTTCCGCAACTTGAAAAGAAGAAAGACACGTGGCTCTGCGAGCTAGGCCTGCTGAAGATTCCTGATATCGGATGAAATGACGGCTATTCAGGTCTGTTCTCATTTTTCAAGTGAGAGTACAACTCAATAATGAATAATTCTATTTACATTTTGCTTTAGAAAGCAGTATTTTCTGAGTATTACTAGTTCACTAACTTGAAAATGGATGCTGTGACATTGCAGTGAACTATGACATTTCACAAAAGTGGAACGTCGTAATGCGTATTGTCAAAATTCAATCGTTTCCTGCGCTTTCAGGCTATTTCTCGCATAAAAATGTTTCATAATAATTCGAATTTGAAAAAAGAACGTCTTTTCAAATCAGATATTATTCTAATAACTTCAAAGTTTTTGAAGTTATCAGAATAATATCTGGTTTGAAAAGACGTTCTCTATTTTCACATAAAACATTTTGAAGAATCGTCGAACGATCCGTCTCTTGAGCTGTTATTTATTTAAGAAAGTATAATCATTCGAAGCCCTTTCATTTAACTATTATACTCTGTGATGTATGTGAGCAAATCGAAAGATATTAAAAAAATCGCTCTGTCTGAAAATTGGGAATTTTCAACAGGAAAAATGCAAACATGACTAATTATTATGACTTATTGTGACTTATTAACATGACTTATTGTAGAGGAAAGACACATCTATGTGTCCTCGAACCATTGTTCATCAAGGAGTTCCAGCATGACTAATTATTATCTTTTTAAAACAATTGTAGAATTACCACAAATCCAAAGGACAAGAAAAACTTGTCACTGTGCATAGCTTCAAATCAAGATTATGATGAAAAACTAGGTTTCTGCCGAAGATAGAACAAAACCTTGATATTCTATTTAAAAGTCAGTGTTGCACATCATCTGAAACTACAGTTGGGGATCCATGCCGTGAAGCAATTAGTCGGAAGACAAAAAATATTGTACTCTACCACGAAGCCACTGCGAATGCAAAGAATAGCAGCATTATCCAACAAAAAAACAAAACTGTGCGAAGAAGTGCTGTTTCAATAATGTTAAATGAAACATTAAAAGAATTGCTTTTGGAATATAAGATAATATGATCCATGCAATAATACGTGTCATTATCATGAGTCATTCTGAACATCTCTAACACAGACATCTGAATGTTCAAAACAATGTGACTTATGGCTTTCTTCATTGATTTACTGACTTACTTTAACGATGGTATTTTGACTAACGGCATTAACGTCAGCGTGTTTATCAAGAATCATAATTAAGAGTACTAGGCAACCGAATACTGCGGAGAGGTGTAAAATACCATCCATTTAGATAGATCAACATTGCCGAGAAATATGTCGGTAAAATGGGTCAACATTATCAAGCACCCTTGGGATCCACTGTGTTGTGTATACTGTACTAATAAGTTCAATCTACCTTAGGTCATCCCTCATTTTTCAATTTGCGTGCTTGTCAAATTTTCTCATCGATTACTAAGGACGAAAATTGAAACTACTTTATATAAAAAATATCAAAACAATTTTAAAACAATATAAATTAGAAGTCAATCTCATGCCTCAGCAAAACTATGAAACTGCTCGAAGGCATCTGACGCATCCTCTTCTCGAGAGAGAAAGGCAATTTCAGTAAATTTAATGCCATGTAAAAGGTTTTAAGTTTCATTATGTTAATTTGGCCGACAGTGTATGTATATTTTGTTCGGTCAGTTCTGGTCAACAGGCTTTATAGTTATTTACGCAACCAGAGCTTCCTCATATCATTCCACGAGCTAGAAATACTAAAATGCCGGAACTCCAAAGGTGAGGGCCATTTGAATCTAACGAATTCGAGTGCTATGATGAAGCAATCTTATGCTCGAGTTGCATAGAGAATATTATTTGACGACGTGCTATGATGATCAAGGACAGATTGTGTTTGCCACGTCTATGATTATCAAGAGTTTTTGAATAGAAACTTAGCCTGACAAATAGTGAAAATATCTATTCATGCCTTGACACCATAGCATTCTATCAAGGTTGCCGGGCATCATTCGGAAATTTCCAATTTATGCCCGCCAATTTCAATGTAGGAATACCCACTGTAAACTGTACACAGTTAAAAACAGCTAAAATAACCGTCAATCTTCATAGAAAATATCCGTAAATATCTGTTAAAATGATGACGTCATCACGTGATAAGTGATGACGTAACACTTGAAATACGTTGATATCAGATACAGAAAACGTATGTTTTTACGGATATTAACAGTTCAGACTGTAAAACCAGTGAAAACATTTTTAGCTGTTCATTTTAACGGATATTTGCGGTTTACAGTTTACAGTGATGAGATTTCAAGGTAAGTAATGAACAAATAAGAGGCCACGTTAGCAGCCGACGATTTGTTCATTACTTGGCGAGAAATCTCATGTGGTATCTCCATTATTTACTTACACACATGCATATCTACCCATAGACTTCCTGTAAAGTAATATTCGTCTACATGTATATACTCGTACGTTAAAAGAAATAAATGAAATGCACTTCCTGTAATTTAGGCCTATCCCTGTGATCTGTCTCCCCTATATACTTTTAGCAATAAACTTTTACAGATAAATCACAGGGAGTGCATTTCATTTCTTTCCTTCAACTGATGATGAACCACCTCCTGTCAAAAAACGTCAACTATATTCGTCTATAATTTGGAAGTCTATGATCATTGCAATAACTTCTATGTTATATCAGGGATGTCTATGAATTCAGGTGCAGTCCCAAAAATTCTGTTAAAGATTTCAAATTCATGACTGCCTCTTGGTCGTGCGCTGCTTATCTATATCAGAGAGGAGTGAGAGAGAGGTCATCGTCAATTCGTCCAACAGAATTATCCTATAATACTTTCCATCTATCTTCGTTCGAAAACAAAGAGAAAATATGTGTTCTTCAGGTGTCTGACAATATATCTGATAATTGTAATGGTACATGCATTCGTATCATTTTCTTGAAATTCGGGAACAATTGAACAAGCGTAGCGTAACTGCTCATAATCAAATCCAGTTGATTGATGAAATATAGGCTCCTATAATCAATGAAAGCCATATGCCCAGAAACCTAATTCCACAGAAAATTAGCCTACGCTAAATCCACGGATTGAGAGCTGGAAATCCCTAACACTCTATGCTACATAGACATTCTTGGTTATATATACCTGAAAAAGGACGGCCTGGTAATGTCATTGCTCAGCAGACATCAATGTACAAATCGTCATTATTCGATATTATTGCCCCATCTATTTAGAAATAAAAGGAGACAATGTATTATCCTCTAAGTATGTGAAGGTGATCTGCCATGACATGAAAAACGTCGCAGGGCAATATTTATATATTGCCCTTCTGGGAGGTTAAGATAAATTTTCATAGAAATTTTCGCATAATCAAATTGGTTATCGGACATTTGCCAGATTTAGAGGGTAAGCTATTCTATGAATCCAGCGGGCATAAATTTGAAGGCATCCTCGTGCGCTGCGCGCCATCGGATATTTTCCAATTTGTGCCTTCGACAAATAGCTATAATTCCTATATTCAGAAATCTAGTCTACTGAAACAGGACAAGATCAGTCATTAGAGGCATAGATTATGCTCCTTCCAATGCATTGGAGTAAATATTATCTCCTGCGCGGGCAACAATCTGCTTTACAGGTCAAACAAAGCGATAGGATATCTACAATACATGCACGGATTAAATATAAATTTCTGTCAAATTTTTTCATTTTTGAAAAATTAATTTTGCAAACTTTATTGAAATCTGAGGTACAAAATGATTGATTACATTGTATTAGATATTTGAATACTCAAATAAGTTACTTCATTAACACTTAATTAACGCTACAAAATTAAAAGTGGCAATAAAACATGCTTTCAGGCGGTAGTATAACAACGTTCACGAGAATCACATTCTACCGCGAGTGAAGGAGATTGTGCGCTTGCGAAGTCACCAATATTCGCATAGATGTTCAAAGTGGCTACTTAGCAATGAAAATGAGTGAAATGAAATTCTAATGACAGAAGCCTTGCATTGTAAATGCTGAAGTGTGTCTCGGGACACTTGGCTTGTTCTCCGTACGTGCAAGTGTAGTTTAGTTCATCTAGTTTCAGAGTATTGTTCTCTTCCTCGTTCACTATTCTGTCGGCTTCTTTTACTTAACGCATAGACACGCACGCACAAGAACGAAGCCGTGAATAATAATGAAGGAGATTACAGACAAAAGGAAAGAGCTGAGGTTAAAACGAACACCGAATGGTCTCAAACTGTCTCTTCTTTGCACGGCTTATAGATATTTCCATTTCAATCTTTGGAATTTCGTATCACTACGGAAGACACATAATCATGATTTCAAAACTTTTGTTTATTTCACAATGCATTATAACAAGCGCTAATCTCAATTTATGCATTTTACATGTCACTTGTGTAGAAAGGGGTTGTACTGAGACTGATGAAATTATTGACGTGTGAAGTTCTAGCTCTGATTATCATAAAAGTAGCGCTGACAATTTTCCACCGATTGGATCTTTTGCTATGCACTGCAACTAATTGTCTTTCTCTGACGCTTAAAGTTCGAATTTTACAGGAAAGACTGTCATAGTTCCGTCATGATCAAAATATGTAATTTGAATTTTAATTAATTTCGTAGATCTTTCAGAATATAACTGGGCATGACTCTGCAATGTGTATGCTTGCAATTCTCATGTACATCTGAGATTATTTCAGTTAGTTTAAAAAACCTTTTTGTCTCAGGTATCTTCTGTCTTTCACCAAAGTCTGAAATTTACAAGTTTTAAGAAGTAATTTTGAGTTGAATAGAATAAAGGATCTCAATAGAGGTTGTAAACGGCCTGCCGTCCAGGCTGGTCTTCAAAATTTGCGGCCGGTCCGGCGGCTGATTCTAACCCTGGATCTATACTATGGGCACTTTACACGATACATGCATAGAGGCATAGAAATTAATACTACCATAGAAAGTCCTAGAATGGAAATTGCATGACAAATTATGGCACACGCTGGGGTAACTTAGTTGGGGCAAAAAGCAAATTCTACGAGCTGGTTTTCTTGTTCTCTGGTTGGGATTTATATTAATCAATAATATATAATCAATAATTGCCATTTTTTTCTGGGTTGTTGCCCCTTGTCTAAAGATCATGCACACAAAAGCAATATTGAATCAACAAAATACAGCACCGTCAGGATGACAAAGAATGAAATTATTTAAAATGCTCTGTGCGCTGATCATTTTGAGATATCGCTCCTATAATCTATCAGAAGTATAATCAGATAGATAGGCAACATGTAATGTCGATTTACTGACCATACATTACTCCAGCTTGAAATCAGAGGCCTGGAAATATTCGATTGTTCATTTTACTTTAAAAGGAGCCATGTTTAACATATTTGAACAATTTTCAAAATCGTTGCATGTTTTTGAATATCAACTTCTAAAGTATTATCACACTGTATCTTTCAATGATTAATCGAAAAGTTCCAGCGACATTTTATTTATCTGAGTAGTGATTGTATATAATTAATAAAAGCTGTCAATGTGTTTATTCCAGAGAAGCACTCGCTTTCTTAATCGCTTGAATCAGAAATTATCCAATAATTAGAATTATTGTCTGTGAATTCTTGAGATGTTCTCACAAACAGCACACTGGTCACTTTCAATCATGACTTTGTGAACAAATATTTAATTCGCATTCCAGCATTGAAAAATTGGATGATAGTTATCAATGCGTCTACACATAGACACGGTATATAAACCCATCAGATAATGAGCTATTTCATATGAAACAATGCTACCATCTCACTTAAAATTCTCTTCAATAAAAACCTGCAATTTGCGGTCAGCAACTTCGCAACTGCATGAAACATGATATCTAATTTGACTATGATACAATGAATTAGACTTAAATTGATGTACAGACCATAAATTCTTCTTTGTGCCAAGATATGTTTATTACCGCATTGCTTTCAGTATTTCCACCATAATTGAACGAACTGTCTGTTATTTGAATCACGAGACGCGAAGCAATTATTATACAAAAATTATACAAAATATTTCAAAGTTTGGTGAAAAATATCAAGTAAGATTGAATCAATCTTTGCAAAAATTGTACAACTACCTTTTCAAGTCTGGAGATCGACTTCTACAATGCTGTTTTCGGGATTGCTTAGCTGTCACAGAAAATATAAGCATTATTAATTACTGCACCTAAAAATTGTATTCTTATTTCGTCATGACCTACAAACTGTGGAATGAACTACAGGGTAAATATGCAATCTTTACCTTATAACAATCTGAGCTCACGAAAAATCTAGTTTGTGGATGAAGCAGTTTTTTTAATTAGTATCAAGAAGACCCAACATTTTATTCACAAAAAAACGAAAACGAAAAATGCTATATTCAATAAGATAACAAATATTTCATAGGAAGGGAATGTATCATAATTCATAAAGCAGAAATCGCGACCAATGCTTCACAGTGAATAATGGTTTCAAAGTCTATCGTCTTGTAACCATAGAAGCAGACTCTCTATGGTATTGTTAATTTCTATGGTATTGTTAATTTCTATGGTATTGTTAATTTCTGTGGTCACTTCATATCTCACGGTGTGCCCGAAATAAATTTAGTGGTCTAACAGGACCCGGCTTAGATTCCACTTTTGTAGGTTCGTATGGACCTCTCTGATAACTTTAAAGCAAATTTTAAAATCTTTCATCGAGGGCTCTCTTCTGTAGGCCTACAAATCCAAAATGGCGACCTGATTACCATATATGGCAGGTAAGAAAAATGATTTTGAGATGACCCGTCTCAGATTTCAATCTCTTAGACTAATATGGATCCAATATTGTTCAAGCATGTCGACTTTTGAGGGATTGACCGAGGGCTTTCTTCTGTAGGCCTACAAATCCAAAATGGCGACCTGATTGCCATATATGGCAGGTGAGAAAAATGATTTTCAGATGACCCGTCTCAGATTTCAATCTCATTGCCAAAGATGGATCCAATATTGTTCAAACATGTCATTTTTTGAGAAATCGACTTTTCTCTGAAACCCCAGAGACGCATAAGACGGCGACTTAGCTTCCTGCTTACATGGCGTTTATTACTGAATCTGCAACGTTACTTATGTTGTATTATGTACAGTCCTCAACTTAAGCTATATACCGTAAGAATCACTAAGTTTCAGTTCTCTGGCTATAGATTATGATTGATGGTAGAGAATCATGTTATCCAGCGCTATCTACCGTATCCATTGCATGTCAACAATTAAGAAGTGCGTTTCAATGTCACTGATGCTTGCATGTTATGTACTGTACATCATGCTCTTGCGGGTAATTGAATTCGAATCTATTTCAGCGGCTCAATGAAGAGCTCATGAGTTTTAATGTTGTACCAATTTCGCTTGGACTTCTGCTGAAGATGGCTTAGCGCGCGAATATTTAATGGTGGATGTAGAACATGTAATATGTAGATTTCGACATTAAAAGAATGAATGCAATCATAGATATAGATTCAAATCTTCAAATCCAATCATATTTTAACGAGATATGTAAGCGTTTGATAGCGAACTACATGTATATAAATCATCCTGAGACTTTGTCTCGTTTGTGGCAAGCAATACGCCACTACAACGGCCAACACATATAATGACGGGTAAACTTCGACTATTATTTGAAAAACATCAACAGCGTACATGGTAGGGTCTACACACGTTTTCAGCTATTTGAAGGCATTTGTTGTAGTATGGAAGCATATTTTAGAAGTTATTGCTAATATGGCTCCTTTTAATTGAATCCTGTACAGAAAATGTAGGTAATTATCGGCATCTAGGAACATAAAAAATTACAACAAGCTTTGATGACAATTGATGACACCAATGCTGTCAATTTGTGAAAACAACTGCCATGCATGGAAGTTAAATCGCCATATCTTATATTATTGGGGTTGTACAGAAAGGCCCACATCGATTTCTCAAAAAATGACATGTTTGAACAATATTGGATCCATCTTTGGCAATGAGATTGAAATCTGAGACGGGTCATCTCAAAATCATTTTTCTTACCTGCCATATATGGTAATCAGGTCGCCATTTTGGATTTGTAGGCCTACAAAAGAGAGCCCTCGGTCAATCGCTCAAAAGTCGACATGCTTGAACAATATTGGATCCATATTAGTCTAAGAGATTGAAATCTGAGACGGGTCATCTCAAAATCATTTTTCTTACCTGCCATATATGGTAATCAGGTCGCCATTTTGGATTTGTAGGCCTACAGAAGAGAGCCCTCGATGAAAGATTTTAAAATTTGCTTTAAAGTTATCAGAGAGGTCCATACGAACCTACAAAAGTGGAATCTAAGCCGGGTCCTGTTAGACCACTAAATTTATTTCGGGCACACCGTGAGATATGATCTTTATTCACTTCATTTTCATTATTGTATGCGTTAACGACACATTTCAGAAAATGTTGGAAATGCGAGAAAAAGAGCGATGTGTTAGTGTTCAAATAATCACTAAATATTCAAAGGATAATATTGTAATGGGAATGCAAGTTGTCTAAATGATCTTGTCTTTAATTCACGCGCCCTTTATAAATATCACGTCTGGATAACTTTGCCACAAGTCTGCAAACCATACACAGTTCAAACAGACGCAATTAACAGACGCATCTTCGAGTGAGAGCATGCAGAGAATTGATGTATCTGCTTCGCTTGATGTATTACACATTACTTGTCGCAAATAGTAACTTTAAGAAATAATAGTGCGTAAGATAAATAATTGAATCAAGACGCTTGTCACTCACCTTTATTTGAATGACATGTTGCTTTTGCGAAATGTATTTTTATGAACTACGCACATAACGCTGTGAATGATCATGAAAGCGATGGTGATATATTTCCGCCGCTTGCAAAGACACGTTGTAACTAAAAATCAGTACATTTGATATCAAAAACAGCAATGTTGCCGAGTCGGGTTTTTGCTTCAATTTAATAGTCGTAGAAGATTGAAACTGCGGTTTATCATCAAATTATACATCGATTTGGATTCCTTTTATCAACACAAATAATCTTAGTGAAAGAAATACAGAGCGTGATGACTGAAGAACAAATTTTCATTTTCCAAGTAAATATAATAAATAAAGAGGAAAGATTCATTAAGGAAGTTTTCTTCAATTTCCATTTTTCCAATTTCCATTCTTTGTGAATCTGAGCGCGATTAGACTAGTTACGCTTGGTTAACCGAGCCTGAATTGCACTGGTGGTGGAAAGGGTTCCAGACTGTAAGTAAATGTTTCTTTTCCAAGCGATACCCCAGGTCGCGTCGACGACTGGAATTCGCTGCCCGTTTATATTGTCGAATCTAAACTGGCCAACGAATTTTGCACCTGATATATATCCATGTTGATGTAATGCTCTGTGCATCCATTAGCTGGAAATTTGATTTGCCTTGGTGCTGTAAGCACTTATGGGAGTAATAAAATAGCAATTATGTTTACCCTTCAATAATCGAAAGATTTTCAAAAATTTAAAATAGTGTTTTTGAAATGCATGTTTCAAACGTTATTTGCAGCCAATCTTTGAAGGCATAAGACATTAGGCATTGGTATTTAGTAGGTTATTTACCTTGCGTCACAACGTTGAAAAAAAGTTGGGACTTATAAGACAACTGCCGACACAAAATGTCAATAAACTCCAATAGATAACATCAAAACATCGGAGCTATTTGTTTCGTGTATTTTGAATAGAAATTAGTTTATTTCGAGTGTATGAAAATCATAAAAAGCATAACGTTGCACAAATAAAAGTGATAGACAGGTCAATATGAAGTACACATTAAATAAATACTTGTTTGAATGTCACTGAAGGAACTCTGTCATATGTGTCATGAAATGCAACGTATATGCAATACATGCAACATTCTTGGGTGTACGCGTTCACTGGTATAATATACTATAATATGCTATAATATACACTAGCATATATAACAGCTTTGCAGCAATAGGTTAGCGCGCTCAAAACTTTGACTCATCAGAAAATGTAGAGTAAACCTAAATCGCTTGTGTTAATACCAATGCTTTTGTTGTGTTTTCTATAAATCAGATGGCAGGATATAATTCTGAACTTAGAATTCTGAACTTTTATAATTCCAAAACTGAAATTTGAATTTTCATTGCTTCCATATTTCCACTGATGCAGTAATGAAAGTCTTCATTGGAATAGCAAGGAAACTAAATCGTCTATGTTCTGTACAAAAATGTAGCAGGTTATGTTTGAAGAGAGCACAGTCTCAATAATTAAAGTCGTGAGACAATCAAAAGGTACACGTTGAAAGATTCTCAATATTTAATCTTCTGATGCCTTTTTAAAATTTGTGATTATTTTCCTTCAAATTGCACCTATCGATACATTGATAACTGCGAAATATTGAATAAAATAGAAGGAAATTATAATATCGAATTATCTAATCAATTATTAAAGTAACTTAGAACATCTTGAATCATTAAAATCATGAAAGCAGTATTGTTATACAAAAGTGCAGTGTTCTGGCTTGCAGTAACTCCTTCAACAAAAATTTTAGAAGACGTACATCTGGCTCAAAAATTTATCCCCTTTTGCATTTCGAGGTTCAAAATATTCAAAATATCTTTTATGAAACTTTTTAATGCGTGACAATTCACAAAATAGAGAAACTTTGGAAATTACTATTATGTGTATCATTGATATTTACCAGCCGCCTCTGACTTTCCGCAGAGTAAAAGTTCATTGGAGTTGCCCGATTTCTATTCCAAAGGCTTCTTATTCCGCGGAACGCCAATGGTGTTTGTCAAAATATTCATACTTATCCGGATTTGTCACAGTCGGTTACGCGACTTCATGGAAATTGTTGATACAATAAATGCATATAAAGCAATAGCCGCGTTGAGAAAAGTAATAAAAAGCATTTGTTAAGGAAGCAATATTAAAATGTTATACACATGCACAGCCTCAGCCTGCAATGTACGAATTAAATATAATTTTTGATCTACGATAATTTTGAGTTTTGCTGCCAACAGGCACAGGTCTTTTTATCATGGCTGCCTCTAGTTCGTTAATATTTTGATCAGCAGATCTCCGATGCGCTTACACTCCGCATAATACAATCTGATCACTGCAGAAAGCACGTTATAAATGTTATAATGATAAAATTCAATTCGTCGTCATCACAATATTCGCTGTTTTACTTGGTTAGCTGAAAGAAGATGAAGTTGAGATTGAACTGATAAATAGAAGAACTGCAGTATAGATTTGAATTAAAAATTATTATCAGTCAGTTCATTAATTCAACTCACTCATTGTGATTTTTATTAAAAAATGTGGAGGTTCAGTATAAAATCTGTACTTGCAAAAATTCCGTTAACATGACAGAGACTGAAATCTGCATTATGATGGTGTCCTTTGGTGCATGTTCTAAAGTTGAAGTGAAATTATTGTAATTCATGCAAGCATCTGAAGTAGTGTTAATACTCGTAATTTAGAAAGATCACAACGAAGTGCAACTGAAGTAAAGTTTATGACCGAACACAAAAACGTTTGATAACATTTGAATTTGCATTAAGCTGTCATCTCTAAAATGTAACTTGACATTCATCGTGTACAGTCTATCAAACATCCGACAATGAAACTCTTAAATTTCTTGTAAAGTGGCATCTACAGGACACAAATATGCCCTTGCCATTTGCATAGCACCTCTTCCAATTCGATATTTGCAAAAACGACATAATTCAAAACAGTTGCATGAAAATGAGACCACTTATCTGCTGCAGCGTTGTACAAAACTGAGATGTGGCATCTCATGCGTATTTCGGTAAAGATTGAGCATCCCATACAAGAATGAACACGCATAGCTAACTAACATTATACAATGTAAGATTTCTCTGTTTAACAATAATAGGACACACTAAGTTTTGGAATTGAGAATACATTGCAAATGCGAGTTTGTGCATCCGATTTCTCTTACAATAGACATACACATAGAGTAGATATATTAGGTAGAGTGGTAACTTCGCATTTATTAAATCCCCAATGTGCATACACTTTCGATTTTATTGAACTCAAGCGTGGTTATGTCACTGTGTTTACTGAATCACAGGTGGTGTATGTCACCAAATGTGAGATATGCAAATCTTTGCAGTTTTGCAGAAATTACAACGTAATTGAATGATCATGATTGTAATGCAGAAGGAATGACGGTATTTCACAGATTCTCATGACACCTTTGGAAATTTAATGTTTGCTAAATTAGGAATTCGATTGGTTCCTATTATTTTCTTGTTCAACCTCAAGCGTATTTTCTTAAGCGTGATCATATCACAGGCAACCTGCCACTGGCACATCAAAATCACATAATCAAAGACAATGACTGCATTCAACTTTGAAAGATGTAAATGGTTCTACATCACTATTCAGATTCAGGAAATGAAACATGAATTTAGTGATCGAGTCATAAAATCATGCCGGTGAAAATTGAATTAAAAACGTGAAATTTCAGGCAAGAAAGCACGAATAATATTGTGACTTATTCATGAAGACTTTCATTATAATACAATTATTGAAATGCCCTTGATAATCAGCTTGATTTCCGCTTAGTTAGGATGCTTTTCAGCAAAAATTCATTCCTCTTGATATCCAACTTGTTTCATACTACTTATATTGGAGAGTCATCTCGGTAGTATATAAATTGCCAAAAATTTAGCTCTTTCAAAACTGTTCAAATAATGTTTTGGACCACGGGGACGCAATCTCCGCAAAAAACTGAATCTCTTTATGTAAAAAGTTTCACTGTACATAGATACTTTATTGAGTCGACACTCTACCTATATATCCCTACTCTATGGACATACATAGAGCTGATCATAAAATACGGACCACTTGAATTCCGCTGAAATTCAATCGATTCTCATGCCTTACATTCATGTCGCACAACAAGATGCCATTCATCGTTCGAGAAATGGCATTCTCTGCTTTATAATGAGTTGTAAATTGTAATAGACTTCCATCCGCTATTGTATTTGCTGAGCACTCGATTGAAAATGAGAAATATGAAAATCACTCAATTTACAAATCGTAATTTTTCAAAAAGAAAACATATGACCATGATAATGAACCACATAAAGGGAGAATGGGCATTTTCTGAGCTCTCTTTCGATATACTGGTCATCAAAATCGGTGAAATAGGAAAAAATTAGTGATATCATGCGAATATGTAAGTTTTATTCAAATTTGTTCAATAGTTCTTCCTCAAACTTTTTCAACATTTTTATTACTCGTATTAGCGCAAAAGTGCACAAACACCATATAAGGTGAACGGATGCTCAAAAGAAAACAATTATCGAAGGCATGTATTTGTTCTCTCACAGCGACTGCAGATTGCTTACATTGTAAAATTGTGTTTTTAGGGGTAATGAGAAAAATGTTTAAAAAGTTTGAAAAAGAACTATTGAACTTGTTTAAATAAAACTTACATATTCGCACTCCTTATGTCGCAATGATTCTAAAAATACTAAACATGAACATTTTTGATGAAGGATTGAGAATATAGCACTTTCAGTCAAAAGAGTCATGATTTTGTGATAACTTCACGAGATATCACTAACTTTTCCTATTTAATCGATTTTGGTGACCAGTACATCGAAAGACAGCCCGGAAAATACTCTCTTCGTGCCTGATTCATTGTCATACTCACATGCTTTCTCATTGAGAAACTGAGATTTGTAAATTGAGTGACTTCAATTATCACCAGATGTTATAGCGGGTACAAGTCTATCATAGTTCTTTTTTAAAGCTGAGAATGTAGGCTCTCAAATGATGTGTGGCACGTCGTTGTGCGGCACGATTGGAAGGCATGAGAATCGGTTAAATTTCATCGGAATTTTATGAATTTTTATGATCGTCTCTGACGAGGATATTTACAGATATTCTCTGAAGTATTTTGTTTAGTTTAACGGTTATTTTACCTGCTTTCGATCGTGTGTGAGGTTTCAGTGAGGTTTCAACTTGATGGCAATATTTCGAATAAAATTCAGAACGCGCTCTAATCAGATTGTCAGGCGTCTCAACTTTTAGAAGGGATCCCAATGTTTACGGAACCCTGATCTACAATGCGTCCCATTCAGAATATGCATTTTCCATAAGAGAAATTAAAGTGATGTTTAGAGAAAAATTCTAAAATTTCTATATTATTCCAATACTAAATAGTTGGTACGGAGAGTTAAACGAATTAGGTATTATGCTGATGTGAAAATAGAGGTGATGCAGTTAATTCATTATTTATTTTTCATATTCATAAGCAAACTGTTGAAATAATTTCAACATGTCTGGAAGAAGTGGACTTCTTCACTTTTGTACTTTTAATGGCAGAGCTACATACGGATTTTTTAAATAGATGCATCATGGCACATAATACATGTACACTGTAAACTCTCGGGCAGGAATTTTCGCTTGAATTAGGCACGAAATTTAGGCATCAATTCTAACCAACACAAGGCACGAAGCTCATAGTGCCGAGTTCGTGCCCATTGATTTTTCCTTCGATTTCATTGGATAAACAAATATTTTGTTTGGTGCCTATTAGTGCCTAGTGGCGCCTAGCGATGGCTCGAGGCACTAGAAAGGCACTAACTAGGCTCTAACTTGCACGAAATTTCGGCTTCGTGCCTAAATTAGTGCCCTACAGTTTACAGGTGTACATCTCATTCAAAATTGCATGCCGTATTTAATGCAAAATTTTATTATATGCGTAAGAGAGTCGACTGAGTTTAAGTCACTTCATACCAGGGATGCGGAGTCGGAGTCCGGCTTATAACTAGACCCGAAATAAAATACAAACAAATTATTCATTCTCGTGCAAAGTTGTCACTGTCTTGAAGTCAACTTTCTCCGTCAAACAAAAGTACAGAGACACTGTTGCATGCAAAGCTTGTAATAGTTGAGGAAATGAACCATGATAGTGAAAAAGGATTGTCTTTTCAGTCGATGATTTAGTAGAGAAGACAAGCCTTCCTAGCCTCGATCACACCTACTGACATTTGACCAACTTTCATCGAAAACGATTGATAATTGATACAGCAATGATCACCAAAGATAGGTTCAGGTAAGCCTATAATGATCTGTCATGTAGGTTACCAGTTTTTCAAAAATCTAGGCTATATGTACTTGGCACCCGGAGTTGGAGTCGGAGTCCTATCAAAAGCCGGAGTCCTATCAACCCCCGAAGTCGGAGTCCTATCAAATTGATAGGACTCCGCATCCCTGCTTCATACCTAAAGAGTGTCAACTCGGTATTTTTGACATTGGAGCAATCCAGCAGCCCGAGTTTGCTCGTCATTCGTGCAATAGTGGAAGGGAAAAATTTATCTGTCAGTGATAGCTGCCTGTCCTACCGATACGAGTTAACTCGGCCTCAGTTTCTTTTTGTACTCCATTGTCACCTTCAACAGTCAACTGTTTATAAAGCCCGATGCGAGTTAAATCGGGCTCAGCTGTTAAAGGGTTTTAAATTGGTATTCACGTTGTTTTCATCGGCGTAGTGTTTCCATGTAGCTAGAGTTCAGTTCAGTGCAAGCACAACACATCTTATACAAAACATTTACTTATTTTTAAAAGTCACCTTTCCACGATTATGTAACTCAATACGGTGAAAATAGGCGAAAGGTCCTCGATCAGACGTTTTCGAAGATCACGGTCTGTCATTTACCACGCACATGACGTAATTCTATTATTGTATTATTCACCATTGCATTGATTGGATTGAGGGAGTTCCAGGTGGACCTGCAAGTACGGCACACCCTCTATTTGTACTTATTTAAAGATTAGACTGGTCACTGACATATCCACTGCGTCTCAAAATGACTGCCAGGATATGTTTGCAAGTTGCAATTCTGCTTCTAAATACTGTTTTATCCTTCGGAATTGGATTTATTTTGATATCTGTCACTAAATTAAGAACTCTTACTCAACCAATTCTGCTCGACAATCCAAACATCACTTCTTTCAATAAAACTCTACATGGCAATGAATTTCGCATGGGTACATCGGAATTCGTCATGTTTTTAGCGGGTATTTTCATATCGGTTCTATCAGTTATTCTACTCTGTGGACGTTCTGTGGATAGATCCGGTGTGCGGTTCCTCATGATCAGTTTTCCAGTCATCGGCTTGATCGGAAGTTTCATGTTGTATGCAGCCACAATGTATAGAAACTTCGAACTATTATTAATCGGCAACATTGCGTTACAGTCTTCCGTGATGGTTTTTTGGATTGTTATAATTTATATAGCTTGTCTCTACTCATCCAGTCAACTCCGCGGACTTATCATAAGTGTAACTTTGGCAGAGAACTTGGCAGGAGGACTTATGGCGATGAAAGTTCTTTTAAATGTCACCACTCCTTCATACATCGCCTTGCAAGTGATCTGTGCCTTTGCCATTCTCTGTATCTGTGGTTATATCATTTTGATAGCTGAAGTTCTTTGTGAAGCACGATACCACTGGCCAATGTCTGCAGTGGAGAGACTAGCATCTCAGAAGATCAGAATATCAGATGCTGTCAATCCCCGTGTGTTTGTCATGAACGTCAATAGTGGAATTATTCTCGGAATTTTCCTGATTATCATGACTATTTCCATCAGAGTAATTGAACTAAGTAATTTAGGAACTGAAGGCGGCGTGTTATATTTCAGCATGGCCTGTGTTGGAATATCAGCTGCCTCTATCATTTTGAGTGGAGCCGTGGTTTGTCGTTGGGATATCGTTGGAGTGCTTCTTATGGTTGGCGGTATATGCGCACTAATTGGAGGAATTCTACACAGCAGCATGTCTTTGGTAGCTGTGGTTTTGCTTTATACTGCTCCTGCTATTGCTATTCCTCCTTCATTTGATTTCTTATTCGATTCAACGGATAAAAGAAGATTTGGCACTGTTATAGGGTTTGCCATTGCAATTGCGTTTGTCATTGATATTTTAGCGAATCCAATTAGCGGTCCCATGTCTTTGCTTATGAAAACTAAGCAATGTTGGCGACTCTTTTTCCTAGTGGTTGATGTGGCCGGGATATTTGTGGTTTTATTGGGTTTCGTTATTATGATGACCGAAGACGAAATATGTTTTTGTAAAAGATTCAAGAAGCCTGTTACGATTTCTTACTATGAAAGACTGACATTCAATTGAAACCATAGCTGTCAGATATCTTTCCCATCACGCATAGAGGGAACATGGGATATCTAGGACTTGACTGTTAAGAAAGCCTGCAAGATTCAATTCATCAAATCCATTGCATGTGTCAGTTAATGTTGCATGCTCTTCATATCTATACTTTTGAAGCTCTTTAGAAGGAGTACTTGTAACAATTTTATATGTGCCCCTTGTGCAACATGCAAGCAATATCTTTCATGGTATCAATCAATTTCGGCTGAAATGATTTCATAGGCATCATAATGGAAATTTTCATCGGCATTAACTCCTAAGTTGTAAAAGATGTGACAGTGAGGCAGACTTGTATCTCGACAGTAGGCTAAGTAGCACCAAAGTAGCCTTGCACAAAATCATAAGTTATGAGACTTATGACAATGAGAATGAGGTGTAACTGGAGAATATCTTGAATTTTTGCTTGATGTGCTATGCTCTAACAAAGGGCAATGCTGAGACGAAGTCGAGTTACGTCAAAATGAATCCGTCACATCCTTTGTTTTAGTGAAAATCGGCTAAATGTATGAATGATACGAATTATTTACAGATGTAGTGGTACAATATTGTCGATTTCAAATTTTTATGTGCAACATTTGCAAATTGGAAATCGCTAACTGCTTACATGACAAACAGCTATATATAACTTGACAGAACAACTAAAAATTGCACAAAAATTGAGTTTTGATGAGAATCATCCACATCCTCGTGTTGCAGTTTCACTCAGTCTAGACGCTCACTATTTCATCAAAATTATCAAATTAAACCATCAAGATATCTTCATTCCTGGTTGGACTTTTCATGTTAGATTGTGTACAATCTATGACTCCAATTACTCTGGGAAGTTCAACAATCATTGAAAAGTCCGATTGTACATAGGTAGCTGTGGAAAACTCGATAAACCCTGTTGATAAGTCAGTCAGGGAAACATCGCGCACAACACGAGCGCGGTCATTTTGCTCAATTATCGGTTCAGTAACCGGTCTCATTGTCAAAGAATGCAGCTCCGCAGTGTATTGCGTGATGCCCCTAAATGACTTTAACACTTACCGTGGCTATATTAAGTCATTGAAATCATAGAAATATCATCCTACAATCCATAATTACATTAGAACTACATGTAGATTCCTTCAGATTCTGCATGATGAAATGCAAAGGAAAACTACCTTGTATTTGATTGCATTAACTTAAGAGTGGAGTGAAGCACTCTTAAATACTTGTTCTATTTCATGATGGTTTCAGTGAAGACATGCTTCATGAGAGTTTTAGTGTTGAAGAGACCTTGGTTAATCATTTTCTTTAAGTTTTTGTCGGGAAACCAAGTAGACAAGATGGTAATAATTTTATTTATGTTTTATTAATTTCGGCCTCCTCTTAGGCCATCATCATCAGCTTCTAATTATCATCTTGTCTACTTGGTTTCCCAACAAAAACTTTAAAAAATGCTTTATGAGAGTTTCAAGTTACATGGTTCTTTGTGTCTATCCCAACGTAAGACAATTATAAGTTTTAAATAAATGTATGAAACAGCACAGTGTCCAGTTACACAGGAAAATTTCATTGTTATGATTTAGCATCGTCTTTAAAATCACAACTGGTGACCTGTGCGAGTTGCTCAGTAATTCTAAGTTATAGTTTAGGATTAGACGCAAGACCTATAACACTATCAGGTTGCGATCCCCTAAAGTATTTATTGTTGACATTTTTAATCCTAAAGAGCCTAAGGAACAGAGCAGAAGGCAATACCAGGAGCAGAATGCCATAACTTATGTGATGAAAAATTTACTCATACAAAGCATGTTGGCTTGCTTGTTAATTTCGACTGACGTGGAAATCGCTATACCTGAATTTTTGGATCGGTATTTAGATGTCTAGTTTTTGTACCATGTCATGTAATATCCAGTCATTTGTAACTTTGTATAACTTCATAATATACAGATGCACATCATAAGAAAGTGTCACTGAAATATTATAAATAGCAATGAATTTTACTCCGCATTACCCATGCAGATATTTCTTAAGTTACTCCAAAAGATCAGTTCCTTCATGTGATGTTCCTAAAGAGGGAAGCTTTAATTAAATGCTGTCATTTAGGCCTACATTTTGAGATATTGGGAGAATTAGGATTTTCACTGAATTCAGCAATAAGATGTTTGCGCAAATTTAATTTATCGCCGATTGTGGAGCGTTCTTGGATTTCGGTCTTCGTTAAAAGAGATTAGCCATTTGGAGGTATGTTCGGATTGACGCTATAAAAGGCCAGCGCTCACTCATTGTCACGTAACATGCACCGAAGCAACAATTGAAATAATTTCTAGGGAGTCCGCAAAACAGATGTTCGTATTTTTTCAATCGTTTATTGTCGAGATTTTTCGACCGTTCTACACGATCATCGTCAGGAAAGGATCATTGGGAAAAAACGAACATCTGTTTTGCGGACTCCCTAGAAATTATTGCAATGAATAAGGATCCGTTATTTCAAACAACAACTGAAATGTATGTAATTGTCTGATGTAATTGTCTGTAATAGATTAGTATAGATGGGTTGTATCATGCTTTCAGTATTATGGCAATAGAAAGAGCAAAAAGATCGTAAACGACTTACGTATGGAAAAGCAATTTTTTATTCGGAATCAATTCTAATGCAGAGCTTTATGTTCGGATTAGTAGCCAACCCTGCCCTTCTAAAGGTTAACTCAGATATCCCTTCCTCTATCGATGCCGGACATTTAGGTGTCGCTGCTCTTCTAGACCAAATGTCTGCTTTCGACACCGTTAATCACACCATACTTCTTCGCCGTCGAAACGCAACATTCGAATTAGGTGGCTCCGCCCTGCAGTGGATCTCATCCTACCTAGAAGCAGCAAACGCTGTGTGTACCTCACTGAGCATCGTTCTCCATTGACGACATTATCTGTGGAGTTCCGCAAGGTTCCGTGATCGCAGCGCGCCAGTTCACTCTATCCACGGCTGACAGTTCCTGTCTGATCTTAAACAACGATCTAGATGCTCACATATACGCAGATGATATAATTATTCATGGGTCCTACTTACAAGCCTCTTCTCCCGATTTTGAACATCGACTGTCTCAGTGTGTCACCAATATGGTAGCTCAATATTGCAAAGACAGAAGTGATGCTGCACTCATCAACGCGAAAACGACATCTAATTCCTCCACTCCAATATTACTTGATTCGGTCTGTATCTTGCCTCGGACTAATCTCCGTAGTATTGGTGTTCATCTCGACTCAAACCTGTCAATGATACATGAAATCTCCAAACGTCTGACACTTTCTTTTGCACCACTACGGTAAATGCGATCCATCAAATGCATCAACCGTGCGATCATGAGGGCTGAAATACTATCTCTAATCACATCCTTGGTTCATTCCCGACTTGACTACTGCTCATCGATCCTGTTCGGCCTCCCCATCTGCGCCCAACAGCAACTTCAGTCCCTACTGACTGCTGACACCAGACATGTCTGCAGTGCAAGGACAAGTGATCATACCACTCCTCTTCTGCAAGACTTGCACTGACTTCTCTTCACGGAGAGAATTGACTACCGGCTAACTGTCCTGGTGTTCCGCTGCCGTCACGGCATTGCACCAGTCTAACTCATATCGGTCCGCAGCATCCCGAGCAGTCGGAGCAGCCTTCGATCCGCTCTTAGTCCCTTTATTTTATGCACTTTTATTTTTTTGTAAAGTGGCCCAGCAGTACCTGTACGATGCATTATCATAATATTGCTATATTAATAATAAATATAAAAGGAGAGAAATGTCGCCAGCCCAATGTCACATGCATATTCAATCGTTTATATGGAACAAGTCACGTAAGAGCGAATATGACCTTAACAGCGCTAGTTAATCCGAATATACTTCTAAACAGATAGTCTCCTCTGGCGAAAGATCAAATTCAAATTATTGCTATCTAAGGATATCTTTCGAAGCGCCAAGGAAATAAAATGCAATGTCAAAATCAGTATTGATCATAATTATTTTCACGAAGATTAAAGAGTCAACTTTTCAGTACGAGGAGAGATATCGTTGTCTAGAGAGCGCAGAGATCTAGGAGTCCATGTGAAGAGGACTTTTTAATCGAGTGAAGGCAATTTATTTCGATGCATGTATCTCCATCTGGAAGATGTTAGATATCTTAGCGTCCTATCTGTCGGCCATACCAGGGACTGGCCATACCATGACATTAAGAAGTCTGTGGCCATACTTAGAAATGCATGATATGTTTATTACCGCATGGTTTTCAGTGCTTCAACCATAATTGAACGAAATGTTATTTGAATCACGAGACGCGAAGCGTCGAATATGCATTGCATATTCTATAGTTGAAAATCATCAAGGAGACCATGCAATTTTGATTAAAGGTTATTATTCACCAGTCATAAGCAGTATGATATGCAACAAGCATAATAATACAAATTAGGCCGTGTGATAAGACAAAAAAATGCCTGATAAGCAGGAAATATGTCTGATAATACTCATTGGGTTATAAATAGTTTGGTAAGTGGCTGCTCACAGTTTGCAGTACATAGTAAGAACTTGAGATATCAAATTCTCTCCAAAATCGTTTCAAAACTTTTAGATGTTGCTCCCACATAAAGATGGCCCCCTAAAACTCCCTTGCTTGGTGTCATGAGCTGATACATGTATATAAAGGCAACTTACCATATTTCCTTCATAGCAAAATCATGAGATTTGTTGTCTCTAGTACTTATAATCTCATTTGAAGATACATAGACTTGTTGCGTATTGTTTATCATTAATTATTATTAGCATTCACTATTGAAGGAAAATCTTCCACGTTTCATGTTAGGGTAGCCGGGTTTTTAGTTGTTCCGTTCATAGATCAAAATTTATCAAAATCATTTCGTACTCACAAGTGATTTCTCAGTGCATTTATTCATTTTTCATCAAAATTACCAATCAGCATTGACGTTTGTAGCCAAAATAAAAACTAGATATAAAGATTTTCAAAAACAAATGTAAAACGTGGGGATTTTCAATTGACATTTATAGTGCAAAGATGAACGAATTAAAACAAATGGAAAACCATTCGAACATGGGAAATACGAGTAATACGTTCAAATGTGACTTTTCTGTGCACTGCCAATACCTGGCCAAGGATTCTTCACGAAACGAAGACTTCATTCACTTTTCGTAATAGCGCCGCCCATGGCTCTCATTCTCCACACCAAATAGACTTTCTCAACCATAAGAACTCGACCATCTGCATCAACAAACCAGGCCTTATTGTAGTATTTTAAAACTTTCATTAGATTCAATTGCTATTCTCTCATCATATTTCTATAATATTTAAGTCATACTCAATTAGGATTAATTAAGTAGCTGGTTTCTTCTGAAAATGCAGGGGAAATTAAATCAATTCGAGCATGCATCACTTGTCATTGGTCAATGCATCTCAAACTAATACAATAGAGAAAGCAGCAGATGACGAATTCCATACTCCATCTCATGCCATGGACGAAAAGCACAGGTCACACGCACATACAGCTTCCTATAAAGTTATTCTGAACCGTCTCACGGCAAGCTGCTGATTGTCGGTGAAGTAAGATGTCTCGCGTCTCAGCAAGTTTTAGCTGTATACGGTATATAGTGCGCTAGACATGTCATGAGACAGCTAATGCAAACAGGAAATTAGATTGAAATCTTGTTCTTCCAATCGGCATCAGCTTATTAGACTGCATAACAATATGCACTCCTTGATAATGTATGTATGGTTCGAAAGCTTTAAATATATTAAATCAAGACACTGACGGCAAACAAGTCAGAGACGTTTGTAATTACCGTAATGATTTAAGCTAGATCTTGTTTCTTCTCCTGATTTTTATATGCATTGCTTTTTCAAATTCTTCGAAAATAATTTGATGAACATGACCTAATAGAAAAGCATGGAGACGCCCATAGAGTAAATATATTAGGTAGAGTAGCAACTCATCAATAATTAAATCCCCTTTGTGTATACAGTTTCAATTTTATTAAATGAACTCGAAGGAGACCTAGCACCACATGTGAGATATGCAAATTTATACACTTTTTGAGAAATTTTGGATTTGACTGATCGTGATAACAAAGCAGAAGGAAAAGTGGCATTTTACAAATTGTCCGTGTCATGCTAACCTTGGAGAGGTAATATAGTTTGTTAAATTAGCAATTCGATGGGTTACCACCACTTGAATACATGCCCTTTCAATAATAGCGCTTTCATGAGCGTGATCACATCACAAGCTATAACCTTCTACTGGCAGAGCAAAATGAAATAACCACTGCCAATGATCACAAAAATATGAAAATTGGTCCGCGTTACTATATTGAGATTTGAGTGAATCATAAAATTATTTAGTCCGATGAAAATGCAATTAAAAACTTGAAATTTCAGCCAAGAAAGCACAATAAGATGTCGACGTTTTTATGAAGACTTGCATATAATGCAGCTCATAAATTTCCTTTAATGATCAGCTTAATTTCCGCTTAGTTAAGATGATTGTTAGCAAATGTTCATTCCCTTTGATATCCAACTTGTTTCATACTACTTATAACGGGGTGTCATCTCGGTAGTAAAACAATGCAGGAATAATCTGAAAATAATTAGCCTTTTAAAAATTGCTCAAATAATTTTTTGGACCGCAGGAACGTAATCTCCGCAAAAAACTGAATCTTTTGATATAAAAATTTTCACTGTATACAGACACTTGTTTGAGTCGACACTCTACCTATATATACTTACTCTATGGAGATGCCATTGGCTCTTGCCACAAAGTTTGTCGATACTAGCCGGCACGAGCCAACCAAAGGCGAGCTCTGACTGCCACAAAATCTCGCAGATTGCGTGCGCAAGCTTGCTGCCATGTTTCGAAGCGAATTCGTGGATACTTTTTGTGTCCACGCATTTGCAGTTTAATTCTAAACAACGTCTATGGATTAAAAAGACGTCCCGATTACCCCGGGTTCTCGTTGACCTTCAGAACCCGCCCCGGATAAGGTCAGTATCAACTGTATTCATCAAATTCTAATTGCTATGGTTGTTTGTGAATTAGAATTAAAAGATAATTGTTGATTGTGGGATTCTTTCATTAAATTCCTTGTGTTTTCCATTCTGAAATATCTCTCAGATTTGACGTTTGAGCAATTAAAATCCTACTAAGGTAAACAAAGGAAACTCAGACTGACAGGCGTTAAACGAGTACACGGATTTCGTGTAATTAATTGTGAAAGCAAATATGAGATAATGAGACAAGTATTCGTTCACTGATGTACTCCCCTGAGTAACTAAAGAAACACGTGAAAAATTCTTCAAATGGCACATGTCCTATGGATTTCTCTATTCAATGGTACGTACTGACAGAATTTTACAGCTCTTATTAAGAATGTTTCAATCAATAATGAAATGTCAACGTCAGAACAAGCCATTGAATCGAGCTAATCTCTCATTCTGTAACTTAGACAAATTACAGGTCATTCGATGCTGGAAGACGACGAAGTATCTCATTTGGAATACAATACCGCAGCAGTCTGGAAACGTTTGCTTCTATCGCAATTACCGAAACATCCGCTAATCATCAGGAAACATTAGAAATCGCCATTTCTTGAAGTGATGTCTTTCAATGAATTTTAATGCTCATAAATAGCTGAGTATGGCTTCTGTTCCTCCAATCTAACTGCTACCTAGTGGTCATTATATAGGTACATTAATCAATTTTTGTCAATTGTCGACTTATTATAAGCATTAATTACATGACTGCTGCATCAATTAATTAATTAATTGATATTCCAATTTTTACTCTTGTGTTATGCAATTCAAGGTATGAAGCTTCAAATACCTCATAACTGAACAGGGAGTGCGCTGAATACATGGGGACAATTGCATTTTCAATTGGACTTGTATGCAAAATGATAAAAAGCAGATTGTCGTGCAGTGAACTTGTGTGACAAACATGACAACAAGATGCTTCGACAAACTGTCCGACATGGCAGCAACCGACAGTGGACATCGCTCACAAAAGCACTGGATTATTTTTTCCTGTGGCCAAAGATTACTCTGAAGTATTTGCTTCCGATGAAAATTTCGGTTTGAAAAATTGTTCTATGAGGTCAAGATATCACCATTTGAATTATGAAGTCCAAAAGTTTGATGTTGTAGAATTTGCCCAATTTTCGACAAAATTTTCGGACAATCAATCCTTCGCATTGCTGATAGCACTGCGTACGGGAGCCAATGTGCGCGCTCCACATCACTGCAAGTGCGGCGAGATAGCTGACAGAAAGGGACTGCATCCACTATCTTGTAAGAGAAGCGCTGGTAGAGGACCACGGCATTCTGGACTCCTTTGACGATCTCTGGGAAAGGCTGGCATTCCCGCCTTCATGGAACCAGACATTATGGATCGCCACAATGGCAGTCGTCCGGCCGCTATCACGACTGTGTCATTATTAACACTGACTCCATCATCTCCCTCAGTCTGCTACCAACAAAGCCGAAACCGCCAAACGCAAGAAATACTCGGATCTTGATTGATTGAGCCGGTCATTTTCGAAGCTATCGGTGTTCTAGGGCAGTCGACTGAATTGATCATCCAATAGCTGGCTCAACGTCTTTCGGCTGCTTCTGGAGACGCACGTCAGCCTCGGTGGCTTTAGGAACTTCTTTCGATGAAAGTGGTTCGAGGAAACGCAACTTCCATCATGGCTGCTGGTCGCTGAAATTTTTTCTATTTGTGGTCACCTCCTTTGTGCAACTATTTGAAAAATAAGCTATAAAAAGTTCGATTTTGTACAAAAAATTGAACAGAACATCGATTCTGTATTTCATGTTTTCCGGCTTCAAGTCTGGAATCAGGTTTTGTGTGGTATCAATATAATCAATATAATCAACATCTCTGAATTTTCGACTTTTTCTTATCACTCCATCCGACGAACACTTTGTGCTTGGAGAGGATGACGTAATTTTATGGTCAAACGCTTTCAGACATAATTTAAAATTTAGTAAGCAGTTCCAAAAAAAATACTGTGATCAAATTGACCTGGACAATGATAGATTTAAAAAGCAGCAGAAAGCAATCAATTATTCGCAATTCTTCGACTTCGGCAATCAATAATCCGCAATTCTTCGACTTCAGCAATCAATTATTCGTAATTCTTCGACTTGACGGAAATTTCATAAAAGACATTTCAATTGCAGGTGATGAAGAAAGTAGATGATGCTGGTGAATTAAGCAATTGCGAGTGGAACTTAATCAATCACTACCATGGGATGAATAGTCAGCGACTAATAATCATTTGAGGACTGCAAATAACCAAGCAATTTAACAGTTTATACAGAAACGAAATATGACTATTCGGACCGACATTCCCTAGAATTGTGTGTTTCGGAATTGCATGAGATCGCATCAGAATTTTGAAATCGAATATCATGCAATATCTTGCTGAAATTTAAGACAAAAATCATTCATGTTAGATTTCATGACCGGAAGTTATGGAAATCAGCTGCTATGTGTAGAGGCTGTACGTGGACATTGCGATGATTAGATAATAGAGACTCTGTATCACTTTATGAAAGGGTATTCAAAATATCGGAGTCTACAGTAAGAATTGCAACCATCCTTGTGCCTCCGCGGAAGTTCAGCTGAGCTTCATATTTTGATGAATGGATTAACTGCAAATTCCTAAAATCCACCGTGTTGCGATCAATTAATAAAGAAAGCTTTATTCAACTAATATTCTTAATCCAGCGATAAAAGTTTCAATAGTTATCCTCTCCTTCCCGATTTGAAATGTTTTCACAACTGCCTCTTATCTGAAACTATTTTGAATTCCGTTCTATACTCGTTGTCCAAGCAGAATGCGAACATCAACCTATGTCATCGGCGTTGTGGCCTTGTGGTAGAGTGTTCTCTCTGTGTTCGGGAGACCTGGGTTCAAGCCTAAGTCAGGTCAAACTTTAGACACGGTTCAAAGTAGGTGCACTCTGGACTCTTGTTAAGCACTCAGCACAAAATGAATGAGAGTGGGATAAACAAAAATATGAAAAAGGATTTTGTAAATATATAGATAAAGGCTTTTTTCATACATTTTGCCTCTTAGTGCGCCGGATCGAGAATACATAAAGACTGCAGAAAATATATAATGACGATATAAATTAATGGTACTTTCCCAAATTCTTTTACCTGCTATTTGTTCTCTATTTCTCTATCAGTTCTTTAGTAATTGGTGTCTACCGAATCAGCACTCAAAAATAAGTCACACACCTAGCTACCAAATATTGAAGCTGATCGGTTAGCAAACAGATCAGGCTGATCAGTAGAGGTAGAACTTTATGCATGAGGCACATTCTTTATGCTTTTGTATACTTTCAATGCAAAATTCATATTTTATCATATTTCCTGTCTAAAATCATATTGAGCATATAATGCTAACCTTGCTATCTCACAACAGACGTTTTTAAAATTTATACAAAATAAAATTGATGAAAACAGGAAAACGCGAAATTATTTTTATAATGCTCTCACTGCTTTATCACATTTTCATCGTTTTATCATTTTCCATATTTCGGGTTACAAAATGCTGCAATTTCTTTCAATCGATATGATGTGTATTATTTTTGAATACATATAACTAATTATTGCACGATATATTGTGGTTTTTCATTTGCAGAAATACATAAGGACGTAGTAGTCATTTATTTGACGACGTGCTATGATGATCAAGGACAGATTGTGACTGATATGTCTATGATTATCAAGAGTTTTTGAATAGCAATGTAGCCTGATCAATCGTGAAAATATCTATTCACAGATCTAGTCCATACAAAAGCAGGACAAAAGCACTCATATATGGCATAGATTGAGCTCCTTTCCGTGCATTGCAATAAATATTATTTCCCGCACGGGCAATAATCTGCTTTACAGGTCAAATAAAGCGATAGGATATCTACAATACATGGACAGAGACAAATAATGCATATTTCTAGCATATTTTGTATAATAATAATGCATATTTCTCTGAAAATAAATAGCATTTAATCCGAGCCCTACTTATTAGTCAATCTCTCTGCCTTTCCTATAGTAGCGATTTCTATTACAGGGACAAGAATCCTATTTCATATAAGTGCAATTTTTCTTATGGATGCTTCTCTTCTATAAGCTAAATCCCTGACGTTCGTTTTATTTTAGAGAATGAAAGTACATTTTAGTTTGAAATAAAAGATATCCAATATGAAGTAGGATGCATGAACAATGAAAGATCATTTTGACAATGACTGTCGAATTTGCTTCAAAATGTCAACTTGTTCTAAAATGTCATCCAACTTTTATCATTCAATGAAAACTGTTAAATGTCGTGCTGCATGAACAATAGCATTTTCAAGAGTCTTTTCAGCAATTCAATTTCGAAGCTGTGATAATGTTCTCTTATGTTATCAAATTTTCTGCTCTCAATGAAAATATGGTATGCTACTCATAATGCGTTCAATAATCATGATGATTACAATAACAAGATCGGCTGTAGAAGAGACTTACATCCGCATCAACTTGATTTAACAAAATGACTATTTTTGAATTACTAGTAGGGTTGACATAATGGTCACTTCAACTGCACTATTGAATTTATTGAATCATAGAAGATTTTAGCCAGACAGAGGCTGTTTAAAAATGAACAGTTATGCACGATGAACTTTTCTGAGCTTATGAGAACGTTATCTGTACGCGAGGCAGCAGCCTTTTTTTGCATAGGGTATCCACTAGGCCTTCCAGTCACAGGATTTCATCAATTTCTCGGCATTTTCAGTTCCGGTGCTATGATACTCTTTCCCCTATTTAAATTGCTGACAGAAAAATGCTATAATCTAATTTTCCGCTACGGAAAAAGAGAGACAAATGACTTCTTTAATAAGCTATACTTTAAATCTCAGCGAGTGCAAGCTTGAAAAAGTCTCCTAGAAGCCACAAACCTCAATATCTCAGTATTTTATTTGCAAAAGCACCACACAGAATTATCTTTTTGTGACACTTCTATTATGTTACAATTCGAAGCACATTTTTGAACACATCCATTGTGGTATCTTCAGTTTCAATCTTAAAAATTATCTCAGTTCAAGATGAAGAGGGAAAGTGAATACCACGGAAACTGAGAGTCAACTTCCAAAACTTGCATTTGCTTTTCCACCAGAAATTCTAAGCTATAAAACTCTTTCCGCCCGCAAACTCAGAGCAGGAGAAAGTAAGAAGGGCAGAGTAACACAAGTAGTAATCGAATTGCATCTTTCTTCACAATGGAGACTTTTTTCATATCCGAACACTTGGTTTATCCTGACTCCACAACGTGGATCAGATTCATGACACAGGGCTTATTCAGACCAGGATTTCGGAGCCGAGGTCCAGCTACCACGGCTCCGGCATCAAAACCCTGATTCAAACAGAAGTGGAGCCATATCCACTATACCGTAAACTGTATTCAGCCAAATACCAGGCAGTTTATCAGCTATAATGATCAGACAATTGCAAAAGACAACAAGACAATGAACAGTCAAAAGTGGCTGTTCAGAACAGACAAGTTGAGGCAATCACCAGACAAAATATCAGCCTATCTACTTTTCTAGAACTATTGACACTGAAACGATTTGACACTCCTAATCATATCCGTTCAAACGCTGTCCAACTCACTCACATAAGCATTCTTATATGCACTAGAAGGTCAACAAGCCACTGCATGAAAGGTTCACGCAGAAAATGGAGAACTGGAATAGGCTTCGATGACGCGGCTAGAATCCCGAGTGAATTTTTTTGACGACTTGCCTCTTCTCACTTCTATCCCTGACTTTCGTACCTACTCTTACCTTATCCTGTTATGCTTTTTTGTTATCTAAATGTATTTGTTCGTAAAGATCAACTTAGTGAAAGTTCTGATATGCAGATAATGAACTACTCTGACATCTTCCAAGATGTCTTTCGTTCTGTCGCTATTAACTTTAGGGAAGTATATACTCGTATACCCTTAAAAGTTGTAAAGAACATAGTAAAAACAGAATTAAAAGATGGCATCAATATGTCAAATACTCAGACCGGTTATTCCAATGCCTCCAAGTATTTCAAAAGAACCCTACTAATTTAAACATTGGATATTCTTATAATCGAAATTTTCAAGGATACCATCCAATTTTGATAAAAGTGTATATGTTAGTCATAAGTAGTATGATATGCAGTAAACGTAATAATACAAATTAGTCCGTGCGATGAGACAAAAATTGTCTGATAAGCAGGAAATTCATATGATAATCCGTATCATCCAAAATACTGATTTGGCTGATAAATTGTCTGACAAGTGGCTGTTTACAGTTTGCAGTATAATCTTCAAGTGCATTATAAAACGCGTCAATGCATAGAAGACGTAATTCCATGACACATTCAGTGAAGCATTGTTCCATTCAATATCCGCAAAACATTTCAGGAAAATTTTTGATAAAATTGAAAGTATCGAAATGAATAATAAACGTGCTCATTGTGTACATACGTGCAAAACAAAAAATGGAACTTGATTGACAAATAGGAGAGCAGTTCATGTTGCCCATAACTGAGTGTATTAGAATGAATTGCTTGAGTTGCAAATAAATTAAGCAAATAAGTATTTGCACGAAAAACAAACAAAAACGCAACTATTTTTCGCAAGTAAATAAAGAGTGAACTGCGACGAAAGCGATTAAATAGAGACAATTTCTGTTGTATCCTCACGTATCATTTGTAATTTCTTCTTGCAAAGAATTGAAACATTTCTAAGATGAGGCGATTTATTACTTGACAAAAAAATTGGAATTGATCATCATTGAACAAGAGTATCTTTTGAAAGTAACATTTTTGCAGACTTGAGTATTAGTATTAAAGATGTAGGTTAATGCGTTTAGAGATGTTACAAGCCCTTCACGTGCCTGCGTTAAACCAGTGCTTTCCTGGGTAATCCGCACTCTCTAATTACTCGTTTGAAAAAGTAGCAGCATATGGGATCGCAGCCATGTCTTTTTTTGAAGTGATGTAGGACTGCTGGATGCAAAGGTAATGTGCATTCTTGATCATATTGCGGAAGCGGTCATCTCACAGTCAGTGGTCCTCAGCGGTACTGCACAGGATACTGTCATTCGTATATAGTAGGAATGGACCAAAAAAAAGACATCAAATGCATTGATCCTGTGTAACACCGAGCGAATGATATTCCGATAGGTAGTGATGAAAAATTATTGTAGCTTACAATTACTACCGGAAATTATTTCTAACAAAATATATCCGGAAAATAGCACATGAGACATAGTGTCCAGGGATGCGGAGTCGGAGTCGGAGTCCTATCAAATGATAGTACTCCGGACTCCGGTGTAACAGTTTATTTTTACTCCCTGACAAAATTTACTCCCCAGTAAATTTTTCCTAGGAAATTTTTACTCCCCCAGTAAAATTTGCCTAGGAAATATTTACTCCCTCTGACAAAATTTACTCCCCCAGTAAATTTGGCCTAGAATATTCTACTCCCTACTAAATTTAGCCTATCCGATGCAGTTTGACTCGCTGATTTCAAATCTGTCATTGTTATCCCACAAAAACCCAGTTTTTGCTCAGTAAATGCGATTTTACTTTTTTGGAAGTCAGTTTGTGAAGTTAGCGGAACCATTTTTTGTTACTGACTACTGGTTTCTTCAATTCATGCTAGTCCCATCAATTTGAGGTTCCTAAGAACGAATCTGCAATCAGAATTGTGAAATTCTATCTCATATCAGAGATATCTAACTCCAAAGTCGTCAGATTGGTTCCGCTAGGCTAGAAAAATTTCCTAGGCAAAATTTACTGGGGGAGTAAATTTTGTCAGGGGGGAGTAAAAATATCCTAGGAAAAATTTACTGGGGAGTAAATTTTGGCGGGAGTAAAAATTTACTGGCACACCGGCCTATAACTACACCCGAAATTTGATACAAACAAGTTATTTATGCTCGTACGTAGCTGTCATTGTCTTGATGTCAACTTTCTCCGTCAAACAAAAGTACAGAGACAGCAGTGCATGCAAAGCTTATAATAGTTGAGGGAATGAACCGTGATTGTGAAATAAGGATTGTCTTTTCACTCGGTGATTTAGTGTAGAAGACAATCCTTCATAGCCTCGATCACACCTTTGCGCCAAAGGTCACATCAGAGACAAAAGTAAAATACTAGTTTGTTAGAGAACATAACCTCTTACCCTCACGTTGATCGTGTGTGATGGCTCCTCCAAAGCGCATGTTAAAATCGAATGTACTCATACTTTTTGGAGAAAGATGAGGAATTTTTCTGCTTGGTAGAGACTGGAGAAAATCCGTGTGACGCACACATTAACAAGATGGGAGAAGCCGAGTTGCATGCATCCAACTTAAAGAGACATTTGACCAACTTTCATCGAAAATGATTGATAGTTGATACAGCAATGATCACCAAAGATAGGTTCAGGTAAGCCTATAATGATCTATCATGTAGGTTACCAGTTTTTCAAAAAAAACTAGGCTATATTTACTTGTCACCCGGAGTCGGAGTCCTATCAAATTGATAGGACTCCGCATCCCTGATAGTATCAATAATACTGCATAATGAAGAAATGAAACGGATCATTTTGGCTTTTCTGCATATTTCAGACTTGGTCTCTATCAAAGTTTAACGAAAGCCTTCGTAGATTTTGCGCAATGTGTTTGTTGGGCCTCACTTTTAAAGCACATATAGGCCTATTCCCTGCGAGAATATATTTGAATTAAGCATGAAACAGATTGTTTCTGGAGAAAATTTGCCTGCGCGTGTAATCCGTCAAAGTTGTCACAGTTTAATAACAACGCTATAAGTGAGTCAAAATCTCGGTGTATGAACGCAACTAGTGTATTTAAAATGCCGATAAAATACATTACGCGCACTTGAAGAAGTCAGGTATTATCTCCTTCGTTTTCAGCTGCTGAGTAAAGCATTTCTGCTTTCCCTTAAAGAAAGTTTGTCTTCTACTTTTCCGAACATTCGGATCTGGCAATATTTTGATGAAATAATTCCTTCTGAAGTGTAGGAAACACTTGAAACTGTAAACCTTGTTGATGAGTGAGTCTTTTGTCTTCGTTTGTCAAATAAGATGATTTGAGCCACTAATCTTCTTTATCAGAGAAGGCTTTTCAGCTGTTGAAATTCAAAACTGTGATAATGTTTTCAATGTAATCTGCAGTTCTAATACTTTGATTTAATGTCCTCGTAACAGTCCAAAAAGTACTCTTACTGATGATACAAGAAGAGCTTGGGTACTCAATCAACATTGAAAGCAAAACCGAAGCTGAGATAAATCTGTAGATTTCATTGTTTACCCTCAATGAAAGTACATTATCCAACTTTGTTCCTCAAAGTTCAAAAGTTTTACTTCTTTACAGGGAAACAACATATTGCAAAGCAGATGTAATTTGACTTTTACAGTGTTTTATTTATATATCCTTTGCATTCATTGCTTTTGAGAAGGAATAAGCGTTTGATTCCAGAGTATTCAAACAACTTCTTCAGAAATCTGGTCGAGGTCGAAGCGTGAGTCATGTGAACCCAATCCCGACCTTTCAGATTCTTTTGTTTTGTTTACGAATTCTATAGACACCTAACCCTGCGTGTGTTTTGATGCTCTTGGTCAATGACAGCTCTTCAGGTCTGTCCACATTTTTCCGCTGAGGATGCAACTCAGTATTTAATTTTCTATTTACACTCTTGATCCAGTTGCTATTGGCAATTCGTTAATTCAAAAGGTGAAAATAATGGTTGCTTGTTTGTATGATTAAAGTTTGGATTTTGGGTATTTGTTAGTCTTGAGGAATACCAAAGATTCCTGGGACAAACGCCAAGATTCCAAGCGCTAAACAATCCAAGATGAAACAGTTGATCACAACAGATTATATATGTATGTACCATGTGCACACATGCATGATAGGTTTCATGAACATTGGCTGAAAAACATACATTTCACAAAACAAAACATTTCATGAAAAACATACAGCTGTTATTTGAAAGTTGAAGGCTAGTCATGCGCATATTCCAATCAGTTTACAGCGATTGTCAACCATTTTCACTGGTGTATGCAGTTCTATTAAACATTGTCCGTGCATAAACATCTATTTCACGCATCAGAAATGGGTTTCATTACATGCAAAACTCTTCTTAAATACCTACTAGCGTGCATGCATCTCCGTAACATGCAAATCCTACTTTGGTCTTCGTACATATCAACCATACCTACCTTGTACTCGAGCTGTATATCCTGTCATGTATTTCTGCTATTCTTAATAAGTTTCGGCTTCAATGTACTGCATAGGCCCATAATGCACCAGCTCTTGCGTCGTTGCCAACTTGCTGCCAACCGGCACTGTGGCCTTGTTGTAGAATGTTCGCTCTGCTTCTGGTAGGCGTGGTTTCAAACGGCGGTCGGGTCGAACCAATGACTTAAAAAAACAAGTGCACACAGGGCCGGCCTTAGGGGGAGGCGAGCGAGGCAGTCGCCTTGGGCCCCGCGCTCGAGAATTTCATTTGCCCGCTAGACTCTATCTCAAAATGCTTTAAAGATGATGACTAAACTTCTGCATCTCAAGTAACATAAAAGTAACCGAAATCGCCGATAACATTTGTTAGTGGGTTACTGTGCGTCGCTCAAGGCGTTTGTATGGTATGTATGATGCGCTTGTATCAGATAGTGTAGCTTGCCACCGAGGTCAACCTCGCAAAGACGCTATATCTTTCTTCGGTGTAATCCAGCGCCTGTATGTCTTCATCACTGCATCTACTCATCGCTGGTCGGTGTTCAAGAAGCATGTTCAGAAGCTGTCTGTGAAACCACTCAGTGAAACAAGATGGGAACGTCGCAGTGATAGTGTGAAGGCTTTGCGCTATCAGACCCCTGAGATCTATTATGCAGTGGTTGACATGGTTAAAACTACAAACGATAGCTTGAGTTGCAGCGAAGTTGAATCCTTGTGCAAGGAGCTTGAGAGCTTCAACTTCCTTCTTGCTAGCAAAGAATTACAAAAGGAGCACAAAGAATTGGCAAGTGAAATTGTGAGCATGGATTGGAGGAAACATGTAAAAGTTTTAAAGAATATCGCAACACGGGTTTCATGACTGCCATTACTAATACAAAATAAATAGCGGAAGATCTCGACAAGGAACCTGAATTTATGAACTGCAGATTGAGGCGGAAAAGGAAAATGTTTCTCTGTGATGAAAATGATAGAACAAACAACGACGCCGAAGAAAATTTCCGAAAAAATTGATTCCATAAGGTAATGGACACGGCCATTTCCTCCCCTAATCGTCGCATCGAACAGCTGAGAAACAATCAATCACGATTTCGATTCCTCTACACCTACAATGACATGAAACCGGAGGAAATTCTGAACTGTGCGAAAAACCTCGAAATCGAACTGTCGCAAGGCGACAATCGTGATATTGACGGCTACATGCTGTCAGAAGAAGTACAAATGATCAAACCAACAATGCCAGAAAATGTCAATAACAACCCTCTCGAGACATACCGCTTCCTTACCTCCAGTAATAGAGCGACTGATTTCCCGAATTTCTTCACGGCTCTCCAAGTTTTGCTGACCGTCCCTGTAACTATTGCGTCGGCGGTGCGCAGTCTTTCGAAGCTGAAATTAATAAAAACCTACTTGTGAGCTTCGATGCTTCAGGACCGGTTATATAACTTGGCAGTCCTCTCCATAGAAAACGACATTTTAAAATCGATAGATTATTTAGAAGGGGTCGACGATTTTGCTTCTGAAAGCCGGAAAAAAGTTACTTTAGTTACAAGTGCATCATGACTGGTCTATCCTCGCATGGAGTTGCAAGTTTCTTTTATTTAGGCTTCTTTTTTATCTCGTTCATCGCTACATCATTTCAATAAATTCCAGGTCATTTTATTTGCATGCACATGTACTTATTGAAGCACGTAGAGGCAAGATTTCTGTATTTTCACATGGTGACGTGACCAATTTTATATAAAGCTAGATAGACTATCGCGTTTACAACCTGTTCAAATATACATTTTTTCAATTCTCATATAATCCAAAAGATTATTTTACACAGCGCTCATAATTTATAAATTGCACTCATGAAACTATTATGAAAACATTTTTCCGCTATTATTATAATGTTTTGCATTGGTATGCTTAAACATATACACTACCAGGTTTGAATTGCATGAATCTGAGATTAACTAGATTTGTTTTTATGGTTATGTTACTTTGAAGTACTATGACAGCTTCTTAGTCTTCTTTTCTATGTTCCAGTGCTTGCCAAATACAATATTTTTTGATAAAATTGTTTTGTAATAAACTCAATAGCCTAGCGGTTGTTGAAGTGGTGTCATTGCGAGTGGAAACAAAAAGGGCCTACTACCGTAGCAGAGATGCGTAGATTATGCGGGGGCCCCGCCCTCGCTAGCCGTTTTGCTAGCTTATCGTTTGTATCATGCTCGTGTATGTGCGCTGTGTTACCGGTATAGCGGAAATGCGAATATTTTGCTCTCGCACATGATCGTGCATGACTGGTCGGCCTACATGAACAATTCGGCATAAATTCATTATATTCATAGTTCAACACTACAAACAGACTGCTGAATAAGTTATCACAACTGTAATTGATGAGTTTCAGATCTCCACAGCTGATTTGAGGGTCAGAAAGTGTAACAAAGCTCCATGTAGGCCTATATCCGATAGGGATGGACAAATGTAAGGGCACTGCTGCACAGAATAAATCAATTTCAATAATATTAACTATCTGAGATTTCGTTGTTGCGGTAAACGACGTGAAGCCACCTCCGGATACAGCTGATATTGTGCTAAATGTTGCTGACTTATAGAAACACCATGTTTTCGCATATGTTTACTAAAAAGGCTGAACAACACTCAAGCGTTCAATTATATCGATCTGCTACACGCAAACATCATTGTCTTGCTGAAAATCAACTTTCCCGATGTCTTAATATTGATCTGAGGTCCACCAAACATCTCTCAGGTCTCACGGGGTTAATGCTTAACAATCAACACAAAAAGAAGTGTGAAAAATAAAACTTGAAGAACAAAGAGATAATAATATAAATTGGAACTAAAGCTAATAACTATATCGGAAACCATATAATTTTATACAGGTTTATTTAGGTCACAAATACAGGATGCATTTGCATATATGTACTAATATGTTTGATGCGCCCAGCTTTGCAGTTATACAATAACATTCGTATTTACAATAAAAGTTTAAGCAAAGGATATGATATGTTAGCCTGTTGATGCATAAATGTGACATACATATAGTGCACGCCAGGGATGCGGAGTCCTATCATTTTGATAGGACTCCGACTCCGGGGGTTGATAGGACTCCGGCCTACCTAAACCTATCTTTAGTGATCATTGCCGTATAAATTATCAATCATTTTCGATGAAAGTTTATCAAATGTCGCTGTAGGTTGGATCCTGTAGGTTGCGACTGGGATCCTCCCATCTTGTTGATGCGTGCTTCACACGGTTTTTATCCAGTCTCTATCAGGTAGGAAGATTCCCCATCCTTCTCCAAAAAATATGAGTACACTTTCGATTTTAATATGCGCTTTGGAGGAGAGATCACACACGATTAACGTGAGCAAACTAACACGAACAAGCTAGTATTTCATTTTATTTTTTTTCTGATGTGACCTTTGGTGCGTAGGTGTGATCGAGGCTAGGAAGGCTTGTCTTCTCTACTAAATCACCGACTTAAAGAACCATCCTTTTCTCAGTATCACGGTTCATTCACTCAACTATTACAAGCTTTGCATGCAGCTGTGTCTCTGTACTTTTGTTTGACGGAGAAAGTTGACATCAAGACAGTGACAGCCATGCACGATGATAAATAATTTGCTTGTATTATATTTTGGGTCTAGTTATAAGCCGGAGTCCGGAGTACTATCTTTTGATAGGACTCCGACTCCAGCAAAAATGATAGGACTCTGGGACTCCGACTCCGCATCCCTGGTGCACACATGTTGTTGGAAGACATGTATTGCTTTGTAGTGCTGGTTTATGCAACAAAAGCCTCTATCTCGCCAATATCTGGTATATCGTCTTCATTTCTTTTATCAGCTCGTTTTCCGCACAGCCCTGGTCGACAACAACGAAGCACGAGTCTTGGATTCACTGAAGAATGTGCCGCTGGACCAGTCAGCGCAACGACAATGAGAGATACAGTTAGTGAGAGCAGAATACAAATAGAAGTCAACCATTCGTAAGAAATTGAATAAAGAGTGTCGATCAGCGATGACTGACATGTTGTTGCGGGAGTAGATATCACTGATGAGACATTAACCAAAGTCTCAGAGGTATTGAGAGCACATCCATCGGTGACACTTGGCAATCTGCTTCCAGCAGCTTTTCCAGATAGCAGGTTTCCAAGTCCAATCCACAGCGTGAAAGAAAAGCTGACAATCATTCCTACCACGGCTCCTTTCCAAGTTGCATGGTAGCACAGTAACGCCAATGCAAATACTCCAAAGTAAGCCCCGTACATCGAGGAGTCAATGGTAGCGCCCATTTGAACGATAAGACCACCAATCGAATATAGCGTGTAGCACCAGGCCATCGATACAACACCGAAGACGAGAACAATCAGCTTGGAGATCAGAGTAGCCTTGACTTCTGAAACTTCAATCTTCAGCAACGGCTGTACAGTGTCTCTCCATAGCAATGACGCTGCTGCATTCAATCCTGAAGATAGTGAGCTCAAAGATCCTGCATACAAAGTTGCGATGAACAGACCTTGGAATCCTGGATAATTGAGACGTTCACGAACATAGTACAATATGATTTCGTTGTTTTTTATCCAGCCTGCAGCATAGATATCACAACCTCTGCTGGCATAGTATCCGAAAATATTAATGCCTGTCCATAGAGGCAATAGCTTCAAAAAGAAGAAAATAGAAGTTGCGATGCCTGAAACAAGAATAGCATCTCTCTTTGTAGGAGTAGAACACAGTCTTTGAACACAAGCAGGTTGAACGGCCCAGACAAACATAATAACTATGATGCCAATAGACAAGCCCCAGATAGTATGACGAATGGTCATGTCAAATGTCCAAACTGGAACATGGATGCGTTCATAATTCAGTGCTAAGCGAATAATCTCAGATATTCCACCAGGTGTATCTGATATAGACGAAGCAAAGACTACTACTACACCAACTAGCATAAATCCGAATTGGATTACATCAGACCAAATAACAGCTTTTATTCCACCAATAGTTGTATAGAAAACTCCAACCACACCTCCAATTACAAGGCCCATAGGGATGCTAACTTGTCCACCGCTTGCTGATGTAAATGCAATAACGGAGCCCAACATACAGATTCCCATATATTGGAGAATGCACAACAAGACAATGATATTGCTGAAAAATGTGATAACCTTCGAATGATATCTATGTTGTAGATATTCACTAATACTAGTCATAGATAGCGGATGGAGAATACAAGCTACGGCTGAGCAACCTGCAAAGAAACCTATGGAAGAAAAAATCAAGGATATGGCGAAAGTATACCCATTGATAAAGGTCTCCGAAGGTAAACCAACTAAGCTCGATGAGGACAGGAATGAAACTCCTGCTGAGATACCGACCGGTATCGGACGCATTGTTCGCCCGCCCAGAAAATATTCTTGAGTGTTCCTCTGTCCTCGAAAAGAGAAAAATATTCCAACGGCACTGGAGATGCAAAGGAAAACACAAAACACGATATAATCAGCATAATGGAAAGTTGAATCAACGAAATGTACCAGTGAGGAGTTATTGACCATGACTGAAGTTATAGTGAAAATGCACTGTTGAAGTTGATATGCTTATGTGAATCTGAAGTTTTGCTTACAGAAAACTTTATTGTTTACTAAATAGTGAATGGAAAGTGTCGCGCCTTAAACGTACTTTTGTTTTGATAAATCAGCCATAAGGCTTTTGTTATCCATCGTTTCTTTGATATCATACTTATCAATTGATTTACTAAATGAAACGCATCTTATCTTGCTTAAATTATTGCTTGAATCTGTAGATGATCTGTAATTAGTTCAGGGCATCACAACCTGACGCACAAAGTGATATACGTGTGCGTTTCGGCAATTCTGAATATATCATGCTATGTAATAATTGTCTTTTGCTATGAAGAGTTCTCTAAAGCCGATGCAATCTCAGATAGCAAGCAGATGACTGTCTGTACTATGCGACATTGTTGCATGTAATTGAGTAATTAATATTGCAAAATTAAATTGGTTGAAACATGAGGCACATGTATACATGGACACGTCAGCGATGTTGCAGACAAAATCCTGATGATAGAGTTGATAGAAATCTAATAAAAAGGAATTAGATAACATCAGCATGATGCTTCACATGAAATCAATAGACGGGTGAACATGACTAAAATGCTCAGTAATTGAAAAGTATTGCAGAATTGAACTAAACAGGCTGGCTGGGCATGGTTGTGTCAATGACACTGCGAAGTTTTTCCAAAGTCTTTCTAGCAGTTGTGGAGAAAAATGCTAAATCTACTTTTCGAGTGCACAACTATTTTCTACAATTTCTGCCTGGATATTGCAAAAGATATGCCAAGAACCAAACTTTGATGAACGTTTTCCACATGTATTCATATGTTTGAAATCAATTCGGAAAGAAATCAGACGATCAGTTGCTTCGTAGAAAAAGTAATTAGACAAAAATCCTTCATTTATGTAGCACCTATATGTAAGTACTGTACGTATATCATGCTTTCATGATTTCTTATTATGTTCATGCATCCCTGTCATACACATTCAGATTGGGCAAGCATCCCAATGTCGGCAAACACCAGCATGTTGGCCCACGTTTTCCGAATTGACAGTATTCTCGCATATATCGCCGATCAAAAGCATGACCATATCATATGATTGATAAAATGAAAGGAAATGACCTGAAAACATACGCATCATGACAAAAATTGTGATTCTATGCTTAGTACTTTCCAGTTGATAAGAGAAAACATAGAAAATTCCATTTCAACAAAAATCTGCAATCTGCATCCAATTGGATTACCATGTGTTTTTCTTTGATTCTGTCTGACAAGGAGAGGAACTAATTAGAACTCGGCAGACGTGCAGATTCGTAGTAGGCAGAGGGTGTACATCATTCTGTGAAAGGCTCATTTTTGAACTCGCTTCCCTGCAGAAACTCGTTCTGGCTGCCGGACTACTTGTTCAACTTTGGATAACTCACTGTAATGATTGATAGCGACCATGAAAATGCTTAAGCAATTCCTAAGTTTTTAAATTGCTCTATCATGATGCCACTTTTGTCTAATTACTGTTTAATAAGCGCGGCTTCTAAAACATTTATTAACATCATTTGGTCATTGTGCGGCCCAAATTTGAGATATGTAGAAATGGCTAACAAACACAGTAGCAGCATAGGCGTAGGAGCATGCTAATTTCAATATTTGATGATTATTGTTCGTGATTATTATTAATTATGATGAACATAATTATTGTTTATTGAAAATTATGTGAAATGCTGCAAAGAATTTTGTGGAGCAAACAACTGCTGGTTGGGCATAATGAAATACGTGACTTATTGCGGTGTAATGCATTCTATGCCACATTTTCCTGATTACAAGTCGCGGGTTATATAATGTTTTGCAATTTTGCGTTACAGCGATCTTCTTATCACTTTGGTTTAATCAAAAACCAAACAGCAGCGAGATTGTTTCAGGGTGACCCCATCGCTTACCACGTGCTCCCGTCTGCATGTTCATGTAACGATGCGTTAAAGCGCGTTTTATCTTTTTATGATTGATCACATTTCCATTGTTACTTCTGTTTGCAATATTCGATAAATCCGATCTTAATATCGAATGTTGATCAATCGAAATCTTTGGACACTATTGAATCCTATCCTTGACCTCAATAAGTTTTGGCTTTGACAAAGCCGTTTATATGTACCAGACTGTTTCATCAAATCGTAGTATCATGATCGAGTGTCAAAATTGCGGTTAAAACTTCATTAAATGCTTGCGATGGTTTAATACATAAAACCGTTTCATTCAGATAAAACGGATTTGTCAAATCTAATCGAAAGTTTGACCTGGCCCACTGTCTCAATTTTTAGTGATGAAATGCAGAAATTGTGCACATTGATAATACTGCGAAATACAAAGGTGAGGAAATCGAAGAGCGAGATGATTACGACAGAGACAACGAACTCTGTAAGAAGCGATGTAAGAAACATAAGTCTAGGGGTAATTGATCATTTTATGCCGACTTCTGTGAGTAGTAGTTGAGCGATTACTGATTCTATCATTTCTTATCATTCATTGAGGATAACGATGCGCATATATTTCATAAACCGGCATTTATATTCTACAATGGTAATAAAATTCATTTGTCATCAACAAAGTCAGATATGCGGATAAAGAAAGTACAAATTTATAGAATAATCGTGAAGGCTCCGTCCCACTATTGTTGAACTTATTTTTTCTTCTGTGAAATTCACAAATTTTATTAATTGAAAAAAATACATACGAATAAACTAATATGCCTTATCGACTATAACTTATTTACAAAATGACCTTAATATCCTGAAAGAAATTAGGATGGGAGTCCAGAATCGCAAAGATCTTGGCCACCGACATTAGCCCCCATATGAAGCAGCAAAGCACGGGCGTTGGCACGCTGTAAACAAAGACTCAGTCTTCCATGAATACCTCTGTCTGTCTATTCCATCACGTGAGGACACACAGTTTGAAGGGATAGGCGAGAGCCAATTCTTTGGAAGACTGATCGAGCATTCTTGCCCCAAGTGCCGTAAGCAGAAGCTGCCAACGGCTCACAGTGCCACCCCACTTCAACACGCTTGAGTAGTTCTCACTTCTCTTCTTGTCCTCAGCCAAATCAGGGGCAGACTCTGCGGTGATTAGCTGATAACAATGAGTTAGAATTTAGAGGATGAGTCACCGTGAGATCAAGCGCCGCTGAACGACCAAGGTGCCATGAAGGCAAGAGAATATTAGCCGGACGTTTCTGGTCATGCCCCAAGTTACCACCTTTCTCCAACGGAGGTGCCAAGTGAGCCAGTTGGCAGTACCTAAAGGGGCAGTCTCTCAACTCGTTGTGACGGCGAACAACACTAGGACCAAAATAAAGGAATTATTATTGAACTTATCTAAATTATATTACTGAACTTATAGAAATTTAACATTGCAATCTTTGGTCTGACATCCACGTATTTGATGTTATTGTTTTTTGTTATCTTGTAATGAAATACGCATTTTGTTCGTGACTTCATTTTGTATTTCTCGTTTAACCAATATGTAGCCTATAACTGTCAATGGCTCGATTCTGCATGTCATCGCTTATAAAATGCTAATTTGTAATTCATCGTATCCATCCATTCATAAAGGAGTATTGTAACTCTGAAACGCGTATGGGATAAAGCCATTTTCCAAAGAGTTCAAGACAGAACAAAAGTATCAGCACTCTCTCGGTAAAACGTCTATTTGTCTGTCACTTTAAGTTATGATTAAAAGAAAGACAGGGCCCTCGGCGTCCAGAGCCTCCTATCGGTCGATGTAAGTGCCAATAAACGTTTTACCGAGAGATTCCTGATAATTTTGTTCTGTCTTTAAATCTTTGGAAAATTGTTAACCTCTCTCGCCGCTTGGTCAACAACATAAAGCCATTTTCCAAACTAGCGCTCTGTAGCGGAAAGCAACATCGGGGGCAATATTTATAAAAATACAGCCTAGTTATGATTTATGTTTTGTATTTAGATTAACAACAATGATATTCATTGACAACCATTAATAGACAACATAAAAGCATCACATTTTCATGCTGTCAGACAACGATGGCAGTGGCTTTAAATGTAACGCAGTTTTATTCGAGAAAATACATCACGTTGCACTTGAAGAAGTCAAGTATTATCTCCTTCGTTTTCAGTTGCTGAGTAAAACTGATTGTCTTTAAAGAAAGTTTGTCTTCTACTTTTGCGAACATTCGGATCTGGCAATATTTTGATGAAATAATTTCTTCTAAAGTGCAGGAAACACTTGAAACTGTAAACCTTGTTGATGAGTGAGTCTTTTGCCTTCATTTGTCAAATAAGATCATTTAAGCCAATAATCTTATTTCCCATAAAAAGGTCTTTCATCTGTTGAAATTCAAAACTGTGATAATGCCTTCAATGTAATCTTCAGTTTTAGTGTTTTGATTTGCTTTCCTCGAAACAGTCCAAAAAGTACTCTCGATGTTATGAGAAGAGTTTAGGTGCTCAATCAACATTGAAAGCAAAAGCTAAGATGAGATAAATCAGTAGATTTCATTGCTTAGGCTCAACGAAAGTACATTACCCAAATCTGTTCTTCAAAGGTCAAAACTTTTACTTCCTAACAGGGACGCAACATATAGCAAAGCAGATGACAGCGCCGACAGGTAATACTCCCTATTCCTGATTACTTATATTCTGAAGCTTCATTAATGATGATATTTTGCAATTTGTTTTACACATTATTTTATACATCCTCTGTGTAAACATCTTCACGGCCATAACAACTTCCGTAAAGCGTACCTCTGTATTTCTTGGGAATTTTTCTAGCTAATTTACCGATTTTTTTGCTCCTCTTTTTTAACTCGTGATAACTTTTGTGTCATTTTATTATTACTTGGTTCGTGATGTTACTTGTTTGCAAAAGAAATCCTCAGTGTTGACTGCTCTTCCGACGGAATATATGTGATTAAAATTTGAGACTGTGCTTCCGGCTTATTTAAGACAACCTCAATAGAAATTTGGTCTCCGTCGAAACTTGAATTGTGATAACCCAACCGATGCTCGAACCCGAATCCCACTCACTGTCTCTCAACCTTTTTCGAATTCCAGCACCTTTGATCTTGCATCTGGCGGCACTCTTACACAAAGATATTTCTTAATAGAAATATCTGAAAATATAGCACAATTGTTTCGATGTGTCGATGAGCACCACATGAGTCAAAAGTGTTTTTTTCCAAGAACATTGGAAAACAGGAGCATACACGCTCACATATGCATGAAAAACGCTATTTGAAAACACATATACTTAAAGAACACAATTTGAAAAATACATCTTGTAAACAGCGTGCGGTGGTCATGTTTAAAAAAGATATTCCGAACAGGAAGGAGAGGAGAGGAGAATTATCAAAAATGAATTTCCAGATTTCATACTTATCGGTTAGTGTTTTCTTTAGTCATCGTTCGTAAATTGATTGCTTCCTGGAGAAACTTCGCAATGGATTTTGCTAACTTTGGAGTTAAAATATTGATCAATTTACTAAAGTCAGTTGTACTTTTGCACTTGCAGAACAAAGGCGCTGTTTCTTGTAATTTTGATATAGTAAACATTCTGTCATAAAATGATAGAGTCTCCACTTTTGAAATATCACATAGCTCACACAAACGTTCTTCATGTCGTAATCGATTTCCGTAACTGCCACTGACGAAATCCAATTTGTGATTTTTTTTCGATATTTTAATAAATATTTTGATGCTATTGTTGTCAATATCAAAACTCAGTTAAGATTTCATATTATTATCTAAAAACACATAATTCTAATAATAATATAATAGCTATAATAGCCTTACATATATTATATATATTATATATATATATATATATAATTATATATTATATATTAATAGCTTATAATAGCCTATAATAGCTCAGGCCAGACTGACTGTTTTGCTGCAGATATCCATTTTTCTCTGATGTAATGAGTCACTCGATTTTGTGTAATAATACTTCGTATGCTCTTTTATCAGCCGTTAACTGTTCATCCAATTGATTTGGTAGGCTGAGTTTTGTAGGTAACTGCCTTATTCGCCAGCACCATGTGTATGTATCAAACTTCTTTCATTTCTCGTAGTTACTTTTATCCAATAACATATAGCTGCCTTCGAGAAATGAACATTCATAGGACATATTCCAAATTCACCAATGAGACAATAACTAGGTGTAGTCTGCTTTAAGTGACAATATCTTTTATAAAATTGATCTTGAATTTGATCTAAACTTTTTAGATTATTAAAGAAACAGAATTCGGCACAGTGCTTCATTTTTGATAACGCAAGCATTTCAAATGTATTCTTTAAAATACCTCCAGAAATTTGTCCAAATTCTTTTAATTGTTTAGCTGTTAGATCTTGCTTTCATTTAGCAGTCAATCGCTCCAAATGAAATTTGCTACTTTTTGATATCCATATTCATAAATATTTATGTTTGTCAAGTACTTCTGTGAATATCATTTTTTCATCAAGAACGATGTCAATTCTGTCTGTCTTGGTAGCTATACTATGATTCATGATTTTAGTTTTATCATAATTAATGTTAAGACCATTATCTGTACAATATTTGTAAAGAAATTTAGACTGACTATGTATACTTTCGCTCATGAGCAATATATCATCCGCATATATGAGTGATGACATTTCCAAATCAAATAGTCTTGCTGAATCAATCTTGTCTTTGCTAGCATCTAAGATATCAATTAAGTCATTGATGTAAATGCTGAATAAAGTTGGTGATAGAACATCTCCCTGAGTAATGCCATTTTCAAGTTTAAAAGATTGTGTTTCTTCGCCGCGATGTAAAATTTTGTATTCTTTATTAATGATGGTGCTCACAATTAATTGCAACATTTTACTTTCGGGCATCAAACTTTTTACTTTATAAATCAATCTCTTTGTCGGAATGGAATCAAAGGCCTCCGATAAATCAACGAAGCATAAAAATAATGGCAGCTTCATATTCTTATAAATTTGCATAATTTCCTTGATAATTAGCATGTTATCCAATACGGAACTTCGTTTTCTAAAACCGGTTTGATTCTTCTTAATAACGTCATTTTTGTTAAGCAACTGTTGAGTCGTATATTTACAATTTTCGTCAGAATCTTTTCTATACAGGATGATAAGTCGATATATCGATATGAATTTGGATCATCTCTATTTCGTTTTTTAAATACTGGTGTAATCCATCTACTTTTTTAAGGAATTTCATCAGCATTGTTCAATGCATAAGTATACAGCGTTTTTAGAACATCAATATTCTCGCCTTTACATATTTTGAATGTTTTATAAGTTATCCTATCAAGACCACCTGTTTCTGTGACTTGGATTCTTTAAGAGCATTCATAATTTCAGTTCTTGTAATTTTAGTATTTAGATTATCAACATTCACTTGGCCTTACCACATTTTTGGTAGATTTTTGTAAGATAAAGTAAAAAGATAAAATATGAATCAAGAAATAATATTTCAGAAATCAAAAATTAAGAACTAAGGCAAAATAAAATGTGGTGTAGAAGTATCGAACAACTGATAGGTTAACCCCTTCGCTGCGTTTAAATTTGATCACATATGCGGATGACGGAGATCTCCGTCAAAAGAGCATTACTTACGTTGCTAATAAATTTCGCTGTATGTGCGGATGACGGAGATCTCCGTCATTGGTAGCATTCTTTCATATGGCGTTGACGGAGATTTCTGCACTCTACTATGTGCGGATGACGGAGATCTCCGTCATAAAATGTTAGGAAATTTTCAATCTTCCACAATTTATTCGCACTCACGCTATTCGACTTCTATGTATGGCAGTGTGATGTGAATCATCGCAAAGAGAATGACGTGATCATTCGATCGATATCAAACACAATGCTGATTCAAACCTGTTGACGGCATAGAAATATAAGTTTGCTGACTAGAGTTATATACTATGGCGCGTTTCTCACGACTTCACTTGATTTGAATGATGGCGACAACTACTGAGGTCGATTTAGACATTTCGGATTTGGAGGAAGAAGTCGAATTCTCAGGTGATGAGACCGACTCAGATTTCAAGGATCCAAGTACACAGCTTCCAGATATGTGGCATGAAACAGATCAATCAATGGATCATCAAAGTGATGATAAATTTTACGGTTTACATGGCTTGAATCCAAAATATTTGCCTGATAGAAGAGAAATAGAGCTGAAAGAGACATTTTTTACTGATCTATGTTTACCAGATTCCCTCTTTCAAGATTTTGGGTTGACTGGACAAACACCAGAGCGCGCCTCTACTTGGCATAAACAGAAATGACCAGCAAATCTAGATGTAAGAGTTGGACTGATGTGACTTTAGATGAAATGAAGAAAACATTTGCTTGTATCCTTTTAATGGGCATTGTAAAGAAACCGACGATAGCAAGCTATTGGTCAACCGCAGAACTATTATACACAAATTTCTTTTTCGATGAGCGCTGCCTGTCGAGGGATAGGTTCATCAACATCATGAAATTTCTGCGTTTCGCAGACTATGAAAATTTGACCGGAGGTGACGGCTCTTCATTGGTGAGTTAGCCTTACGATTTTATGACCGATATAATATGTCTAACCAAGTATATTTATATTTCAGAAAATGTGAAAATGATTTCAAAGGAAGTCTACCTACCTTCGAGAAATGTTGCAGTGGATGAGATTTTGCTCCTTTCCAAAGGACGGCTATATTTTCGTTCATATATTCCATCGAAACGAAGTCGGTATGGTATCATAATTTATGCCCTTGTCGACGAATACGCATACATCTGGAATTTTGTAGTCAACACATCTCAAGCTGATATGGACCTGGCTTCTGATATCGATGGTTGTCAAAACTTTCTCTTCTCAGAAAAGGTTGTGTTGCATTTGGCGGAACCACTGTTTGATATGAATTATTCTGTCTTTATCGACAATTTCTTTACATCTGTACAGATGTTCGACTTGCGGAATTTCTTCAAAGTCGCAGAACGTCATTGTGTGGAACTGTTCAGTTTAACCGTTGTCCAAATGAAATCCGTGATAATTATCCGGTCGTGAACGAGATAAAGTTTTTCAGGTATGTATTACAATTGATTAAAACATGTCATGGAATTAATTACATTACATTATTTCTACATTGCTTTTACAGGAAGGGTGCAGTGCACATGAGTTGTTTCACAGAAAAAAAGTCATCTGGACTGAAGAAGATCACGATATTGGACACCAATGGGAAAAGTGATGTGGTTTTCAAGAATCGGAGAGTGAAAGGTGGTGGGATGGTACCCTCTACAAAGCCTTCATCAGTACAGAAATACAACTCATTTATGGGAGCAGTGGATCAAAGTGACGCACAAATGCATCCGTATGACGCCACCCGCAAAACAATGAACTGGACCGCAAAGCTTGGTATTCATCTCATGCAGAGGCTTCTTTTGAATGCTTATGCCATGTACAGAGTCGAGACAAGTTCTGATCAAACTTTCATAGATTTTTCGATGAAATATATTTCACATCTGTTTTATTCTACTGGTAAAGAACACAAACCTTGTTCGTGTGAAAAAATTATAATATAAATTTTTGAAATTTCAGGTAAAGGACGAACTCAAGGACCAAAGCCAGGTAGACCTCGAATCCTGACAAATGCAGATGACAATCACAAACCTGAAGTAATTCCTCCTACAAAAAAGAAGTACCCGTCAAAGAGGTGTGTGGTGTGTTACCAATCGGGTAAGCGCCAGAGACAAGACTTGAATGCCGACAGTGTTCAAAGAGGCCAGCACTTTGTGCACATCCCTGTTTTACGATGTACCATAAGTGAATGGAAATAAAGCACAAATTGGAAATTACTCAGTTTTCAGTTGGAAATTTATTCGCACAGGGTGGTATTGTGATGAAATGTTTCAGCATGACAGACAATGAGCGTTAGGGAAAATCAGATATTCGTTGAATGAAATGATGACGGAGATCTCCGTCATCCGCACATGCAACAAAGTATAATAGATATATGAAATATGATTTTATGACGGAGATCTCCGTCAAACGCAGCGAAAGGGTTAAAATGCTGATGCGGTAAAGACACTGATGAGACACTGATAATACTGATGATCGCAATATTCATATAGCATATGATATCAACAATATATGATAGCAACTGCATCATCGTGCTTCGGAATTCTTCGACAAATTCAATCCATTCGTCGCTCTATAACGCGCTCTCTGACAATTCATCTTGTGACTTCACTCGTCTTCCCAAGGCTTGAGTACTGCATTTCCGCTATTTATGGTCTGCCGGACTATAGAATTGCCCACCTTCAAGCGGTAAAAAATGCCTCAGCTCGCCTGGTTTTCGGTCTCCTTCGACACGCTCATATCACAGCAGCATTGAGAAACTTAGAGATCGTCAATCGATCTACGTCTCGTCATCCTAGCATTCAAATGACCACATGATATTGCTCTTGAGTCGGTGAGCTGCTTGTTCCTTTCCGTTCACTGGCACATCGCTCTCGTCTCAGATCCACTTCTACGAACTCACTTGTCGTGCCAAGAACGGTCGCCAATAGGATCTTCTCCGTAAAAGCCTCACAAGCGTGGAACAACCTTCCGTCTTCTGTCACCTCTCAATGAACTCTAAGTCTCCTCAAAGTCGCTGCTAAAACTCTCCTCGCGTGAATGACTGCTACGTTTTTTACCATTTTACGATCATTTGTGCAAAGGCTTTGAAGTTCTGTAAAAACACATGCTTCTTATGATAAAATTCGTCATTCTATCATATGCATTCATGTAGCAAAGCATCAATTATGAAGTCTATAGTTCTGGATGCACAAAGATGGGCTTCGTCGTCCAATGCTCATACTTTCTGCTACACTAAGTGAGAAGGATGTCCTCTGAAGCCTCTCAACTGTGAAAACTTTGTCCGACTTGCTAGGGACTACTTCCTCCTCAGAACATGTCCCCAGCTGTTGGGCGATGGCTGAAGATGGGACCTCGATCGGGACCTCGGTCAGGACCGACAAAATCAGAATTATAACTTTTAACTCACAATTAAGGCTTTACTATGAAGTGATAGGCATGTTTAGAGCATTAGGCTGTTTGATTGACGATGCATCTATCAACTGCTATGATTCGAGGAGACACATATGATTCAAGAGATGACCTTAGTAGTAAGCAAGTGACAAACACTCGACCGGCGCCCCCCCCTCTGGAACGGTAGAGTGTCGTGGTCGGCCGCCGTGGTGCTTCGGGTCTGAGTCCCCCCCCTCTGGAACGACAGAGGTTGTGGTCTGCCGTGGTGTGCCGGCCAGGTGGGTTCCCGTTCACAACATGTTCGCTGACTCCCCCCCCCTCTGCAACGACAGAGTGTGAGACTCGGGTGAGTTGGTCCGACCGCCTGATTGACGTGGCCGACCGCCTAGGTTGACGCGGGCGACCGTCTAGGTTGACGTGGGCGACCGTCTAGGTTGACGTGGGCGACCGTCTAGGTTGGCGTGGTGGAATGGTGAAACGGACTTTAGATTCGGATTCAGCGTAAAATTCTGCATCGGTAGGGTGAGTTTCAAGGCAATCGGCGAGAAAAAATTTTTCTTCAAAATTTTAACAGAGTTAGAATTTGGGACGTTTTGGTGTGTAGCACCCAAACGAAGCATCGGATGAGAAAACGGATTCGGATTCAGCGTGAAATTCTGCATCGGTATGGTGTATTTCCAGCTCAATCGGAGAGAAAAAATTTTCGCTGACGTCCCCCCCCCTCTGGACAGCTCGCTTCGATTTTGGCTTCCAGTGGACGGATTTAGTCGTGCCATAGCTCGTTTGAAAGCTAAGAGTGAGACACATTCACTGAAAGAATCGGCTTGTTCATATCTGTCTTCGTTTAGATGTGAGACGCCATTTAAGATTTTGGGACATTGGCGAAAAACGACAGAGTTAGAATTTGGGACGTTTTGGGCTCTAGCTTCAAAACGAAGCATCGGATGGGAAAACGGATTTCAGATTTGGAATCAGCGTGAAATTCTTTATCTGTATGGTGAGTTTCAAGTCAATCGGAGAGAAAAAATTATCAACATTTTTCGAAAAAACGACAGAGTTAGAATTTTTTGCGATGGCTGCCTACTGTAGAGCCAAAACGAAGCATCGGATGGGAAAACGGAGGCCAGATTCGGATTCAGCGTCAAATTCTACATGGAAATGGTGTATTTCCAGCTCAATCGGAGAGAAAAAATTTTCACTGACGTCCCCCCCCTCTGGACAGCTCGCTTCGATTTTGGCTTCCACTGGACGGATTTTGTCGTGCCATAGCTCGTTTGAAAGCTAAGAGTGAGACAAATTCACTGAAAGGATCGGCTTGTTCCTATCTGTCTTCGTTTAGATGTGAGACGCCATTTAAGATTTTGGGACATTGGTGAAAAACGACAGAGTTAGAATTTGGGACGTTTTGGTGTGTAGCGCCAAAACGAAGCATCGGATGAGAAAACGGATTTCAGATTTGGAATCAGCGTGAAATTCTTTATCTGTATGGTGAGTTTCAAGGCAATCGGCGAGAAAAATTTCGCTGACGTCCCCCCCCCTCTGGACAGCTTGCTTCGATTTTGGCTTCCAGTGGACGGATTTTGTCGTGCGATAGCTGGTTTGAAAGCTAAGAGTGAGACAAATTCAGTGAAAGAATCGGCTTGTTCCTATCTGTCTTCGTTTAGATGTGAGACGCCATTTAAGATTTTGGGACATTGGTGAAAAACGACAGAGTTAGAATTTGGGACGTTTTGGGCTCTAGCTTCAAAACGAAGCATCGGATTGGAAAACGGATTTCAGATTTGGAATCAGCGTGAAATTCTTTATCTGTATGATGAGTTTCATGTCAATCGGAGAGTTTCAAATCAATCGGCGAAAAAAATTTTCAACATTTTTCGGAAAAGAGTTAGAATTTTTGCGATGGCTGCCTACTGTAGAGCCAAAACGAAGCATCGGATGGGAAAACGGAGGCCAGATTCGGATTCAGCGTCAAATTCTACATGGAAATGGTGTATTTCCAGCTCAATCGGAGCACTAGAACCGGAGATAGACGGGTTTTTTAGTGTTTGGATGATGGGTGTTACGTCATCAGCTGATCGCCACACACTATATAAGCTGGGAACCGAGAGAGACTTGTCATTTTTACAGGAGAACGATTGTCAGAGGTAGGTCGTCTCTCTGAGCTCCGATGATAGCTTCGGACATTCCAAATTCCGAGTTTCTCTAAGAAACCGACTTAGAAAATTTCATTGCTGATATCAGCTAAGGCGTCAGACTTAGAGGTTCGCCAGGAGATGGCCTTCGTCTCCAGGCCATAAAAGACTCCAAAACTTTAAAGGCTTGTAACTTTGCTTCTACAAGTCCGTTTGACTTGATTCAAAAAAGGTTCGGTCGCTATTGACCTGCCCTAAGTGATGGACTACTTATAAAATTTCATTAGTAGTGCTAAAAAGTTGAAAAATTTAAATTCACTAGTTTTGGAGGTTTTCTGGGGTTTTCGACCCTGCTGAAGTCAATGAAAGCATTTTTAATGATGTCTGAGCCAGTCTTCTCATGGTATAAGCGGCTTTTCACTGAAAGCGAGCAAGACACGGAGAGTTTTGCTGTAATATTCCACTGGCAGGGTGTTCCTTCGGGACGGCGGACGATGCCGTAGTGATAAGTGTGGCAAGGGAATGTGTCATATTTGAGACCGTAACCGCTGGGACAACTCATGTCTCATGTTGGGCATTTGACACAGCTCTCAACGTAGCACTTTGAACGCCAATCGGTTGAGTCTTAGCTATCTTGTCATGGGTGGCCTCTAAACATCTCCATTGCAAAACGCTGGTGAATCAAGCTATCTACGGCTTGCTATCAAGCTGATCAAAGCAATAACTTGGGATGTTTCCTCAAGGTTTTCAAGTATGCTGAGTTCAAATCTGCTATCAGATTTCAAATTTAACTAAGTCTAAGGCAGCTTTGAGGGGTTAGATCCCAGCTACTGTTCACTACCTTTGACTCGACGTTACTGTTACCACTTCGGGGCAGTGACAATGATGTCTTAAGCTGTAAATAGCGGGTATCGGGGAAGATCTCTCACTTCCCTAGTGATCAGTACAAGGCCTTCGGGCTGTCGACGGGATCGAGTGCCACTCACTACACTCAAATCTATCATTCCTCACTAAGTGTAAATTACTGACTATACATTTGTCCTGCTATCAGGTTGTTTTGACTTGCTATCTAGTTGAATAGTATCTTGCTATCAAGAGATTCACTTCTGCTCATAAAGCACATCATCGCTGTAATACCTCCTTTGCTCGAGCGTTCCTTCGGGACGGCGGGTACTGCCGTAGAGGGATTGTGTTGCACGGGTTGTTCGTCGTTTGTTAGACCGAAACCTCTGAGCCGTTGCTCATGTTGGGCATTCGACTTCATACTCAACGTGACGTTTTCTCTCGCCAGGTCAGAGTACTTCAGCCATTCGACAAAGGTTAGTCTTTATGATATGGAGTAGAGTGAAATGTAATTCATTAGATGCCCCTTCAATGATTGCTCCCATGATAAACGTTGATGAGACAAATGAAATGATTCTCATCTTCCTTTTTCAGTGATTGAAATCTACTAACATACTACCGTATAATCGGCCACTATGGGGCAAGACATGATAGAGCCTTCAATGCGCTTTGCCCTGGGCAGTCTTTAGACTGGCGAATACTATCATTAAGTTGAATCTGCTATCAGTCAACTTGAACGTTGCGTCGCATTAGAGGGGTATATAAACCAATGCCTCTCATTTCATTTCAATCATGCAGACGCCGAACAGTCAAGTCAGCTCTCCTCGCGGACCGCAGTTAAGGCCGCGAAATTTATTTGAGGAGTTTGTCAGGCTAGAGGAGCAAGACAGAGTTTTTAATAATCTTGCTCGGATTGGCAATCCGATGACAGCAACTGCTGTCAATCCAACGGAATGGCGCTACATTCCACTTTTTAGCCATGTACCAGTTAGTGTGGAAGTCGACAGTGCTACCAAAGAGAGAGTCAAAGACTCTCTCAGTAGAATTGGTAGGGTGTAAGATAACGTTACTCCCGAGAACGAACCATCGGCTCTCTTAAGGGCCACCATGGGGCAAGACATGATAGAACCTCCTCGCGGTTTGCCCTGGGCAGTCTTCGGACTGGCGAATACTATCATTAAGTTGAATCTGCTATCAGTCAACTTGAACGTTGCAAATGAAGTTCGGTGTAATACTTCCTTTCGACGGGCGTTCCTGTAAAGGGCGGCGGTGAAACCCGTAGCTATGTATACCGCAAGGGACATTCGGCAATGGTCAATCTTGTTTAACCTCTCTGCGTCATGTTTGCAAGTGATTGCCTCTGTCTCAACGTAGTATGCATTCGCGCAGGGCGACATTTAGCCAACTGTCGAAGGTTGCCTAAAACTTTCCATTGCATACGTTATGAGAACCATGAGTTCTACCTGTCTCTATCAATGAGACGAATTGATGAATGGAATGAAATGGGAGGACACTCACGCGCCACACGCAACATAACACACTTCTCTCTTCCGTAGTCTAACAAGCTCTTTACACATGGATCGCAGTCGATTGCTATCCCTATATCAGAAGTGTAAGCTATCTTAATTTTATCTAACACTATTTCATCTACCATTATCATCCATATGAAATGTTATAAGAATTGCAAGTTAGACTAAGCGTGCTACTATTTCCAAATGAAAAAGTATACATGGTTAAATCATCCACTTAAGCCCATCCGTAGTCTAACAAGCTCTTTACACATGGATCGCAGTGGATTGCTATCCCTGTATCAGAAGTGTAAGCTATCTAAATTTTATTTAACACTATTTCATCTACCATCATCACCCATATGAAGTGTCATAAGATTTACAAGTTAGACTAAGCGTTCTACTATTTGTAAATGAAAGATATCGTTTCAACAGTTTACAGATTGAAAATAAAGTTTCAATAGTGTGTGCGTTAGAAATAAAGCTTTATCTGTTTGTATGTTAGAAACAAAATAAAGTTTACAAGATAAAAAGTAAAGTTTCACCACTTTACAAGTTAAGAATAAAGTTCTATCTGTTTATATGTTAGAAATAAAATAAAGTTTCAATAGTTTGCAAGTTAAAAATAAAGTTTCAATAGTTTACAAGTTTTAAAATAAAGTTTAAATAGTGTGCAAGATAAAAAATAAAGTTTGAACAGTTTACAAGCTGAAAATAAAGTTTTAATAGTGTACACGTTGGAAATAAAGTTTTAATAGTTTATTGTGCTTCAAAATAGAGTTATAACAGTTTATATGTTAGAAATAAAATGAAGTTTCATCAGTTTACAAGTTAAGAATAAAGTTCTATCTGTTTGTATGATAGAAATAAAACAAAGTTTCAACCGTTTACAAGTTAAAAATAAAGTTTCAACAGTTTACAAGTTTTAAAATTAAAGCTTCAACAATTACAAGTTAAAAATAAAACTTCAAAAGTTTACCAGTTAGAAATAAAGTTTCATCAGTTTACAAGTCAAAATAAAGTTTCAACAGATTATAAGTTAAAAGAAAAGTTCCAATAGTATGTGCATTAGAAATAACGTTTCAGCTGTTTGTATGTTAGAAATAAGATAAAGTTTCAATTGTGTGTACGTTAGAAATAAAGTTCTATCTGTTTCTATGATAGAAATAAAACAAAGTTTCAACCGTTAACAAGTTAAAAATAAAGTTTTAAGAGTTTACAAGTTAAAACTAATGTTTCAATAGTGTGTGTATGTTAAGAATAAAGTTTTATCTGTTTGTATGTTAGAAATAGAATGAAGTTTCACCAGTTTACAAGTTAAGAATAAAGTTCTATCTGTTTATATGTTAGAAATAGAATGAAGTTTCACCAGTTTACAAGTTAAGAATAAAGTTCTATCTGTTTATATGTTAGAAATAAAATAAAGTTTCAATAGTTTGCAAGTTAAAAATAAAGTTTCAATAGTTTACAAGTTTTAAAATAAAGTTTAAATAGTGTGCAAGATAAAAAATAAAGTTTGAACAGTTTACAAGCTGAAAATAAAGTTTTAATAGTGTACACGTTGGAAATAAAGTTTTAATAGTTTATGTGCTTCAAAATAGAGTTATAACAGTTTATATGTTAGAAATAAAATGAAGTTTCATCAGTTTACAAGTTAAGAATAAAGTTCTATCTGTTTGTATGATAGAAATAAAACAAAGTTTCAACCGTTTACAAGTTAAAATAAAGTTTCAACCGTTTACAAGTTAAAAATAAAGTTTCAACAGTTTACAAGTTAAAATTAAAGCTTCAACAATTACAAGTTAAAAATAAAACTTCAAAAGTTTACCAGTTAGAAATAAAGTTTCATCAGTTTACAAGTCAAAATAAAGTTTCAACAGATTATAAGTTAAAAGAAAAGTTCCAATAGTATGTGCATTAGAAATAACGTTTCAGCTGTTTGTATGTTAGAAATAAGATAAAGTTTCAATTGTGTGTACGTTAAAAATAAAGTTCTATCTGTTTCTATGATAGAAATAAAACAAATTTTCAACCGTTAACAAGTTAAAAATAAAGTTTAAGAGTTTACAAGTTAAGAATAAAGTTTCAATAGTGTGCATGTTCAGAATAAAGTTCTATTTGTTTATATGTTAGAAATAGAATGAAGTTTCACCAGTTACAAGTTACGAATAAAGTTCTATCTGTTTAAGTTTACAAGTTAAGAATAAAGTTCTATCTGTTTATAT